>CM068370.1:77787321-78329821 GCA_034769895.1 Magicicada septendecula
CTCTCCTTTCGTTACAGGCAATCTTGAACATAACTTTTATAATGAAAAAAAGGGTAAGGTTGTTATTAATGCTGACTGATATTGTTTTTGAACAATGTCTTAAATATAGTAAACCTAATGGCTCTGGTGATTGCAACTGTTACTGCAAACAGTTCGTGATTTGTTGCTGAGACTGATTCTCGTATTAAGTATGATTTAGATGAATTTGTTTATAAACGTTTTTTTTATTATTGAATTTATAAAAACTGGTCTGCAAGACCAACCATCAACTTATCTGTAATACCTCCTATTACTAAATACATATCAGCCAAATTAGGTCCAATGACATCCTTTAGTTAGTTCTGGTGTTCTTAACTAAACAGTCTCACCCGCGCACAATCCTCTGCTTTTGTAACACAAAACACTACACAAGTTGAAATAGCTTTGTTCTGTTCAGTCTTCGGAACACGTGTTGATTGTCCAGCAGCTGAAGAACTTCTGCATTTTCGTGGAGGTGAAGCCTTTCTTCATGCTTCTTCGCAAACCTTTTAATCTCTTCTTTAATTGTTGGAATATCTAGATCTCTGTGGATATCGGCGTTTCTAACATACCATGGTGCATTCACCATGGTCCGCAAAACTTTGTTTTGGGATGTTTGTATTATCCTAATGTAACTATCATTCGCGCATCCCCAGAGTTGAATTTATAAAACTTGAAATTACTTTATTGCTATTTATGGATAAACTAATTACATCACTTTAAAATGCGCTGTCCACATTGTAACGTAGATAACGAGGTCGTACCTGTTGCAGTGTATCACACTTGTTTATTTTGTGTATTAGTGTGAATGTAGTGTGTTTGCCTCACACTGGTCGTTACATAAATCGACGTCACTACAGGAGTCCGTAGCGTTGTCAATGTCACCAGTACAACCTACCTGTTAATTCATAGGGATTACGATTCCCGGGTGGCGCCAAATTGTTTCTGTTGAAACAATTAAAACATTTAATTTTTAAGGTAATACGTGATATTAGCTAGACAGCTGTGACGTTCGAATTGTTCCCGCTGCTACACAGGTTGTCGACTCGGCCGCTCGTGGTGAGCGCTAGTTGGCTGTTGCTTAAAACTTCGCTAACACACATATATTCTACAAAATTCCTATGAAATAACAAGATAGTAATGTTCTGTACTGCGTTTTTTAATACACATTTAATTATCAATAAATATGACAATGAATCATAAACAAATTTATAATATTATGCTCCGGCTTAGAGCTTGAAACACAAAACATCTCAGGTTGGCAAAATTGATTTCAAAACACTATCGTTCAGTTCCTTTTAACAAATTACTATGTTTTTAAAATCTGGAGTTCTTTTGATCATGAAAATAGACATAAACGTTGATTACATGACAAAAAGTACACTACTATACCTTATGCGTACTTAGGATTTATAATGTGTTTGTACAATTTGTTCAGTAGTGTCGTATTTCTGTTACAGTAGTTATGTTCACAAATAAGGTTATCTCTACAGTTTAATTAAATGTTTTTTAATGTAAGTAAATTATGCCTTTACCTTTGAAAGAAAATACTACTTTTTAAATAGTGAGAAATTTTACCATTTGAAAATAATGTAAGTAATTTGGGGTTTTGGGAGTAAGAAATTATTCGGTACTTATCAGTTCATCTCACGTTGTCTGTGTCGTCATCAGGATAGGCGTATATTTTTCGAATTTGGGCTGGTTGAAGGCTTCCAACATCTTCTTCAAACTGGTCTGGGTTTTTTCGTTAATTAGTTTATTTAATTTCGTTCCTGGACATCATTAATTCTGTATAGATCGACGTCTCTTCATATTGGGTTATCTTGGTTCACTGATTCGACTTTTTATAACTGTTTAAATTAAAATTTTAGTTTGTCCAATTTTTCGTGTGGCTTACCCACGCTTCGTTTCTTCAGCGTCTCTAAAATTTAACGGAAAAATAATCCCTCAAACGTCTCGTTGTCATAGTAACCAATAATTCAATGCTTGGTTAATTACTCCTTACATACATTGTTAGAAATATTTGAATTTTTATTCAAATTTATTAAGTATTTTCCTAATGATTTTATTCCCTTATAATTCCTTTGGGATAATAAATGACATCACTATTATTTTTCTTTCCTTTCAAAGTTTACAATGATACCTCATAAGGTCATATTCTGTTACACATTAACTATAGTCTAATTATTTGACATTTAATAAATAACATATCTTTCTTGAATTAAATTATTACAATAATATTTCTGTGTTGAAATAACTGATATATAATTACTGTCCATTCACTGTTCTTAGATTAGTAAGATTTTTTGTGAAATTGATACAATTTGCATTTGAATGTCTTTGGCAGGTAACTGTTTTCATAGTCACTAACAGCCATGATTGTTTTTTAGTGTATTTCCTTTTTGAATTACATTCTGAATTCAGCCTGATGGGCTTCACTTATTTGTTTGTGTTTTAATTACTATTCAACATACATTTTCATTACTCTTCATTTAAAATATAATAGTTAGGTTTATGGACTGTAAGTCCCCTTCAGCCATATTCCTTCTTTAACATTGAATCAACTATTCTTTACAAGTCATAAATTATTCTTAGTACTATCATCGATTTCTTTTTTGAGTTACCAATTAAAGTGATAAACATTGTCACCTTTCATGAAATTATGAAAGTTGATTCCCCTTTCAACATGGGGTGTTGTATTCTTTATAATTTTAATCTTTAATAACAAACTTTACTTCTATCCTATCATGCCATGTTAACACAAGTTATTGTACTGGGCTTTCTCCCTGAATATTATTACAAGCTTCCTTAATATTAATTTGGATTACTATTTCTAATTACTTCTAGGTATATAACTAATTATAATCTCACTCCAATCATTGGTGGTTAATCAATGTTTTACAGAGTGTCTATTTACTTAGCATTCTATTTTGAATGTTTCACATCCACTTTCACTATTTTTTAGGGCATTTACACTTCACTAAAGCACTTCACTTTGGTTCACTGTTTTGTAATTAGTGTTATTTAATGGGTAATCCCTATACTTTCTCCTACCATTTCTCACTATTTTGTTTTAGTATTATATTTACTATTAACAATATTAGGCTAGTTGTGTTTTGGTCGAATCTAACCTTTCTGACAGGGTTAGTGTACTTTTCCTATACTACATTGCTTTACAATTGTATTGTCTTAAAAATGGGTACCTAGGTTAAATTAATGCTAATAATAACATTGGTTTCATTAATACATAATTATTCAAGGTTTATTGACCGTATTCTATCTCTAAACAGACAATCTTTCCCTTTTATATATGTGTGTTAGTTTCCCCTTGAGTTTTATCTGTCTCCTCTTCATTCTTCCTCTTCTTCTTCTTCAATCCGGTTCGGTTCTCCTCTTCTTCTCTTCTGGTTTAAATTCTGTTTACTTGTTTAGTTCTGTGTCCATCATTGTTTTGTCTATCATATTTTTCTTAAGTATGTTACGTGGTTCCCTTCTTTATGTTTGGGTTGTTGGCTCAATCACTTGGGTTGGGTAATATCGTTGTACGTCTTGTCAAAGTATTTACATTTTAATAAGTATGTTACGTGGTTCCCTTCTTTATGTTTGTGTTTTTGGCTCAATCACTTGGGTTGGGTAATATCGTTGTACGTCTTGTCAAAGTATTTACATTTTAATCATTTTTTACACATTTTATTTCATATGAAGTAATTTTATATCAAGAATTATCTTTTCTATCACTGGTACGAGATTTGGCTTAATTGTATCGTTACAACATCTATTTACGTTGTTACGTTGGTGTGTCCTTACATTAGTAAGTAATTATTAACATTTTATTTTAAATTATAACATTATAAGAGAATTGATTTAAAAGAACAGTGTTTGTGAGGTACATGTGTGTGTGTGTGTGTGTGTGTGTGTGTGTTCGTTTGCGTTTTGTTTGGGGGAAGCTACGTTTGGATGCCTACCGAAGTACATAGTGCTGATTGGAATGAGGGAATAAAAGTGTTCATATTACTGTGAATTCATGGTTGGTGAGTTTCCATAGACGATGATGATGATAACGACGGTGATACATACGCAGCCTGGTAAGTGGTGGTGGTGGTAGTGAGTGAAGAGTCGTTGATATTAACACGTTTGTTTTAGGGTGGTCACAATACTGTATGGGGGTTGAAAAACAAAAGCTTCTTCTTATCCGATAGTAATGAAATGAAATAACATTCATGGAGGGTAGGAGATGTGGTTTAATATAAATAATACCGAATTACGTTACAAAATTATATTCCACAAGTTGATTTCATTGCACGTATCGGAAAAATAACTCGTCTTAAGCAAGTTATATTTATAACGTAATACATCGCGGGAGTCAACTAATTTGAATTGGAGGTGTCTAAATAATTGTAGATGGCTTACATAAATCTATATTTACATGGAATAGCAAATTATAAAATACGATTTAAAATTTCCGCAATAGACGTGAAAGAAACGGGTTTACAGAGGAGAATAAAAGTCTGGTACAAATATCAAACATGAATTATTATTATTTTTTATAATTTATTTATTTATAAGGTCGCTGCAACAGCAACGGTCAACAGCTACCACAAAAATTATAAAAATGAATTTGCACAGATTCTTATACACATGCAGTAACATATATTAAACTAGAAGGTTCTTAGTGAAGACAAACATTGCAAAAAATATTTAGGAATTGGTACGATAATATTTTTTTAAATACTAAATAATGCAGATAAAAAATATTTAACAAGTAAAAATATTTGCAAAATAAAATGAGAAATATTGCCCCAACTTGAATTATTTGGGTTGTAATATTCAATACAAATAAAAAATAACTAGAATATAAGTTAAATAAATTTAATGATTCTTACGAGAAAATTAATGAGTATTAGGGAATATGTACAGATTGCTATAGATAACGTTTTAGTGTAACGTATGAAATGTAATGTTTTAATGTAAGACAGCTATCAAATATGATGTCTTTAAGCGAACCATTTCTCTCAGTGAAAAGCTGTTTTTAAAATAGATATACTAAAATAAAAACAGTAACATCTGCCAAGGGATTTTTCTGAAGAGATCATTTTGCTATCAGGGAAGACCTATTTTTTTTTTGTCTACAGACAGCATAGAATAAAAAATATTTTTAACGTGACTCCAAAATACCTAAAGAAGCTTCTCCCTTCCGGTTGGTGTTTTACAGTTTTACTTTTACATTGGTTAGCAATATTCATTATTTCGCTTACATTAATTAACATTAATATGTCCTAAACGCTTATGGCATAGTTTAATTAGAATGGCAATTTATAACCACTCTTGTAATAAGTTTATCTTATTGGGCACAAACATGTGACTTGGCTCACATTAATCACAAAGACGAAACGACTTCCAGTAATAATTATTATAAATGATGGCCCCAAGTGACTTCTGTTTTTCATCACCACGGAAGTAATTCATTACTAAGAAGAATGTATAAAATGCAGTCACCAGAGCTTCCTTTGTTTTGACAGATTCCAGTGTCTATAAATAAAAGACGGAAGAGGAGACACACATAATGTGTAGGCAGAGTTGTATTTTATTGACTCTTCCACAAACGTCAACACCCCAAAGCCAGCATGTGTCAACACGCTACATTAATGTTGCTGCTACAGGGGCGCACAGCACACGTCGCAAAAATACACCCAAACTACCACGTTTTATACTCGTATTGTTATCTTCACATCTGGACTCAGCTGTACGTTTTATTATTAGACAATATTTTTATTCAAAATGACTACAAAAGTGTCCACTAAAAAATATAAAAATGACAGTATTTACGAGCGTCAGTTGAAAAGTTCGCGGAGCGACATCTGTAGCTTAGCGACAGAACTAAAATTTTTCGTGTGTTATAAGATTCATATTTCTTGTAAACACCTGTAAATTTCCAAATCTAACTGCCAATTTATTAATTGTTTACCAGCTGTTTGAAATTTGCGTGTCACGCGTGTTTTGAAATGTAAACAAACATCGTGCTGTGATTGAATTGTTCGTTAAAAAAGTTCTAGCGCCAATGGAAATTCACAAAACACCGGTAAATATGTTAGGAGATCATTGCCTTCAAAAACAACGATTTGTAAGTGGGTATTCGAATTTAAACGTGGTCGTACGTGCAATGATGATGATCCCTGTACGGACGGATCGCCCAAAATGGTGCAATCATCCCAGACACAATTTTAAAATGTCATACACCATATTGGAAAACCGGCGATTGAGAATGGATGACATTTCTGAGATTATAGGCATCTCGCTTGAGTGTGTGAATCATATTTTAACTGCAGAACATACAAAAAGTTTGTACAAGCTGGGTGCCGCATTTTGAGTTGTCCCCTTTTGGGGTGTCCGCGCGGGGATTACCTTCACAGTTCATACGGCCACGTTTAAACTCCAGTGCTCACTTACAAACGATGGTTTTTAAAGTTGCAGCATCTCCTATCACATTAAACATTTTGTTGTGGACTTCCGTTTACGTTAGATCATTTTTAACAAAGAATTCGTGTTTTTGTCAACGTTTCAAAAGACGCCTGACACGTAACCGTCTAACAGCTGCAAAGTAATGAATAAATTCACAGATAGATTTCAAAATGAACAGGTGTTTATATGAAATGAACAGGTGTTTATATGAAATGAACAGGTGTTTATATGAAATGAACAGGTGTTTATATGAAATGAACAGGTGTTTATATGAAATGAACAGGTGTTTATATGAAATGAACAGGTGTTTATATGAAATGAACAGGTGTTTATATGAAATGAACAGGTGTTTATATGAAATGAACAGGTGTTTATATGAAATGAACAGGTGTTTATATGAAATGAACAGGTGTTTATATGAAATGAACAGGTGTTTATATGAAATGAACAGGTGTTTATATGAAATGAACAGGTGTTTATATGAAATGAACAGGTGTTTATATGAAATGAACAGGTGTTTATATGAAATGAACAGGTGTTTATATGAAATATAAATCTTACAACACACGAAAAAGTTTAGTTTTGCCACTAAGCTATAGTTGTCGCTCCGCAAACTTTTCAACTGTTCCTCGTATTGGTTGGTGTTTTACAATTGTCTTTATAATATGAAACATTTCATTGTTTCTCGTTTCTCGTTGGCGACATCATTGGTAATACGTTCCAACTTATTGTAGAATGTTCCCAGCTTATGACTTGTGAACATCTATCACAATCACAGAGTAGACAGAAATATCGGAAAGTCTTCCCAGCTTTCGTAGGATTACACGGCCGGAGTCAATGCTGTTAAAATTCCTTCCCGGGCTGTTTGGTCGTGGTCCAATGATTTCTGCAAAACCGGACGTTTCGGCAGTGCTATCGACTGCCATCTTCAGTGAAAATCGGGTAGCTAACGTGAGGTGGTATACGTTAGTGACCACAGTACTTTACGGTTCTTTACGTATACCACCTCACGTTAGCGCACTCGATTTTCACCGAACATGGCAGTCGATAGCACTGCCGAAACGTCTGGTTTTGCAGAAAACATTATACCACCTCCGAACAGCTTGGTGAGAAATTTTAACATCTTCCCAGCTTTGTAAGTACGAGTACGACATTTGTACGCATTGAAAGGGAAGAAAGGTAGAAAACAGCCGGAGAGTAAATCAGAAGCGGAGTTACGAATAATACCAGAACAGTAATGTCGACACTAACAGGTGAAACGTTTACCTTCGAATGAGCTGTGCTTAAATGTGGAGTTCACTCAACAAATATTGACGGGTTTAATTATTATTTATAAGTAAAGTGAAAATTGGACCCCCTTAAAACATATTTATAGCGTTATACGTATCAATAATAAGAAGTACGAAATGTTTGAAGTTAAGTACAAGGCTGAATTATATATGACACAAAATGGCAGGAAAGAAATAAAAGTATAGACGTTTGTAAAATAAATCACAAATTCTAAGGAAAAATATTTATAATGGAAGCACATTGATTTTACGGTAATATGAAGATTTATAATAACAGCGGTAATATCGGAAGACAGTTCTGGCGACTTCGCAGGGGTTGGCCGTGAATAGACAGTTGAGGGGGATGTGATTTTTTGTGTGGTTATTGAATTCTCCGTTTGCGGATATTCTGTTTGGCTCCATACGTACAGTCTGTGTAAGCTGAAGTACAAGTTGACAGCTACCGTACCATACATTTGATTTTACTTAAAAAACACTAGCCGATAGGAAAGCGTGGTATCATTATAGTTTTTTAACACAATAATCTTTATATCGCCTCGGCATCAGTCAAGGCCAGTTGCGACAAAAACTTTTTACTTGTTCTTACGCGGTCAATTGCGCCCCGCACTTTCACTTACTGACCGAACCTATCATTTGGAAACGTTGCTATTCTGAACTTCGATGAGACTTCAATTCTGCAACTTTTCATTTGTGCAAGAAACCTGTTTATTTCAATATTTTTGTTACCTTAGGTTATGTCAGGTCAGGTTAGGTTATGTTAGGTCAGGTCAGGTCAGGTCAAGTCAGTTTAGGTTAGGTTAGATAAGGTTAGGTTAGGTTAGGTTAGGGTAGACTAGGAATGAATATAATTTTAATGGTAATTTTTGTATTATTATAATAACATGAAAATGCAATTGCTCTCGCAACTGACCGGGTTCAAACTTCTACTTCGATCGCAACTGCCCGGGTTTTATACGATTGGGTCACAACTGACCACGGTCCCTAAGAAAAAAGAAGACTACGAATGCAGAAATTAGACAGCATTAATACTTACGGTCTTAGAAATAAATTGACAATTCCATTAACTGTTTTAAATTTGTTGTCGCCATTCTGGAAGGAGTTAATGTTCTTTTAATGTCCATACTCTAGTACTTCTCGTTAGATATCAGTGGCCCGTGTACACAAATAAAGTTTACTACTTCATAATGGACCGTGTACTTGTATATTTAAGTGTACTTATTTGTACACTTGGGCCACTGATATCTAACGAGAGGTATTAGAGTGTGGAAATTAAAACAACATTATTAACTTCTTCCAGAACGGCGACAAAAAATTTTAACAACAGTTAATGGAATTGTCAATTTGTTTCTAAGACCGTAAATATTAATGCTGGCTAACTTTTTGCATTCGTTGTAGTCCTTTTTCTTAGTGTCCTGTACAATCAAGCATTGAGGGCTCCCATTTCAAATTATGTTTTTATATTGTTCCAGTCTTTAGCAGAGTGCAATAGTTCTCCAGTAGTTGGACCTGACCACTGTTGGAGGTCAAAAAGCCAAGATATTATTTCTTACCTTCTATTTTTCCATCTAGAATTAGTCTTAGTAGGGCATATCGGGGTCGTCTTGTATATATTCGTAGTATATTTATGAATGTTTTCTGACCTGAGCGTTAGACTGTAACGAATAGCCAAACAGTCGAATGTGTTCTGCAGATGTGTTCTCAGAGAGTCGTGAGTGGAACGTAGAACAAATACTTCCGTACTTCATAAACCGCATAAAAGTAGAGGTAATGAAAGCGGATTAATAAAGTAATGTGCCTAAACACACAATGTAGCCAGACGAAATGTAAGATTCTGTGATACAAGGTAAAAGACTTACGGGTTAGATCTGTTTTGAGATGCGCGAATATACTTTAGAAAATAATGGACAATTCTTTAAGCGAAACAATACAAGTATTCTGGTAAGATCAAACAAAGTTTGTTGTATTGAAAGTTAGTTGTTCACTAAATGTTCCTTAGTACAAACGGTACGCGATGCCAAATAGACACTTGTCAGCCGTCTCTTTGTGTGTGCTTGCCAGTACACCTACAGAATAGTTGGAGAATGTAGTAGTGCGTAGTTTTTTTGAAGCGATTTTTAGAGTTTCTGTTGCCACGAATACAGGATTTGTCGATTATATACTCCCCTTGTACAAGGTTAAAAATTGTATATAATTAGGCCGAACTGTACGTACTTCAACAAAATAAAACGTATAAAGCTTTTTTGACTATAATACGGCACAACTACAGTAATATTTATGTTAATTATTAAATTGTCAAGAATATTTACTCATTTTTAAAATTAAATTGTATAATTTACGCAACAATCATTATAAATTTTACAGCGGTTATTTTTTGCAGTCTATGTTAGTCTATGTCTATGAAAGTCTGTGTCAAAATGTAAAACTGTCCCTCCCTGCGCGGTCGCGCTAGGTTCGTAGCACCATTAAACGTCCGAAGACGAACATAATTCCATCTCTATAAATACAGACGCTATTTTGTTAGAACTGTCATCATCATCATCTCTTCTTCTTCTTCTTCTTCTTCTTCTTCTTCTTCTTCTTCTTCTTCTTCTTCTTCTTCTTCTTCTTCTTCTTCAAGGATTAAACCAAGAATGGTTTGTTCCGGTATAAAATAAGCAAAGATTAGAGCTCCTCACTTCAGCGCTTCCTCGGACGTCCCACACATCTCCGTCCCCTCGGCTTATAGTTCCATAGTTGTTTCGTCCATTCGGCAAAGATGTTTCGACCAATTCAGCCGATACTGGGCGATCCTGTCAAGTATACTCATAATATTCAGTTCCTACCGTATATATGTTTTTCTATGATCATGGAGATTTTACCCTGCCATGTGCCTGAGAAATCTCATTGCAGCCGCTTGGATGCGACTGGTCTGAATTTTCGTTAAAATCCAATTCTCACACCCACAAATAAGTGTTTGAAGGGCCATCACCTTGTAAAATTTTAGGCGTGTTTCCTTGCTTGCTGACTTAAGAGTTCCCCTAATGGTCCCGCACATAAGGTTAAACTTATGCAACTTATTCACCACGTGGTTGCGAGTATACCTCATAATACCGTCCGGCTAGTCCTCATTTGAGGCATGTTACTAGCATATCGCATGGGAAGACGTATGCTAGTGGGGTTGCCACCTTCAGGCTTAACGTCCAGCCGATTTTCTGTTTGGGAGTTCTCCCATAAACTGGCTGTCTTACCACACTAAAGAGACCTGTTTTCCCTGTTGAGACATCCATAAGGATATTTAGTGTGGTGGTTTCTCCTTGACTCCCACTTCCTACGTCGCTGACCAATGGAAGGTCATCCGTCTTTAGGGGCAATTTCTCACCTCAAGGGCAAGAGAGTGCCCTAACCTTTACTTGACAGCGACAAGTAGAGGAGGGACAGCTTATAACGGCTGTCACTCGGTCTCCAGGGCCGCGTTAGCCACCTCTCCAGTAATAAGGCATTACGCATCCTCTCCAGTACTTTGGGGGATTGTTAGAACTGTAATTACTTAATTATTTTAATATTTTCATTTACTATCGATAACGCTGGACTTAACTGCGTTACTTACAATGGCAAGACGTACGGTCATCGGGAGACTTGGCTATGAACAAGCAAATGAAGAGGAGGATAAGTATTAATATATATACACTAATTTTAGAGGTTGTAAAATATCCCTTCAAATTCCTTCGACCACCGCGCGCGTCTTGTATACACCCGACGAAATATACGAGTCTAATCCAGTCATCTGTATCTTCCGCGAATCTGAGAGAAGTTCTCGCTCGTTTTCGCAGCACACGTCTTGTGTCCGAGTATTTAGAGATTGTTTCTGTTGAATCTACGTACCGAATGTTTAAAGTTATGATCGAAGTAATCACCATTCTGTAACTGAAGGTAAAGCAATTTTGTTAATTCGCGTTAGAAAAAATACGTTAAATTATGAAAAACGCACGAACGGCCTTGTTCATTTTCGAAGAGTTTGATTCCAAAAATTACAGATAAAATAAAATAATTTTGTTTATTAATCAGAAATTTATGTACTGTCTGTAATTAAATTAACAGACAAACTAATTTGAATATTACCCGTTGTGATTTTGTTCTTAATTGCTCGGCGAAAATAAATTGAAAATTAAAAATGTGTTTCTTGTTTTCAATTTAATACGCTAAAGGGTACGTGGGGGGGGGGAATTATAAAATTTGATGATGCGGTGATGCGGGAAGGGGTGTATTTTGAGCCCTTCGGTTAAACAAGAGGTGAGTATACTAAAGTGTCACGCCTCGGCACTGGTTACTCGGAACTTGCACGGATCAAGTTTTCGACTTGTTATTTAATACCTAAAAAGACGAATGGCCTATTCTAAATCTATAGACTAACATTTGTTATTATTACTTTCAGTCAAGTGTAAACTGATCGTTGAATCAATTTGTAACCAGACTCGATGTACTTACTTCTATCTTGTTTAACCGTACAAGCTTGTCTGGTGTAGTATATGTTTACCTACGGTGTAAACAAATTGTTTAACTACATTGGCCCAATTCTTTCTTATATATCATTTCCAAGAATTAATTTCACATTCCGTTACACACCTCATATATACAGTTTAGTGGCTTATTAGTATGTAGCCTACATGGATTTACTACTAACGTGACAATGGATTATGTTATTATACAATATCTCTCACTCTCTTCTGGGTTAGCAGCCCATAGGCTGGTTGGCAGCAGCTTGCCATTCTTCACGCTTCTCTGCTTTCATAGAGCTGCTGATACTAGGGATATCTTAAACAGATCTTTAATGCAGTGGTTTTCCCTTGCCTTCTGCAACCTATGCCGTTGACGTATACCCGTTCGTCCGCCTTTAGAAGTGATTTCTCATCCCTAGAACGATAGGGTGCCGTATCCCCTATCCGCTCATCTGCCCTCCAAGGAGGCCATTGGCACTTGATATAGGGGATCACCTCATCCCGGGTGATATTCGGTCCCTGTGTTCGCTAGCCGCTTGATATACAAATGTTGCCTCCTCTCTACTACAGGGAGGTGAACATAAGGATTTTCCCCTCTCAGATCTAGAACAATAGTGGCATTTCCTAGACCCTCCAGTACTTTTCGAGAGAACAATTTTACTGTAAATTATAAAATAAGTAGGCCTACTACTGAACGTCTGCAATTTGGCGTTTTAGCCTTCTGTCATTACCCAAGACAATCAATTAATTGAGGTCGCAATGTGGAAAATACATCGACTTCTTTACACAAAATTTCTGTATTATTAAATTATATATATCCGCCTAACTTTTAATTACCGTTATCCAAATTTTAAACGATGATTTTCTATACTCTGATGCTTGTTGAAATTCCAAAAATCACAGTCACAACAGTTATAACTGAGTGGATGTACCATTTCAATAGTACGAAAGTATTAAATTTTTCACATTTCTTTGCGAGATCTCTTCATGTCATCATCATCATCATCATCATCATCATCATCATCATCATCATCTTCACGGATTAAACCAAGGATGGTTTGTTCGGGTCTCAAATAGGCAAAGATTAGAGCTGGTCACTCCAGCGCTTCCTCGGACGTCCCACACCTCTCCGTCCTCTCGGCTTATAGTTCCATAGTTGTTTGGGGATGCGGCAGTCATCCATTCGGCAAAGATGTTCCCACCAATTCAGCCGATACTGGGCGATCCTGTCGAGTATACTCATAATATTCAGTTCCTGCCGTATATCTCTGTTTCTTCTATGATCATGGAGAGTATACCCTGCCACGTGCCTGAGAAATCTCATTTCGGCCGCTTTGATGCGACTGGCCTGGCCTTTCGTTAAAGTCCAATTCTCAGACCCATAAAGAAGTGTGGGGAGAGCCATCACCTTATAGAATTTTGGGTGTGTTCCTTTACTTGCTGACTTAAGGGTTCGCCTAATGGTCTCGCACAGAAGGTTGAACTTATGCAACTTATTCACAACGTCGTTGCTGGCATTATAAGACACACTACAGCCCAGGTATTCAAAATTGCTAACTTGTTCCAGCACAGTACCATGTATAACAATTTTTAACCGTACGGGATCAGTTCCACGAAAAGCCAGAATTATCTAGAATTGTAGTAACAAACTATCTTGTTTATTACAAATTATTAATTGTGATAATTAAAGCTGGTTATTAGTGATTTCATTGATGTTTTGTATTTTGTTTTACACTGCACCATACGACGATCAAGGAGACTATAGTAACAATATTTATCAATTTGTTCAATATAGGTTTAAAATAACATTATATTTATTTGTATTCATTATTTAATAATGTTCTTACTTTTTGATGTTTTTTATAACTAACGGTATGCCTGCCAGTTTTATTTTTATAGCTTTAGTCGATTATCGCCATTATTATATTTTGTTACCCCACAGTATAATGACTGTGGAGTGAAAATCGTTCGCGGTTACGGTATTATTGATTTACGTTACAACATTCCACAGAAAATCATTAGTAGGCCTAGTGGTAGGGAAAAAGAAGAATGCAATTTCGTGTTTGCGTAAAGCGGGTAATATAGAGGGGGGGAGTGTTCCTGACCTCGTACAATAAAAGTAGCACCCATCGAAACAATTTATAGGGAAAACAATTATGTCATTTTGTTTAGAGGCCGATTCTGATTTGACGTCAGGTTACAGATAGTGTTGGATTTTTTTTGCATCGGCCATCTAAAATTAAAGATTACATGCCAATTTCAATTCTTTATTCTTTGTTCTTTTCTTTCTTTCCAATATTTTTTATCTTTTCACTGTGTCTCTTCTTCTTGTCTTCAGGTCACTTTGAACCTGCGTTTTTATCTCTCCTACACTCGTCTCCTTCCATTTTTACTTCCATATTCCTTAAGGAATGGAAGTATGGTGATGGCAAAAAAAATCGTGTTCGAGATTATTGCAGATTCTGATTCTACTACACTCAAAACATGAAAAAAAGTCGTTTTCCGAAAAGTGTCTGTGTGTCTGTCTGTGTGTCTGTGTGTCTGTCTGTCTGTCTGTCTGTCTGTCTGTAGATTTTTTTTCTATGGCAAACGATAACTGCCGCAAATTCAAACAGAATCAAATAATTTTTTGCATACAGCCCGGTTTTGCAGAGTTCTCGCGACCTATTGTTTTTGGTGAAGATCGGTTGAGGGAAAGGGGTAGTTTACCTGCAACGGTTTTTTTTTAGCAAGGAAAATTTTGTTTGTTTGGCAAACGATAACAGCCGCAAATTCAAACAGAATCAAATAATGTTTCGCATACAGCCCTGAATTGTAGAGTTCTCAAGACCTATTGTTTTTGGTGAAGATCGGTTAAGGGAAAGGGGTAGTTTACCTGTAACGTTTTATGTTTTAACAAGGGTATTTCCTATGGCAAACGATAACAGCCGCAAATTCAAACAGAATGAAAAGATTATTTGCATACAGCCCTAGATTGTAGAGTTCTCAATACCTTTTGTTTTTGGTGAAGATCGGTTAAGGGAAAGGGGTAGTTTACCTACAACGTTTTTTTAACAAGGGTATTTTCTATGGCAAACGATAACAGCCGCAAATTCAAACAGAATCAAATAATTTTCTGCATACAGCCCTGATTTGTGGAGTACTCAAGACCTATTGTTTTTGGTGAAGATCGGTTGAGGGGAAGGGGTAGTTTACCAGCAACGTTTTTTATCATGCGTATTTTCTATGGCAAACGACAACTGCCGCAAATTCAAACAGAATCAAATAATTTTTTGCATACAGCCCTGATTTGTAGAGTACTCGCGACCTATTGTTTTTGGTGAAGATCGGTTGAGGGGAAGGGGTAGTTTACCTGCAACGGTTTTTTTTATCAAGGGAAATTTTTTTTTTTTTTTGGCAAACGATAACAGCCGCAAATTCAAACAGAATCAAATAATGTTTCGCATACAGCCCTGAATTGTAGATTTCTCAAGACCTATTGTTTTTGGTGAAGATCGGTTGAGGGAAAGGGGTAGTTTACCTGCAACGTTTTTTTAACAAGGGTATTTTATATGGCAAACGATAACAGCCGCAAATTCAAACAGAATCAAATAATGTTTTGCATACAGTCCTGATTTGTAGAGTACTCAAGACCTATTGTTTTTGGTGAAGATCGGTTAAGGGGAAGGGGTAGTTTACCTGCAACCTTTTACGTTTTATTTTCTATGGCAAACGATAACAGCCGCAAATTCAAACAGAATCAAATAATGTTTTGCATACAGCCCTGATTTGTAGAGTACTCAAGACCTATTGTTTTTGGTGAAGATCGGTTAAGGGGAAGGGGTAGTTTACCTGCAACGTTTTTTTATCAAGCGTATTTTCTATGGCAAACGATAACAGCCGCAAATTCAAACAGAATCAAATAATTTTTTGCATACGTCCCTGAATTGTATAGGTCTCAATGACTTTCGATTTTGGTGAAGATCGGTTAAGGGGAAGGGGTAGTTTACCTGCAACCTTTTACGTTTTAACAAGAGTAAAGTACTTGAAAATTTATTTAAACTTTTTGAAACAATGGTAATTGTTAAAAATAAAATAATTTTGTTGCCAGGCAATAAAATTATAATTTTTTCATTTTAATGTAATATAATATTTTTCATTTAATACAGCAATAAAAAGGCAGGTAAGACACAGCCTGGCTGTTTGGCTGAAAATGATTTTAAATATAAATCTTAGAATATGGAAGTCATGTATGGTTCTCCATACCGATATTTAATACTTTTGCCCGAAAAACGTCTCTTTCAATTGCTTCTTCTGCTTTTATATTATTTTTTTCTAAATCCGTTTGGACTTCTATAATCCAACTTGATGTTGACTTCTTCCCCCACAGATATTTGAAGATCTGTTTTGTTAACCTATTGTCATCCCTTCTATATAAAAGTCCAAAAATAATAGTTTTCTTTTTCTTATTGTTTCTGTTATACTTTCTATACTTTAATATATTTCATCATTACTTCTTAATTTTCAACCTTCTGAAGTTTTTAGTTGACCTAATATTTTCTTAATAATTCGTCTTTCCAATATTTCTAGTTTGGTTAAATTATAATTCAATGCTAGACATTCACTTGTATATAGACATTCTGGCTTCACTACTGAACTGTAATGCCTTATTTTCGCATTTTTAGATATGTACTTTTTATTGTAAATATCTTTAGTTATACCATATATGTTCTTTCCATTTCATGAATCCTTTCTTCTATAGCAGATTTTTCTAAACAGATTCTTCTGTTGGATTTTTATTTTTTATTGTAAAAATTTCTGTCATTTACCACGTATCCGTCATAAATTTAACTGTTACCAATTCTGTGTGTTTGTTTCCAGCACTGGACGTACTCAAATTCTTTGCGGTCTAATTTCAAGTTTTCAGGTATGTCTAATTTGTTTAATGGGTAATACTGCGGAGCATTAACAATTTCTAAAATTTATGTTTTTATTATTGGGCTATCTTGCTAGTTACGGTTGCCATCTATTCTTAGATAGAAATAACGTTTTTTCTTTTTTCATTTTATGGGTTGCCATTAGTCACCTATACGTTTGGTTCTTAGATGTTATCAATATGTTCATACTTTTCCATTTTGTATCTTTTTGTTACCATTAGTTATTAGAAGTTCTTATTGTATTGTAATATTGACCTCTTTACTGTATCGTGAAGGTGAAGTGGTTTGTCACGCATATTCCTAGGTTTTATTTGTTGGACTATAATTTTCTGTAAGGGTTTCCGGGAGTTAAGGCTCTGCGTGTAACATGACGTTGTCAGTGGCTTTAGGTTTATAAATCGCTGTACCGGCTCGTAAATGTTGAACGTTTAAGACAACAACGTCTAATAAATTGAAAACTAGTGATTTTTTTGTTTATGTCCTTTTTTATGATTTTTTTATAACATCCGGTTTGTTATTTATGTGCAAGTAAGATTTCTTTGTCTATCATAAAATTTTAATTTTCGTATATATTGTGAGGTTATTGGTAAATTTACACTAGTCCACTCAGGTGAATTTATGTAAAACTGAAATTAAAGGTTTTCAAGTGCAATGATAAATCACAAAATTATTAAACTGATTTTAAGTTTAATTTTTATTATTAATAGTCTTTTACTGATTACATAGCTGCTACAAATGAAACGAAAAATAAAAATGCATAAAAAATGTCGTTAATTATTTAAAAATTATTTAAAAAATATGGCTAAATCATAAAAAATGTCGCATCATTAAAACTTGGACTTGGCTAGTTTTACCATTAACCCCTCGATTTAACTCTATTACTTTATTTGTTCTATTACAACAATCTTCCTTTTTTTTTTTTTTTTGAAAACCCTGATATCACAAGTAAATATACACATATAGGCCTATAGGTATATTCATAAAAACGTAACTTTATATTTTAAATCTTTAGTCAAAGAAAATATGGAAACATGAATTCTCATTTGCGAACCAAAGCCCTTGCAGTGTTTACTTCAAAGAAAGAAAATTATAATTTTCCAATTGGAAACAAGGTTGCACTGGTTGCACTGTCGTGTGGTTACAGCATAGTGACGTCACTTACAAAGTTAAGCCTTACATGCATGGATACGGTAACCCGAATAGATGACCACACGGTGACAATCATAGGGACGTCTACTCTCGTTAGGGTAGACAGAGTTGAAGGAAAGGTGACGATCACTTTACGTTATATTAAAAATAAAAAAGGCTTAGTATATTTTGAAACTCACCAAAATGGGCAAAGATAAATTTATAAATAAATTAATAGATACGTGTATTGTGTAGGTGCCAGTAAAGGTCATCAATGACGCATGATAGAATATCAGTACAGTGAGAATTCTGTAAAACAGACTCAAATGTTTTGCAGTGTCCTGGAACGCGTCTTGTAGATTTATAGTTAATTAGGAATTGCATTATTAACCATGCCATCGCCTTTGTCACATAATCATAATATTGTCACAACATTACAGAACATGCTACGTGTTTCTCGGCCATTCCAGCGGAGCCCGGCTATAATGTGTGTGTGCGTACATACTGCTGCTACTTTGACATGAAGGACAATTACACTTGTCACGCGTCCGCAACGAGACTTTTCCATATCATACCGATCCGCGCGCGCTGTGTTCAAGGCCACAATCAATTACGCTCTAGTGTTTTCTAGTAGACGCTTATTATGGAATGTTCTGGAATCTCAGCGGGGTATAAATACAACACTTCAGCGACGCTTAGTTGAGTTTAGTGGCGATTTATTCCATTGCGGTTCGAAGTATTGTAGCGAAGTGTTATGAGTTTTATAATTGTGCGACACAATTGTAATACAATTGTGTTTTATATTAGTTGACATTATTATTGCGCGTGAACAATTTTTATTTGATTTTTTGTAAGAGACAATCTTGTTGATTACAAACTGTTTAATTGTGATAATTAAAGCTGCTGATTAGTGACTTAATTTGTGTCTTGTATTTCGTTTTATACTGTACCATACGACGATCAGTAGACCGTCGTAACAATGCGTTTCCTGGTTACTATATGCGTCGCGGTAACAGTGTCACGATTTGCCACGCTGTAGTATCTCGTACTTTAGTTTTTAAACTAATGAACAATATTCACACCCGAATGTTGGTAACAATATCTCCAAGTGTTAGTCTAATATTGTTTTATAATTAATTTTAAGTAGTATATAGTTAGTCAAATAACAATAACAATAAGTGTTATATTCTATTGAATATGGCCTTTAATGGTTATCAGTGTGAAGAACTTTTAACAAGAAAGAAGTAAAGTGTAGTGGACAGTGTATACGTAGGCGTTTCAACAACGACAGCATTTTTATATATTTCCGTGCTCGCGGGGGGGGGGGACGGACACTGGTAGCATTTCCCACGGGGAAAAGGTGTCGGCGTAAAGCGTTTTCCCCCGGACAGCTAAAAACTGGCGTTCCACCCGCAATGCGGTGTTTTGGATTTCCAGCTGTTAACAACGCTTACTCCTGTCGCACGTTTGTATGGATAATACCCCCCCCCCCACTTTGCCAGCTTCAGGCGTCTAATTTTCTAGAATACTGTTCTATTCGCTACACTTATTTTCTATTTTGTGAAAACGCAGTTTTATATTTCACTCTCAGTTTATTTATTTTGAACTTTATAATCTGTTAAAATTTAAGTAATAAGTAAATTAACAGAAGTCTGCGATCGACATGTATTATATAGATTATACAAGGTTGTAGTCCATAATCAGATGATTGGTCTACATCCGTGTTAACGATTGCTAATCGTACCGTGTACCAGGCGCACCGTCCGCGAAATATTTTACAAGCAGATCTGATGAAAGTGTTGGTGTATCCGATTCTTATCCATATTTCCTTTCCTTCCCATTTATGTTTTTATACATTCTGAGCTCCAGAATGCAAGAATTAAATTCAGGAAGAGTTAGTAGACGTCCTCTTATCAATATGACGTGTGTTGGCAGTAGTTAGATCATTCCAGTCCACATTTCTTTGCATTTGTGTAAGTGGTTAAGTGGTTGAAAGGAAGATGAAGCAGCTCAAACAAGAAAAAGGAAGAAGAGGTAGAACAACAACAACAACAAAAAAAACAAGAAAGGGAAAAATAGGAATAAGAAGGAAAAAGAAAAAAAGAATAAGGAAAAGAAGTGGAAGGATACGACGAAAAAAGAAGAAGAAAAGAAGACGAATTACAACAACTAATACCACCAACAACACCACTACTGTTACTGCTGCTACTGCTACTACTACTACTACTACTACTACTACTACTACTACTACTACTACTACTACTACTACTACTACGGACATACATGTATACATACATATTGTTACGCAATTAGGAACATTCTCGGACAATTGAGTGTGTCGTTCTACGTGTTTCTCGGTTAGTTCAACAGATGCGTGTTTCTGTCAAGGCCGCACAAAAATACCTTCTAGAGTTTTGGAGTTCTTGTTAAGGACGCATATTATGGAACCCTTGAACACCATAAATAGTGGACAGCTGTTGCTTAGTTTCAGTTATAAGTGGCGATTTATTGATGTGTGTTTCGAAGTATTGTGGCGAAGTGATTTTTGTCTTATACTCGTAATTAGTGTGGAACTCTATTATTATTTTTATTACTATTGCGTGTAGACAAATTTAACTTGAATTATAGTACGAGTTGATTACAAATTGTTCTTTGTGAGTAATTAAAGCTGATGATTAGTGACTTAATTGGTGTCTGTATTTGTTTCCACTGTACCATACGACCGATCCCAGAGACCGCCGTAACAATATATATATATATATATATATATATATATATATATATACATAATTATCGCTACCACTTATCCATCCACTCGCGAGAAAGTGCCGTAATTTCATATCATTTGTTTTATCATCGCTTTCCGCATGTGTTAAAATTTTTCCCATTACTTGAAATTTTTTGCCTTAATCACCTGACGTATCAACTTTATTGTGGCTTTCCTCTTGGTCTGTTTCTTCTTGCCTTTATCTAATTTTAAATTGAATCCTTTTATTTATGTTTACACGACCACGTCTGTGTTTCTATCCACATCATCCTATTCAAAATTTCACTCCTCATGGTAAGTTAATTTTATATACAGATTTTTAACTTATCTCTTTGGGACCAATGTTGTTATGGTTAACGATAACACATGATTGTTACCTAAAGTAAGCGTTTTTAGTTTGTCCTTTGTTTAATTTGTTTAATTATTATTTCTTTTAGTAAGTTAATCCATCTTTGCTGTCTACTTTTTAAAACTAATTTTTACCTTTGAAGTAAAAAAAGTTATAATTGTTGCTTTATTTTTATCTATAGATAATATCTAAATTAGACAATTTTAAATTTCAAATATTAATTGATGACTCGTTGGGCACTTGGTGAAACATATTAAGGTTTTTTAATAATATATAAACACTTGGTACGTGTCACAGTTTTTATTTAATTCTGACAGCTGTTTCAGCTTATCAAGCTATTGTCAAGCTATCGTTCACTGATCTCTTCGACAATAGCTTGATAAGTTGAAACAGCTGTCAGAGTTAAATAAAAAAACTCTGAAACGTACCAAGTGTTTATATATTTTTAAAAACCTTTGTATTAAATTCCAAACATTCATTTTACGAGTAAATATATAAACTGATATCACTCAATTTGGTATACAAATAATAGATTCACATATTACTGAAAGAGAGAAAGAGAGAGAGTGAGTGATTGAGAGGGGGGTGCGAGATAAACAGACAGACAGATAAAGAGAGAGAGCGTGAAGAAAGAGTGACGGGGGGGGGGGGGGTGACAAAGAAAGAGAGGATGGAGAGAGGGGTGATTCTGGTCTGAGTGCTATATGGTACACTTGCTAAAAGTAATGCCCCCGTTCATTCTCTGTAATGGAATGTTCTTCATTCCTTTTTTTTTTGTCCGTGTCGCGCGCTCCCGCTTTCCCCGTATTCACAAGCGGTATAATGAAAAACACTAGATTATGGAGTGTAGAGCGGGGAGATGATTCTGTGGTAGGCTGGAGCCCTACTACTACTCACGAGTATGCGGCGTCAGCATGTTAATTGTAGGGGGATTTATACTCTCAAGCGTTACACTCCGGGTTATCGACTTTCTATATCGAGAGCTCCATGTAATGTAGACAAGCCACACAGTCATCAACTTGCCATTATCATATACCGAGTGTTAAACAATTTAAACGTTGACAATGACAAAGCGAAATTGCGTTTTTCGTGGCTGATTAGAAATAGTTCTGATTAGGCTAGGAACAACCGAAAGTAAAATCTAATTATCAAGATAGCGGCTGTATTATTTTGAATTTACAAAAATTAAGTAAATTTAGCTAAATTGTGGTTTAGTGAACAGTCTAATGTTACTTATGAATTTCAAAGTATTTATATTCTTTAGAGTTCATAAAGACTATAAAAACTTTACGTCCTATAATTTTACGTTTCTCAGTTTCGAAAGGTGGTAATATTTTATAAGTAAACTACGGTTTCTCTTGTTTTTCAAGTCTGCCTGAAAACATTTATTTACGTTTACTTACAAAATTAATTATTTTATTAAAGAAATGTTCATTTCACATTTTATAAATTTAAATAATTTTTATTTTAGTTTAATGTACAATTACAATGCAAGGATTTGTTTATTTTAACAAATATATAATATTGTTACGTAATGCGGAAAAAGGGTTATGTAATACGGAACGTTCTACCAGTTTCTCGAATATTCCAGCTGTAATGTGTGTGTGCGTGCATAACGCTACTACTTGCGGTGAAAGACAATTGCGCGTCAACTATCGGGTCTATACCAGACCACACCGGTCCGCGCGTGCTGTGTTCAAGGCCGCAATGAAACACGTTCTAGTGTTTTCTAGTACACACGTATTACCGAATATTCTGGAACCTCAGTGGGGTATAAATACAAGTACTCAGCGACGCTCAGTTCAGTTATTGTCGGACAATTACTCTGTGCGTTCAAGTGGTTATTAGTGGAAAGTTATTATTGTGGCGAAGTGTTATGTGTTTTATAATCGTGCGGGATAATTGTAATACGATTGTGTTTTTTATTAGTTGAAATTTTATTTGCGTGTGAACAATTTTTATTTGATTTGTTGCAAGAGACTATCTTGTTGATTACGAATTATTTAATTGTGATAATTAAAGCTAGTGATTAGTGTCTTAATCGGTGTCTTGTATTTTGTTTTCCACTATACCATACGACGATCAGTTAGACCGTCGTATCAATATATACATTTCATCGAAACCTTTTGTTGAATACCGTCTGAGCTAGTGTTCGTTCACTTATTATTTACTATTTTATAAGCTATATTCAAATGATTATTTACTATAATAATGAAATAACAAAATATTTGAAATCTCTTCTTTTTCCCCAAGCATTAGACCCTTTGGTCTGTCGAAACTCATGGATAGACCACAACCTTCTTCCACCAACAGTTTTGTTCTTCTGGCTCTAATGCTGTGATTGACTCAGAATAAATATCTGTTGCCAAGTTTCAACACAGTTCCGTACGCCACTTTTTCACTTTTCTACCACTGCTGAGTGAACGCATGCACACTCATTTTTAAACGACTTTGCACACTCACTGAGTAAACTTTGTCCATGCCCGGCTTGTAAATAAACATCAGTCGTGGTTTGCTATTACACTTCACCATGAAATAACGATCCCATCTCCATGTGTCACAGTTTTATCAGAGTCCCACTTCCAGTTGCCTCCTCCTCCACATCGCTTCGTCTAATTTGTTCTACAAAGATATTCTGAATCGGCCTGTTGTCTTCTGATATCCCGTGGAAATTTTTGGTTTACCTTTTAACTCAATCTATTTAGACCTTGTTTACAATCACAACCCATATCATCTACGGACAACACACATACTCACACATGCACACATTAATAACACAAATATTAGTAAATGGTTTTTCAAGTTTTGTTTGTTGTCTAACAGATATTTTATAGATTACATGAATAAAAGTTTCAATGAAGCAAAGAATATTAAAATATTTGTTACACACACAAATTGTGAATGTATTATTCATTAATTATGTACTAATATGCAAATATTTACATACTTATATGTTTAAATGAATATTACTCACATGTATAATTTATATGAAAGACGGATGTCTTTCACATGTTGCCGTGAAAGACGGATTCTTAGAACAATATTTAGAGAAGTACAAGAAAACGGAATGTGACGCAGGCGCTATAATTATGAACTGTACCATCTGTACAAAGAACCGGACATTGTTAGGATAATCAAAATACACAGGCTAAGATGGGTTGGACACATAAAGAGAATGGAGGAAGGACAGCCTCCGAAACATATTTTCTACCAGAAACCAATGGGTAGTAGAAAAAGAGGAATACCCCTAAGTAGATTCAAAGACCTGATAGAGGAGGACCTCGGAAAGCTAAACATAAGAAACTGGAAAGCCAGGGCATGCAATAGGGAGGAATGAAATCGACCCTTGGAGTGGGCCAAGATCCACCAAGGATTGTAGAGCCACGGTTCAGAATGATGATAACTTATATGAAGCATTCAATCACACTTTGTGTAATTTCAGTACAGCCTGATTATTAATCAGCAATTTGATTAAATTTCTGGTGTAAAACTGTTGATATCATTAATAATTAATCTGGTGTAACTGTTGTTAATTTCATTAATTGTTATTAAATTTTCTTTATCTTGCCAGTTCATAGAACTCTATCTTGTAAAATTTTAAAGTTTGTAACTTCAACTCAAAGGGATTTCTTATTTTTTATTTTTGTAACATGTCCGTATTGTCTAAAAGGTAGACATTTTCAATGCTTTCAATGTGATGTAGATTTCCCTTACTGTTTTTGGCATACCTCGCACACCTTGCCCTGCATACCATTTTCGGACACTGTGGAGGCTGCCGGCTGCACCTGTTGAACTTACGCGCGTCAACGTTGTTCTTTTGAATCTTTATTTTGTAAAGGCCTTATATTATTAATATGTGGCACCTATACTATTTACTATAGCCCAGAAATACGTTTTAAGGAAAATGTTGATTGATTCCGCGAATATCTTAAGTACTAAAACATCGCAGGTGACAACTTATACAAAAAATATAAAATAAATTATAAAAGGGTTCTCCTGGTGGAATGTAATCTAGAGAATGGCCTAGAACTCGGTGGAGAGAACATCTCCCCTGCTGAGGACGACGTAGATGGTCGACAGCGGGTGAGCAGATCAAGGACACATTCATGCGTCTGTTGCGTCAATGAAGGAGAACGAGAACGGTTATGTCGCTATAATAATAATAATAATAATAATAATAATAATAATAATAATAATAATAATAATAAGAAGAAGAAGAAGAAGAAGAAGAAGAAGAAGAAGAAGAAGAAGAAGAAGAGGAGATGAAGCACAATAATATCAAAGTCATTTGTTTGGTCTAATTCATAAATTTTATATTTTACGTCCATGCAGGTTTTTAATCTATTTACAAAGCAGAAATTTATTAAAAATAATACAAAGGAATTTCTTCAAGTTAACCATGTGAATTTTATTGTTGCTGACAAAGAAAATTTTCTTTACCCTATATAAATTTAAAATTATGTTTGTGTGTGGTGTGTGTGTATCAACGTTTTTTAAATGCGTTCTGTGTTTGTCTTTGCTTGAAGTAGTCTTCGCGTTGATCATTACAAGGGCTAACAGTGCAAAGGCGTAATCACACACTTTACTTCTGGGTTTTCGGTCTCCTGTTCACAGTCGTTCGTTTTAGAAGCACCAGACAAGAAGCCAATAACACTGCAGACAACAGAGTAGAACTACAGACATTATTCAACTAGTGTGTACTCTGCCGAAAAAGTAAAGTGGAAGTATTTAAAATAAATGTAATTTGGTGCAGCGAGTTAATTACCGAGCGCAAGTAAACTTTGGCCGGGAACTGCAATAAATATTACAACCACCGCCGCCGCCGCCGTCGCGAAGACGAGTCTTGTTTTACAAAGTTGTGCAAATAAGACCTAAGCTAACACAGTTTGCCTCACCACTTTCGTTTGGTCTCTCGACTCGAGTCTCTACACAGCCATTCATTGTACTCTGTGCATGTTGTTTGCTTTACAGTTCTACTATTTCTGTATTAATAAGTGCACACACACACACACACGCGCGCGCGCGCGCATATAAGGATACTACATTACAGAACATACCTATACATACCTAATTCAACTCGAGTCAGAACTCTTAAAGTTGTACCCACCATCCCTGACCAAATTCCGAAAATGAAATACAACGTTCCAATGTCTTTATGATTAGTTGAGAAAAATCACTTATTCATAACTAAATCTTAATTTATTCCCAATTGAGATGACTGAATTAGGTAATAAATTGTAAATTTATTTATGGATATTTTTCCTCTCAATAATCCTCTTTCTATAGTCTTATATTTAATAACAATTTTAAATTGCAAATTTAAAGGTGATAAAATCTAAGGCTTATAAAAAATTATATTTTTAACTTTGAAGGATAATAGTTTTATTAACTTAAAACCTTACTAACTTATAGTTAGTAGTGTTTCTCGGCTATTCCAGGGGAGCCTGGCTATAATGTGTGTGCGTACATATTGCTGTTACTTTGAGATGAAGGGCAATAATTACGTGACACTAGTCACGCGCCGAGACTGATCCAGATTTCACCAGTCCGCGCGGGCTGTGTTCAAGACCGCAATCAATTACGCTCTACTGTTTTCTAGTAGCGCTGACGCGTAGTATGGATTATTCTCTAATTTCAGCGGGGTATAAATATAGGCACTCAGAGGGGCTTAGTCACTTTTAGTAGCAACTTATTCCAGTGCGGTTCAAAGTGTTGCGGCGAAATGTTTTGTGTTTTA
This sequence comes from Magicicada septendecula, assembly GCA_034769895.1. Classification (NCBI taxonomy): domain Eukaryota; kingdom Metazoa; phylum Arthropoda; class Insecta; order Hemiptera; family Cicadidae; genus Magicicada; species Magicicada septendecula. The sequence continues at coordinate 77,814,460 of CM068370.1, forward strand.
TAATTGTACGAGACTCTATTAGTTGACATTTTTATTGCATGTGAACAATTTTTATTTAATTTGTTGTAAGAGACTATCTTGTTGATACCAAACTGTTTAATTGTGATAAGTAAAGCTGGTGATTAGTGACTTAATTGGTATCTTGTATTTTGTTTTCCACTGTACCGTACGACGATCAAGGAGACCGTCGTAACAACCTACGTGTTTGTCGAATCTTCAAGATGAATCCGGCTGAATGTTGAGGCGTACGTAATTGTCAGAGCATTTGCTAGACTGTGGCAGAATTCGCGCGGCCGCACGCACTATGTCAAGCCGCAATGAATTACGTTCTAGTGTTTTCTAGTAGACGTCTATTAGCGAATATTCTGGAACCTCAGCGGGGTATCAATACAAGTACTCAAGGACGCTCAGTTCAGTTATTGTCGGGCGCAACTCTGTGAGTTTGAATTGCGATATCTCAGTGCGGTTCGAGTATTGTGGCGAAGGGTTCCGTGTTTTATAATTGTGCTGGACGATTGTAATACAATTGTGTTTTATATCAGTTAACATTTTTATTGCGTGTGAACATTTTTTATTTGATCTGTTGTAAAAGACTATCTTGTTGATACCAAACTGAAACTGTTTAATTGTGATAATTAAAGCTGGTGATTAGTGACTTAATTGGTGTCTTACATTTTGTTTTCCACTGCACCATACGAAGATTACTTGACTGTCGTAACAGTACGTATCTGCTAATAATGTACGCGCGTTAACAAAAACAACAATAATAGGCATCATCATCATCGTTGTCACTATGTTGCATGCAAAGCTTAGAAAAAAAGCATTGCGCTTTTGGATAACAGTACTGATAGAAACATGTAACGCGCGCTAGTGATTTGGACGAGAGATGCGCGTACTTTACAACAAACTCTCCTCGCCCGTAGGCACATTTCACACAGTAGCGTCGCACAACGTGGCAACAGCGCTCATACAAAATAGCGTTACCAAAAGAATCAACGCTTTGTTATAAGTTTGTACAGACTTTAGTGGATGGCTGGTTAGTAGGCCTAAATGATCTACACTCCAAGTCGTCATCATCTTCTTAACGGTTTTAGGCTTTAGCGGCCTATTCCTATTCCACAGTCTACCTTTTCTTAGGTCTACAAACTTTCGCTTGTAACCTACAAAGGTTGTAATTTTTGCCATCTTCGGTATTCTACTTTCTTCCATTCTATTTATGTGTTGAATCCATTTCCCTCTGTATTCTTTAATCTTTTCATTAACTGCAAAAATATCTAAATCTCTTCTTATCCCTTCATTTCTTATATGCCTTCGTTTATTATAGAGTTTAAGTGATCCCAATAATTTCATTTCTGCTGTTTATATCTTCTGTTCATCTTTTTTCTTTATCACCCAAGTTTTAGAAATATACAGTAGTGTAGATATTGGCATTGTTATTTTTAAATTTTATTTAAGTTTCTATCCTACATTTATTTTTCAACGTTCTCCAAATAGTTCCATACATTCTTGTGACATTTGTCACTTTATTTTATATACCTCTATCTTGATCATAAGTGACGACATGTCCAAGGTAGTTGAAATGTCGTACTTGTTCTATGCATGTCTCGTCTATGCATATTTTTTCCAAACCGGTTCATCTCCTATAAGGCCATTACTTTTGTCTTTGATTCAGATATATTACAGTTATATTCTTTTCGTATCTCATGTAAGATGAATATTGCTCGCTAGAGATCGTCTTCTGAAGTGGCGAATATACGTAGTTTGGTCATCCTCGAAGAGAATGACACTCCAAGTCAGTACCATTTATTTATTGATTTTTTACATTAATCTCTTTAACACGTTCGGAATATTATTAAACAATAAGCTCTCTGAGCTGCAAATCCCGTTCAGGGGAACACATTATATTGTTAAATAAATTTCAATACTAAACATTTTTTTAGTTATCAAAATAATTTTGAAAATCACAATTATTCTATTTTATTACTGAAATAACAATTTTGTAAAGTAAGCAATAATCACCAAAAAATTAGATTAATTTATAACCATAATATCTAACGGATAAATAATTAAATCACAGACTTTAGATTTATATATGTTTTCGTAAACATGTGTAGGTCTATTGGCCTACTTAATACTCTTTCTTATTTCCAAATATACATAAGTGATAACAGTATACAGAGTTGTTTTTTAAACGTATGATTAAAGTATGTAAGACAAAAGTTAGTTTATGAATTTTTTTAAGTCATAATTTATAAACTCTTTGAAGGCAATACAAAATTTTCAAGGGTGTTGAGATATATATTAAATCTGTCAAATTTTAAGAAATAACAAGTTAATGTTTTGAATAAAATTTCGCTTGATTTAATGCCTCTCATAGCCTTTTAAAATTTCGTAAACTGTTGACTTCCATTTTAACCCGTGGTACACCTAACGTTAAAAATCATAGTAAACGCTACATTCGCTTTTGTGTTAAATTCCCTTTAGTCTGACACATGGCTAGATTTTTAAAAATTTTGTAATACTTTTTTGAGTCTAAAGTGTCCTTTCAAAATTTTTAAAGGGGTACGCTACATTCCGATTTCGTATAAACATTATTTTATTTTTATACCCTACATAGATTTTGCTACTTTTGTCTATGTTTTTAGCTCTCCGAACCAAAATTAAATTCTTTTTTAATAAGCACTATATTTGATGTTGGTTAAAATTCACTTGAACGCGATACCCACGCGGATTTTTTTAGATTTTTTCACAATTTAACCCCCCTCCCCCAAATATTTGTTTAGAGCCCCCATATTTTTGAATAAATCAATCTAAAAAAACAATAGTGATCTTTAAGGTGAAAGTATGGAAAGGCATATACAGTTTTACGAAAATTTGGTTTCTGTGTTCAAAACGTATCCTGCGACATACCCCAAACAGATAGGTAGATAGATTAACTGCAGAAAGGAAAATTAAAGACATTTTCTTTATGGTATGGTCAGGGCGGACTCTGTGCGATGTCCAAAATATACCAACATGGAAACTAGTGATCCCAGGAAATTCAAACAAATGCCAAACAAGCGAGTTAAACTAAGAAATCTCTTCTTGCGTTCAAAAATAAATATTCTATATGATTTTTAGTGTGTCCTGTTATTTCAGATCAGTGATTACATTTCTCTATTATTCTACTGTTACTACTACTACTACTACTACTTTTATTGATGATCGTATTCCTTTTAATATTGATAATTATAAATAAATAAATTTCAAATAAAATAAAAAAATCAATTTAAAAATTATAAGCATAATAAATCAATTTTATTTACGAAAAAATGTTTTATTTTAGAATTACTTTCAACTTACATTAATCGCCCGCGCGCGCGCGCGCGTGAATTAAAAAATCAAAATACGCTTATTTAAATACTGAAAATTTAAGTATTAGTAAATCTGTACTCTTGATAGCTTTTCGTGGAACTGATCGCGTACGGGCATAAATTTGAGACGGTACTGTCGTGGAACAAATTAGCAGTTTGTAATACCTGGGCTACAGTTTGTCTTATAATGCAAGCAACGACGTTGTGAATAAGTTGCATAAGTTCAACCTCATGTGCGGAACCATTAGGCGAACCCTTAAGTCAGCAAGTAAAGGAACACGCCTAAAGTTCTACAAGGCGATGGCTCTTCCCACACTTCTTTATGGGTCTGAGAATTGGACTTTAAGGAAAGGCCGGGCCAGTCGCATCCAAGCGACTGAAATGAAATTACTCAGGCACGCGGCAGGGTATACTCTCCATGATCATATAAGAAACACAGATATACGGCAGGAACTGAATATTACGAGTATACTCGACAGAATCGCCTAGTATCGGCTGAATCGGTGGGAACATTTTTGCCGAATTGATGACTTCCGCATCCCTAAACAACTACGGAACTATAAGGTGAAGGGACGGAGAGGTGTGGGACGTCAGAGGAAGCCCTGGAGTGACCTGCTCTAATCTTTGCCTATTTGAGACCGGATCAAACCATTCTTGGTTTAATCCTTAAAGACGATGATGATGATGAGTAAATCTATAAAACCAGTTTGTAGTATTTGGCATTTTTTAACTATTTAAAAAAGGTTGTACAATACAATAGCAGACCCGCAAACAATAATACGCTTTGTTTTGACAGTATTTTTTAGTTTCAGTGATTTGTTTTAATATCATTTCTTAATCGTTTTGTTATGACGCTTTAATGACGATGAGGAATACAAAGTAGAAATGAAAATGTGCTCAGAATCTTTTAATTCTATTCTAAAACACAAGCGAGCAAACATTAAAACAATTCTGTTGACAGACTCTAGACGGTAATTAACTGATAAGTTCGTGGTTTCGTAGTTAAAAGCAACATCACATTAGCATAATGCTTTTCCTAATCGGAGTAAATGCTTTTTAAAATTAGATAACGGAAGTGTCGCTCTCGCTGCCTTTCTCTTTTAGAATGCTTTGATTACATCAACAACACACAACAGTCGCTAAATTATCTGTGATCGGTCCGTGAGACACGTGTCAATCACTCGCACGCTGCTATCACAGGTTTTAGTATGTAACTTCCGTTGACTCCCGTCTTTTTACACAGAAAAGTTATTCACAACATTAATAAGACAGTTTGAGTACTTCATCGTAAAGATAACTATCAGGATGAAAAAGACTACAAAGACGAACTAAACACGATGAAATATCTAGCAAAATCCAACGGATAAACAGGACAATAATAAATAAACTCCTACACCAAACACAGAACACAAAACAAACAACAGACAAAGACAGAAAACAACAAATTCATAACACTAACATACATCAATAACCACACTGAAAAAATAGCCCACAAATTCAAAAAAGAAGGATACAAAATCGCATACAAAACTACAAACAAACAAACAAAACAGAACACACATTATCAAAACACACACACAAACAACAAAACAAATTTGATTTACCTGGTGTTTACAAACTAAATTTCTCAGATTGCAACAAATTCTACATAGGCCAGAGAGGACGTTCCTACAAACAAAGATACATTGAACACACAAAGGCACTACACTCAACTACCGAATCCACCTTTGCAAACAACCTCACTGAAGCAAACCATACATACACAAACATCGACAACATGGATATTCTACACGTACACACAAACGACCGAAAACTAGACAATCTTGAACAACTGGAAATATACATACACACAAAAACACATAAAAACGACATCATAAACGAACAGACACAATTCAAATCACACGTACTATTCGAACATAACACACCCCACACAGACAACATCGATCATTTAAAAGACGGCGCCGTCGCTAAAAACAAGACGGACAGCGCTCCCAGTGGCAACCTCTGACGAAGCTTATAATAGGAGAAAACTGGTTCAGGCTATAAGGTAAAACTTTTAAATTTTACCAATAAAAAACTTTGTGTTCTGAGTCGGTAGTAATATACTTATATTTAGATAATTATCAGGTTAAATCGTCCTTATCTGTACAAAGCCCTTAATCCTATCCACACATTCCGGACTGTCTGGATCCATTTCTATTACAATTCTTCCGTTGCTGTTTGGACTTAACACATTTTTGTATTATTTTTTTAGCAACAGAGTATAGGTACCATATGTAAAAACACGCTGACTGCATACACTTCCGCGAAGCAAGCAAGTAATATTTAACTTAAAGATGTTCCGTAAACCGCTCGTGATATGTTCTCATTTGAAATATATGGGGTTGGTTTTATGTATTGTCAGTTCATTCATATAAAGATATTTGCACAACAAAATTGGTGTTTAAGTTTATGTTTGTTCAGGCAAATACTTATGTCATGGGTACGGGTGAAGGTCTACTTTATATAGTACTAAAGTATCAATAATTTAAGTGTGTAAAGTATGTAATAAATAAGTATAAATTAATGATGAAATATATCAAAGTATACAAAATATAACAGAAACAACGAGAAAAAGAAGACTATTATTTTTTGGAGATTTATATAAAATGGACGACAATAGGTTAACAAAACAGATCTTCAAATGTCTGTGGGGAAAGGAGTCTTTAGTCCTGTTGGATTAAAGAAGTCCAAAAGGATTTAAAAAAGAATAATATAAACGCAGAAGAAGCAATTGAGAGAGAAGTTTTTCGGGCAGAAGTGTTAAAAACGGAAGGAGTTCAGGGTAAGAGAGAGGAAAACGCAGGTTCAAAGTGGATTGAAGACAGGAAGAAGAGACATCGTAAAGAATATTGGAGAAAAAGAAAAGAACAAGGAATAAAAAATTGAAGTTTTTATGTGGTCCTCAGATGGCCGATACAAAAAAAAAAGTATACATTAGCTTACAGCACAACTAGAGACACCTTGTGAAGGTAAATAATTATATAATAACAGATGTGTCAATTCTCTTTTACGGTTCAAAAAACTGAGTGACAACAAAACATGTCTTAGCAGAATTCAAAATGCGATTATGAAGATATTTTCTATACGTTAAGAGTCGAGTAAGGCACGACTGCGTTCGAAATGTATACATCTTAGAGGCCCTGAGTAAATTATTTGCGCTGTTAATGAGAGTTTTCGTCAAACAGACACAGCGTATACCTGAAACAGAGATGTACGGTACATTGTAAATTACATTGTCTTTTAATGATCAAACCTTGAGAACCAGAACAGGTGAATGCATGTAATCCTTGACTGGAGAAGAGCAACAAAGTTATTTACTTAATATCACGTCTGTCGGATCTTCACTTTGTCACTGATAATTTTACACCGAACTTACAACTGATTTTTTACGTATAGCCCAGTATATATTAAAAACGATACTGAGATTTGTATTAGTTTAAATATTATTTGGAATTAACTTTGGTTTCCTCTGGTTTGATGTATATTAAAGACTTAAACGTGTTTTTTGGTAGCATGTTTAGTGTAACTGTAATGAGAACTAGGAAAACAACAATTAAACAGTAAAGTAAATGATAAATGAGTTTTACAGAACGCATGTTATTGTCAGGAATAAGAACAGTTTTATTTTAAACACTCAGCGCGTTTGAATCTACGTAGGTTGGTTATTTTAAAATATTTATATTGTGATCATGTTGATTATTACATAAATGTGTTAAAGTCTTTCAATGTAAAGAGTATTTAAAACTTTTTTTTTATTTTGTGCCGTATGGTGTATGACTTAGTTTGGTTAGTTATGGTAATTAGTTTGGTGTATGGTTAAGAAGTTTCTATTTACCAGAAGGCCAAACATGTACCTACAGAAAATTTGAGAAATGACGTTGGTGCAAAATTAAAATTTTCTGGAAAAATTACCATGCGTCATTAGTAACGTGAGGTTCAGGTCTACCGCGCGCGAATAACATTACAAAGCAGACCAGCTCCTTTGATATACGTAAAACCATTTAACTCAATAGACCTGAGTAAATTTATTTTTGCAATTTCTTATTTCGTTTTTCCGAACTGAGTCGGAGTTAGAATTAAGTCTACAGTAACCTTCTTATTTATCTTGGATGAGTTTCAGTTCTTCTCGTTCTCTTCTCTACTTCACGTGTGGGTTGTATGGCGGATGATCAAATTGTTCCTTGCCCAAGGCTGTGAGGAGATGTTGCGTTGCCGTGGCAGTGCGTAGGCGGGCATTCTCGTGAATCAACACCTTGAATCATCCCACGTCGCTTACTGTGATCGCACTACACAATTTCGTTTTTGTTTGGAATAGACGTCGAGTTGATTGTGGAGTCTTAATCGCAAGAGGTCCATAAGCAATCACCTTATTCTGTCTCAAAACACTGTAAACATGATTCTCCGAGAGGAAAACGTTGACTAATATTTTTCTTTGCGAGCGATGTAGTGTGCCTCCAAGCCATTGATTATTGTTTTGATTCAGAAGTTGGATGTGATGTCTCATCCCCGGTAACTATACGACTCAGAGGTTATCCCCTTGCTGTCTGAATCGTGTCCACAAGGCCAATGCATTGTCCCCCTCCCAATTTCATTTTATGTTGTTCCGTAAGCATTTTTGCAACCCAGCGTGCACATAATTTGTGGTAGTTTAGATTTCAGACACAATTTCATGAAGAAGTGGATGTGAAATTTCTGGAAAATGCTGGGAGACCGACGTCGTAGCGAATCGTCTATGCTTTGTAATCTTCCCTTCAGCGGCCCGCATCATGTCGTCATTCATAAAACCGGTCGCCCTCTACAATAGTGATCCCTGACTATCTGAATCGTGTCAAAAAAGTCAACGGACTTTCCTACCTTTCCATTTTGTGTTGTTCCGTCAGCATCTTTGGAACCCAGCGTGCACACCATTTCCAGGAGTTGAGTTTTAAAAAAAAATTTCATTATGAAGAAGTGAAGGAGACATTTCTGGAAAATGCAAGAAGAGCGAAGTCAACGACCTTCTCTTCAATGGCTCGCATCATCTCATTTATTAAAAGGCGGTCGCCTGCTCCGTTCATCAACGTGAACATTTTCGCGTCCTTCATTAAAAAGTTATACCTCTTTCTGTTCCATAGAATCATTTATTGCTTCTTCTCCATAACATCGCAAATTTGACAGTGAATTTCAGTTGGTTTCATGCCTTTTGCACCCAAGAAACGACTCACCTACAAGCACAAGCGGCGGGCGGCAACTCGATCTCATTTGACATTATGCACACGTTCAACGACGCTTCCTCTGTGCACAGTTGTTTACAAATGGCGTTGTTGCGTTGCTGACGAATCAAGAAACACGCCGCGCGTTCGCAACAACGTGCCGGTATCGATACCGCGGCAATATTTAAAAACGAAACTTACTATCTGCATGTTCCTTGTAAGTGCATATTCTCTGACAGCAATATACTCAACTACATCAAAGAGGGACTAAAGATATAACGGACAAGCAAAAGAATTCAATTGAACAATTTTACTCAAATTACTAATAGTGAGCGACAATATTGTCAGTTAGTCAATGTTGGAATCACAGTATGCTCCGCCAACTACTGCAGAAACACTTTGAACTAATCAACTTTCAGTACATTAAACACTAAACGTTTAAGTCGAATGTGTACCGCTGAAAATTCTCGTCTCTCGTAATTTAATACTTCCTACAAATATGTGATTCTTGATTTAATTTGAGCAAATGCCTTTGTTATTCTCTGTGCACCAAATTCGTTAAATTTAGTGTAATGCCTTTGGATTTTCGACAGAAATCATAGATTTTTTAGCATATTTCCAAAAACTGAGCTTCACGTCCTGACTAATTTCAACTTGGATACGTATCAGAATTATGCTTTACATTGACGCTAAAAGTTGTTTCTCAAAGTCGGTATAATTTACTATCCTTTTATTCTCAAGTTTTCATAATTATTGTTTTAAAAAATAACACTGTTTTACGATTAACACACATTTTGTTTTTATACAAACCAAAGTTCTTGGATGAAGCATTCTCAGTGGTTGTGGATCATGAGTCGGATTCTAATGGAATCACTATTTGTACAGTAGTTAACACAAAAATCTTTGATAAATTTGACAATATTTATAACACCGTCATCATCATCATCGTCGTCGTTATCGTCATCACCGTAATTGTCATCACCGTAATCGTCATCATCAACACCACCGCTATGACCATTATCAGCCAATTCGTAGGCCCCGTTCTGTTTCTCCTTTCACTCCTGTCTCAGCCTTATTATTTAGTTCTCTTATATTATTATAATTCTTACATATATATTCTTATGTAATTCCTTCCTGTTCTCTTTTCCCCATGTCGTGAAAGTTTATTTTTTACTTAGAACATGTCCTATCCGGATTTCCTTCAACTTAAGGCTCTGACATCCAAACATATTTTTTGTTTTCAATAAAATATACTGTTTACATGCTTTACACTTTATTACCAGATCATAGATCAAGCAAGAATGGAATAAATTACTGAATGCCCAATAAATCCAAAACTCACAAATATCACTGCCTACTTCCTATAGATTCTCTTTTGTTTCTTGTTGTCATTTTCAGCCAAAAGTACTTTATCTACGAGGGCGATTTGAAAAGTTCGCGGCCTACCATATAAACGAATGTGGGACGTTTCTGTTTTTTACCGCATCGTGGCGCCACATTCACCCCATGAACAGCTGTGAAGCGTTAAGTTATTGTTGCTAGAAACAACTGTATAAATAAGATTATCTGGCAGCAACGCTGAAAATGGAGAAAACTGAACATCAGATTTTTTGTTAAGAAAGTTTTAACGCCAACAGAAATTTTTAATGAGATGAAGAATGTGTTGGGTGATGCTTCATTTACTGCAGTGAAAAAATTTACTGAATTTAAACGTGGCCGTGCAAGTTTGGATGATAACTCGTCCGAAAAGTCCCACTACACCAGAAATCATCAATAAAGTGCATGATATTGTTTTGGAAGATCGCCGTTTGAACGTGTCTAAAATCGTTAAGCCTGTAGGCATCTCAGACGACAGCGTACATTACATTCATACTAAAGAATTAGGTATGAAAAAGCCGTCTGCAAGACGGTTGCCGCGTTTGTTGACGAGTGACCAAAAACGCATGCGAATGCAAGCTTCTCAGGAATGTTTGGACCGTATTAAGAAAAATCCAAAAGATTTTATTCGTAGATTTGTAATAACTGATGAAACCTGGGTTCATTACTTCACTCTAGGAAAAAAACAACAGTCGAAACAATGGATGCATATTGATTCGCCGCCTCAAAAACGGTAAAATCAATTTTTTCGGCTCGAAAGTGTATGGATCCATTTTTCTGGGATGCTAAGGGGATATTGTTACTAGATTACCTTGAAAATGGTCAAACGATAAATGGAGAGTATTATGCTAATCTTTTGGGTCAATTAAATGTACAAATTAGAGAAAAAAGACCTGGTTTAACAAAGAAGAAGATAATTTTCCATCAGGATAATGCACGCCCTCATATATTTGCGTTGTGTCTATGGCTAAAATCGCCGAGTTGAAGTACGATCGGTTGCACCATCCGCCTTATCCGCCTGATTTAGCGCCATCTGAATGGGTTTGGGTTTCATCTATTCCCAAACCTCAAAACATTTTCGGGGGGAAGCGATTTTCCTCAGATGACGAGCTGAAAGCGGCAGTAAACCGGTTATTCTGAGGACCTAGACGAATCGGACTTTCTCAACGGGGTAAGTGACGAGGTAATGACTTGACGCTCCACTGCTGTTCGTGGGGCAATGTGGTGTCATGATGCGGTAAAAATCAGAAACCCCACACATTCGTTTCTATGGTAGGCCGCGAACTTTTCAAATCGGCCTCGTACTATACAAAAGACATTTCTCAAACTGGTTTTCTGTCAGTCTTCAGTCATCATGGCGAATGACAATAATTCCTGTATTACTCTCACACTAGTCCTCAAAATTCCAGTCTTCGTCGTCGATAAGGGAAGCCCCATGTCCTAACTGAAGCCATTAGCACAATACGATTGAAGTATGTTGTTATCTATTAGCTGTGATTACAAGGTCTCCAACTCCCAGTTGCCCTTTTTTACCACTGTGCTAACTTTATGCCTATAAACGTTACTTGTGTTGGTGCAAGAACCTAAAATACACACACTTAATCATTCAGGAGGGTGAGTACAGTATTCTTGTAAGAACGAACCCGTTGTTTCTTCCAAACCTTTTACCTAAAAGTCTATGCTGGCATTTCTTATCTAAACTAAATTTCTTATTTTTTTCCTAGTTTTGCCCTTGTAATTTACGTCACAATTTTGGAAGTTACAAGTGTGATAGCGGAAAGTTTGATATTAACAAGAATAAAATGTATATTAAAACTAACAACAGTTTTTGAAGCCACGAACGTTTATAAGCGAGGAAGTGTATTATTCGGCCTACTATTTTAATGTAAACAAAATATTATGCCTCAGCGGATCTAGAGCAGGGACGTAATTACGGGGGGGGGGAGAAGAAAGGACCTAACCCCCACGGGGGTTGAAAGTTCGCAACAATTTTTTAATTTCTTAATTTTTACGCTGTTTTATTAATTTCTCAGCTGTGTACGCTAATACAGTAGTAACGCTTTTTCAAATATAGGTCTACAAACAAGTTTATTACACAGCGTCTGCGTGTGCGTTTGAAATTTGAAATATTGAATATGGGAAAATCAATTAAGTCAATAAGTATATTATAGAGCTTATTTCTGCTGTCTTATTACTTTAATGGGATTGATTTCAGTATGTTATTACACGTTTTTCAGCCATTTTAAAGACTGTAATATTGATTAATTTTAACTTTTTGTCTCTTTAGGATGAAGCGTGTTACCGTAAAAGTGCGAAGTAAGGTAAATCTTAAGACTTACAGGTATGTCCTAAGATTTACCGTTTATTGATGGTAAATGTCCAAAGATCCTTTTATAATGTTTGCATTTCGAACTTTTACGAACAGTTAGTGGTAAATGTCAAGATTTACAGATGCATTGTGTTAAAAGCGTAACGTTTTCAATTTTAAAGAAATTTATATTCATAATTTTAAAAAAAAAAAAAATCATTCCATAAAAACACATGACATGGTTCACATAACTTTATATAAGTAGCAATTGACTCTACATTAACGTTTTTATATTTGTGATTTAGTTCCACTGTCAGTCGCGTGACCAGTAGCAATATGATTCCCGTGTATTGCGTACATTACAAAGTTCATCAAAACAAACGTAGTAAAGGATCTCTTCTGGTCCCGCAGAAACAGGTGCTATGAGTTTATCTTCACCACCGATGTTAAGAATATCATAACGTTACAAACGCCTGTGATTGTTTATACGTCACAGTTTATCTTCACCACCCACGTTAAGACTATCATAACGTTACAAACGCCTGTAGTGCACAGATTGTTTATACGTCACAGTTTATCTTCACCACCGACGTTAAGACTATCATAACGTTACAAACGCCTGTAGTGCACAGATTGTTTATACGTCACAGTTTATCTTCACCAGCGACGTTAAGAATATCATAACGTTACAAACGCCTGTAGTGCACAGATTGTTTATACGTCACAGTTTATCTTCACCACCGACGTTAAGACTATCATAACGTTACAAACGCCTGTAGTGCACAGATTGTTTATACGTCACAGTTTATCTTCACCACCGACGTTAAGACGATCATTACGTTACAAACGCCTGTAGTGCACAGATTGTTTATACGTCACAGTTTATCTTCACCACCGACGTTAAGACTATCATAACGTTACAAACGCCTGTAGTGCACAGATTGTTTATACGTCACAGTTTATCTTCACCACCGACGTTAAGACTATCATAACGTTACAAACGCCTGTAGTGCACAGATTGTTTATACGTTACAGTTTATCTTCACCACCGACGTTAAGACTATCATAACGTTACAAACGCCTGTAGTGCACAGATTGTTTATACGTCACAGTTTATCTTCACCACCGACGTTAAGACTATCATAACGTTACAAACGCCTGTAGTGCACAGATTGTTTATACGTCACAGTTTATCTTCACCATCGACGTTAAGACTATCATAACGTTACAAACGCCTGTAGTGCACAGATTGTTTATATGTCACAGTTTTTGTCGATTTTTCTTCAGCTAACAAAGTATTATATTTTTTCTATAAATAAAAGTTGTTGTCCTTTTTATTAGGCACCGATTCCCCTAAAAGCTCATAAAAACTTTTACTCATTACGTCACTTATTTTTCTGGCCCAAAAACCGAACAAATACAAAATATAATATTAATAAACGAAAGATACAAAGACATACGTAGCCGCACAAGGACAGATAGAAACTGAGGCTTTCCGATATAAAACACGTTGACAATGAATGTGACTAACAAACATGTTGGAAGATGTCTAAACAGGTCGGCAAGCTAACGAAAACCTCCGAGTGCAGCTTTTACCACAACGCAGCGGTAAATCTTGACATTTACCACTAACTATTGGCAAAAGTCCGAAATGCAAACATTTTAAAATGATCTTCGGACGTTGACTATCATAAAACGGTAAATCTTAGTATAGGGTACGGTATTAAGATAGGGTAAATCTTAAGATTTACCTTACTTCGCACTTTAACATTAACAGCGGACTCGACCGGACTCCCCCCCGCGCGACCTAATTCTAGATTTGATACTGATCTCGAGTCCAAGTAACAATACGTTCTTGTTACGACGTTACCATACTTCAAAGTGACAAATAAAATTTTACCTTCGTACACGAATAGTGAAGTACTGTACGCTGGAAAGCACACTTACCCCGAGATAATCGACAATTATAAATTCCTCCAGTGTTAATGAATGCTCTCAGACATATTCCACTATTTCTGTAACAGCCGGCGTTTCAGTGCAGCAGGTCGTTAAATTTATTAAATAACTCGGCGCTTGCTAAACAAACGGCAACGTTGAATTTCAGCTACGTAACACTTGAAACACAGTCGTCGTAGTATCTCGTAATTGAGTGTCAGCTTCACGTCGGCAAATTGTTCCTTCGTTTTGTGTAATTGACTTTCAGTTCAAAATTCAGTACACCACGTGTCTGCAAATTTAAAATATGCCGAGTGCCCGTGTGTATGTGTGTGTGTGTGTGTGTGTGTGTGTGTGCATGTGTGTGTGTAAGTGATTATGTTATCTTCCGTTCGGCAACGCTCGCAATACTGATAGACTTACGTAAGTATATCCTTCCCATTTTGAAGAAAGAGTGAATGATTGTATTGTGTAGCATGAAGTATGTGTACAAGAAAACTGGTATTTGGTTACGAATATTTTACAATATACAATAGAAGAGGGCGTAGAAGAATGAAGTTAATAGATAACATTAAAATCAGAGGGTGTTACGAAGAAACGAAAAGACTGGCATGCGATAGGACAGCTTGGAGAGCTTTTACCATTTGAAGACCTGCCTTAGGGCAGAACACCAAATAATAACTAGTAGCCTATATATAATACTTTGTGCTTTCTCTTCTTAGTATTATATTAGGCAGTTCTGTCTTTATAAATTTTAGCCTGCCCAACTGAGGTCTGTTAAATATGGATTCGTCATTACTTCGGTAAAACACGATCCTTGCGATAGGTTTCCTTGTTTTTTTGGGGGGAGGGGGGCACTGTATTATATTTTTGGCTACGGACTGGAGTATACCTACCTCATAAAAGTTGATTCTCTGAAATAAGCAATCACTTTTTGTTAATTTGTTGATTTTGTTCCGATCCGTAGATGTCTAAATACTAAACAAAACTGCAGAAAAAGAATCATATTCCTCATTATGATATGATAGAGCACTCAAGGGCGAGCTCTATGCAAAGCCAATGTGAACAAAGGAATTGCTGATACCAAAGAATTCCCTCTTCTTTCAAGTTTACCGACTCCCCTTTTTTTCCATTCGTTCCACTTGGCCATAATATTTTAAACTGTGCTGCTGGTTGTCCGCCGTATCAGTTGTATCTATCCCCAGATACATAAGTTAAGTTACGATAAGTTTGTTGTTTTTATTTCATCCCGATAAAAAAATGTCGTCTTTGTGCATATCTTCTCAGATAATCTAGGATAATTCTGTCTACGCTCTCAGTTATTCGTTACAATTATTTGCGTCTTGAATAATACTTTTATTCTCTGCGTTTAACAAAATTTGAATTCGAATCTCAATCACTAAACAGGGTGCAAATGTTATATTTTCTACATTTTATTTAATAACTCATTTCATGACAGCTACAGTCCATTAATAGATAACTCATGTAATATGATGGTCAGCCTTCTGTTGATGGCCAAATATTCTGTTCAGTCAGTCCGTTACAAAAGATTGATAAAGAAATGTTTTTTTTTTTTTTGAAGACCTTTTTGGCTCATCTTCGTAGTACTAGGATGGTTTCACAATTTGTGTTTATTCCCTTTTTAGTGTTTCTCAAAAGTTTCCTGTAAATATATTTTTTTTTTATTGCGACCTTCAGTCTCGACTGGTTTGTACCATCCCGCTTATATCCGTGGTGCGTGTGTTACGGAGTCTCTCACAGGTATATGGGACCTACAGTTTAACGCCGGATCCTCTAAATATAGTAGGAGTAATTTTTAAAATTTAGTATTTTCAGATATAACATTCCTTTACATAACAAGTTACCCACTGTGCCCACGGGAGTTCATGCTACTTGTAACTTTTCTACGCTTACGTTATTTTTTTACAGATCCCAACAACCAAAATTGTTTTCAAATATTCCATTGATTATCTTTAACGATAAGTAGTCTTGGAATTCATAACTAATAATATGCAGTAATCACTGTTTAGACTTAAATTTATACCTTAATATATCTGATTAATTGTAAGATTAAAATTAAATTGAAAATTTTTATGATCCAGCCATCTGTGGTATTACCAGATGAGGGGAAATATTTTTAACGAATCTAAATTACTGTGGTTTGTTTTTGTTTCAGGCTGAAAGAGAGATTAATAATAACCAACGATTGCGACGCCAGTAGGTAGTAATGAGCCACTGGAATCTTCGCCACTTGTCTGTGTCATGAAGAATACCATTACGTCACCAATTAGGGGTTCTTAATGTGTGTTGACAAATTACACTGTTTTTTCTCTCTCTGTCTTTCGTGAGGTGAGCGAACAGTGGGAAAAAATGGTAGCAGTAGAAGAGACGGGAGAGCGGAACGGTTTGGCTAATTTATCAAAAAGGAACGGAAAAAAGCTGAAAGAATACGTTTGTTTCCAAGGGGTTGTTGTGGTAGTGTTAGAATTCACTTGGCACTATTCAAATTATTACCAGATGCACGCGTACAAAACCACCACCACCACCCCTCATGTGCATGTTGTTATGAATGGCATCTGTCATGTGGAATAACGGCGGTGACACACGTCAACTACACGTGGCAGCCACGAGTAATATATATATGTGGCATTGCTTCCGTTAACATAAGCATTATTGTTATTGAATGGCATTACTGTAATTGAATCTCATTATGTAAATTTGTTAGTGTTAGGAAATATACTGAACCTCATGTATTTGTCAATGGTTTAATTGTTTAACGGCAGTCCTTCCTATGCAATAGACTCCCTCCCTCCCTGTTAATATTAATACTAACTGTTTCCACTATTTTAACATTGAAAATGTTTATAAGGACGTGTCGCACATTTGCGGCCGATCGCTGGTGCGTGATCGAAAATGGGAACCTGTGAGTTTCCATAGAAACTACTTCTTTGTTGTCAATAACGTAGTACACATATAAACCTTCGCTTATGAATCCGACTACATTTAACTTATAATCTGTACATTGGTAAATGAAGAATGAATTCATTGATTGGTGAATAAACATAAATATATATATTAGGCCTATATATATATTTTTTAGATTTATTGAAGCATTTTCAATGCCCTTCTCTGTGCATTGCATTTGTGCAATGCCTGTAAATTTTTTTACATTAATTTTTTAATTAAATTTCTTTTTTAACATCTAACTTAGCGTAATTTTGCAAAGCGCTTTGAGAGGCTTGTCTTACTGCTTCAGTCGATGCAACTCCATTACTTTAATAATAACGGAACTTTGCTCAATTTATTGTTGCAGTTGCAGTTGAACGTGTATGAGAGAGAGAGAAAGAGAGAGAGTGTGTGTGTGTGTGTGTGTGTAAGTATGCGTAGTGCTATAGAGAAAAAGTGGGTGTTGTTTAAATAAAAATACTTGCTCATGTTGAGTTTGAAAATAATTAAAAATTTATTACTAAACATTGCAAAATTTCGCATGTTAGTTGTATCATTTTAATCATTATAAAAATTATGCAATCTCTTACTCTAATTTACCAATATAACATTTACAATGATTAATATTTACAAAATTAGTATATAGAGTCTATCAGAATTTCTTTTATTTTTTTATATTCTTTTTCTTTAATGTTCTTATTGAACCGTGTGTTGACGAGTAATATGGGTTTGTGTCACTTATTATTGATGAGGTGATACTCTGTGACTCCTCGTCATGATCCTGAGTTATGTGTCCTTATCTAGCGTCGATCCACCGTCGCCCTCTGGTCCTCCTGGAATTCGTCGTCCGGTCCTCTTGGAATACGTTCTACTCATTCCTGATGGCTCCGCATTCCGTTGTCTCCTCTCCTGGTCCTGTCAGCAACTCAGATGATTCGTACGGTGTGTTAGTTCTCCATACGTACTCGGATATCAGACTCCATACCCTTCGGTTGCACAAATGTTCAAGTAGACTGCCTCTAGGCTCGCGATGCAGTCTTGTGTGTGTGTTTATCGACTGTGTTTGTCGACCACATAATAAACTAAATTAATATCTAACTAAATGTCACTTCGTTAAATGGAATTTAGTTAAATTATGTTATACGATGATTTCACTATTTTCAAAGTGGAAATTCCTAGATGATACAGGTTCACAGTTATCAGTTCGGAATGTAAATAGGGACGAACGATTATCAAAACCGATCCTGTACTGGAAGGGATAAAAGGACGAGACCAGGAGGAGGTAGGTGGATGGAAGTATCACGGAAATGGAAGGGAGAAGATCACAAGAAACACAAGAAGCCACATGGAGCATTAGGATTCTAAAGATGCCGGAGACGTCTTAACGCCCGCGCGCGCGGAGAATTGTAAATAAGTCCATAATTCTCCAGGCAATGCCTAGCTCATAATGATTTCTGCCTGGCGCAAATTTTGTCTTATCAAACGAACTATGATAGTGAGGTAATATTGTTGTAATGGCACTGATGATGATGGAGAGTGTGATGGTGGTGTTGATGATTGTCGTTAGTGAAGATGCGATTACGGCGACAGCTACACAACGCAGCTGAAGGAAAAGGGCTTTGAGTGAAGAGCGATTCGTAGCAGCTGTAAGACTGTAGCCAGGTGATCTATATAAATATAACTATATATATAAATACTCAGCTACACTAATCATCCCAAGGCAATAAAACATTTTTATAAACAAATGTTATATTTCTTTCCTTATTTGAAATATAGTGTAGTATATATAATTTCCTCCTTGCTTACTCAAATAATATAAATAATGTTTTGAGTGAGCAGTTGATTTATAATGACAATTGCCGCCGAGCTGTGTTAGCGTAGACCGCCTGCAGTATATCATAACCGCACAGTAGCGTACTGTACTGTCTGGGGTCTGGCACGATTTTAACGCAAGCGTGCCCGCCCACAGCAGCACGAATTGTTCTGTCGCTAACGAACCAACTTTTAAACGTAAATGGCGATCCATGAATGTTCAAAACAACTAACACGTATAGAAAATTATTTAAAAATGATACGTGGCTAATGTATTTCGGCGGGATTTAAGCTTTATAAGAATACCAATCAACGAATGAACGAAATTTCCTGCTTGAAGAAGTCAAAAGTAAATGACGGATCAAGTAACGAACATACCATCAATAAGATAGGCCAGTCGAAGTAGGTGCTTGGCTACTAACTCAGAGTCCTGAAATTCCCACAGCACCATAAAATATGATACGTTTTCAGCACACAGATCGACTCATTCTGTACATTTTGTATCACTTGGGGTAATAACAGGTGACCGTAACGTAGTCCTGACCACATAGCCTTCATTATACGTCGCATATCTGACTTAAGGAGGTTTGCATACTTCTATCTTACCAGTATTAATTTACTAATTGTTAATTACCTTTTTCTCAAAACCAGTAAGAGATACAGAGCTGATATTTTGCAGGCACTTTTACTTGATCATAGTACAACTTTTAACGAAGGCAAATAAATAAAATTTTGATTAGTCCACACGCAAAAAATGTCTTTCTATATACATTTTTTTACATCTTTTTCTGAAACATTAATTTTATTATTTCAAAAAGTAATAATCAATAAATCTTAAAATCCCTCGTTAAAACTTGAAATATATATTGTAGAAGCTACAGGAAAAATTTCAGTCTTGTATGTTTATAGTTCCTGAAAAAAAGGAACATAGATTTAACAAAAACACAGTTTTCGGAAAACAGCGTTTAAAATTTATTATACCTTTTTAATAAGCAGCAGTAGAATATGAAGATCCTGTTTCTTGATTAACTTCTTCTCAGTCTTCCTACAAATTTTATTTTGCTGTCTGCACTTTCCTATTTGCTTCTTTAACAAATTCATTTATTTCTTTTTCTGCTTGACCGATCCTAACACGATCAAAGTTCAACCATTGCTGCCTCACACTTTTTTCCTGGTTTGATCCATAAGGCTTCAGGCACACGGCATTTACCTATTGTCTGTTCATTAAAAATTGCTACAGTTTCACCAACACCAAATATAACGTTTTTAGCCCAACAAATACTGTTCTTGGGAGGCGAGCCCATGTAACTCCATTCACAGACTCGTTCGGAGTTTGTGTCTGAACATGAAAACATTTTATTTAAAGCTCTGTGTTTGCCAAATCTTTCAAAATTCGTTTTATTTCTTGCATTACCTCAAAAGCGAGATGGAAACATTCTCTCTGGATATATGCCATTTTATTTTCTTCAGCTTGCCTGAAATTACACCAGCTGTCTTTACCAATGGGCCACGGGCCAACATTGAGCTGATCGTCGCTGGAAGAAATGTGAAAGAATTCTGCCCACACTGCACCCTGCCTAGCCGTACATGCCATCACAAAACAGTTTTAAAAGTCCATTTCCTGTCACAAAACCCTAACTTATTATATACCAAATTAAACAGGAAACAACAAGAAATTTATTTCAGCAAAAAAAAAAACTTGTTAATTTGTTTTGTGAGTGTGCAAACCCCCATAAGCTGCTTACCGTACCTTAGTACAACATCTTCAATTCTACAAAAAGGAGTTTAATTGCTTGTAGCCTTGACACAGTGCGCGCGGCCGGCGAAGTCTGGAACAGTACCGTTAACGCATGTTGAGTATCACGTACGCACACAACAATACAGCCGAGTTCCACTGGAAACACTAGAATGTCCTGTAATGGTGTAACACTACTTACTGCAAAAATGTAACCCAACTTCTCCACCTTTTACGAAGCGTACAGTTAGGCATGATAAACTTTGCTTTCATACTATATGGACAGAAATCAGTTTAAAACGTCACAAATACAAAGAGAAAATGGATTTAGTTAAAAGTAAACTTGAATTAAATGAAATATCTCTGTCAGCATTAGACACAATTATAAAACAAAATTTAATTGAAAACAAATTTTTAATATTTTATTAAAGTAAATTTACACAATTATATTACTGCAATCTTGTATAAAATCGAATTTTCTGACGCAAGATTTTCAAACGTCTATCTTGTGAGACGCCAAACGTAAAAAGTCTAATTAGACGTATAACACTATCGACTCGTAACACAAAGTTTGAAATGGTAAAATCGTAAAATGTTTACCTTATAGCCTGAACCCGTTTTCGCTTATTATCAGCTTCGTCAGCGGCTGCAACTAGAAGCTGTCCGTCTTGTTCTTCGTGACGGTGTCGTCGTTTGAAAGATCGATGTTGTGTGTGTGCAGTGTGATATTTTTGAATAACACGTGCGATTTGAATTGTGTCTGTTCGTTTAGGATGGTCGTTTTTATGTGTCGTTTTCATTAAAAAAACGACATCCTAAACGAACAGACACCCTTCAAATCACACGTATTATTCGAATATATCACACTGCACACACACAACATCGATCCTTCAAACGACGGCGCCGTCACGAAGAACAAGACGGACAGCCCAGTGGCAGCCTCTGACGAAGCTTATAATAAACGAAAACTGGTTCAGGCTATAAGGTAAACATTTTACGATTTTACCAATAAAAACTTTGTGTTCCGAGTCGGTAGTGTTATACTTATAATTAGTTAATCAACGGATACATGGCAACATAATCCAAGTAAGTAAAAAGTCTCTTCCAACAAGCAAACACACTCGAATATGAACAGCAGAACATACGCGAATCATCGTTTGCAGTTTTTAATTAATTATGTGTCACTTTCATTTCCTTCCTAAAGGAAGTATCTTTCCGTGCCTATGCTTATCGTCATGTCTCGCTGAGCGCATTCTGACCGAACGCCGTTATTGCGACTAGCTCGTCCTGTATATTTTCATGTTACTGCGGCTTATGCGGGTGGAAATGTAAATTCATTAGCCACACTTGTCGTGGAGGGATAAAAATAAAAGTATTCTCTTGTACCTCACGTAAAGGGGAAGAACAGGCCCAGGCGCTTTCAACCCACAATGTAAATACGCCAAGAAAAAGAGATGCAAAACTATTCATATAATGATTATAGCCTACTGTGCGGACTAAAAACATTTCAACGTTTATTATCAAGGATAACGTCACCAATACAAGTGATGGTCGTTTACCACAACTGGTGATTGCTTTCCGCTTTAGATTGATTCTACTGTATAGGCACACCATAGGTAGGGCGGTGTTTGTCCTGTGCAAGAAATGGCAGGCAAACAGTTGGCCCATTTCTCAGATCTTATCTTTCTACTAAATAATTAAGAGCCCAGCAAAAGCTACATAATATTAAATCTCTCCTGTTGGAATTATGACGGCGTCAAATTAGATTAACATATTTTTTAATTTGTTGATGACGTCAACAGTCATTTTTGTCGGTGACTATATTGTTCCTATACAGCAAATGTTTACAGGAAGCCCAATGCGTATGTTCGTCTGACTGTTTTAGCCTTCATTTCCCTCTACAATTTCTGATAATAAATTATATGATTTTCCCCTAAACTAAAGATAAAAGATTTGAATTTAGTATGCGAGGAATACGGAATGAGGATTAATAAGGGAAAAACTAAGTGTATGGTGATTAGCAGAGGAGGAAAAAGGGCAAACATAAAGATAGGGCTAGACAAAATACAACTGGCGGAGTTGATTAAATATCTTGGAAGCTTCATAAGTGAAGATAGGCCTATGCCCTGCATTCGTGAAATTAGAGCAAGAATTGCTATAGCGAAAGAGGCATTTAATGGGAAGAAAAGATTGCTGAGTGGCAAAATTAATAAGAATTTAAGAAAACGTTTGGCCAAACCTTATGTGTGAAGCGTTGCTTTATATATGGTTCAGAGACATGGACACTGAGGAAAGAGGATGAGGAAAGAGTAGAAGCGGGTTTGAAAGCAATGGAAAAAGTGATGTGGGTTGATAAATTAAGGAATGATGAAGTTTTAAGAACTATAGAAGAAGAGAGAAGAATCCTGAAGGTAATAGAAAATAGGAAAAGGAATTGGTTAGGTCATTGTTTAAAAAGAGACTGCTTGCTTACAAGTGCCATGGAGGGTGCCATAGAAGGAGGAAAAAGAAAAGGGCGTAGAAGAATGAAGTTAACAGATGGCATTAAAATCAGAGGGTGTTACGAAGAAACAAAAAGACTGGCATGCGATAGGACAGCTTGGAGAGCTTTTACCATATGAAGACCTGGCTTAGGGCAGAACACCAAATAACCCCTAAAACTGAATACAGTGTAATTTCAGAAATCGTTGCAATCAGCATCACGGTGATTTAAGTAAGAAATCTCCTATCCTGTACGTATCCTCCGCCTACTTCAGTATCAGTGTTTTAAATACATGAAAAGTAAGTTAATATATACGCCCCCACCGCGCGCGCGCGCGCGCGCACACACACACACACACATGTATATGTTTCTCGACATAATTAGTCTATTTGTGTGAACATAATCTTTGTGTTTAGCGTATAAATTACAAACGAGTGTTTTAAATTGAAAGCCTTCCAGTTTGTTTCTTTATATTTATTTTTCTACGTTCCTATATTAATTTCTACTGCTATTTCATCATGTCAACATTATCTTATTTTCATTCCTTATGCATATTTCAATTAATTAGCTTACGTATTAAATACAGTATAAATGAATCTGAATAAATTTTCATTAACATATACAATTTTTATTGTAGACTTTGCTTTGCTTCATACAACTTTTGGATTTGCTGTTTCAAACAAAACATTTCAAATACCGAGAAAACGGTAAAAATTTCCTTTTATAACACCACCTATAACGTAAAGGAAACTCAACTGCCAGGTCTAGATCCAAAACTGAAAAAAAAATTAGTAGACCTAAAAGACATAAATATTCTTTCTAAAACTTGAGGGTCGGGTCCAAAAGTGGTGTGACGCGGACATATGCTTTCATAGAAGAGAAATGCACCAGCCTCTCTACACGAACTCCACTCTCACCTACACGTCGGTGGACTCTGTTATGCCGAGCAATCCACTCCAAGGTTGTGGTAACCAATCTCTTCGGCGGAGTGGATCGGTAAGCAAACGAGAGATGGGGATTCTGTCAGGGCAGTCTGGGGGTATCCTGGGCCCTGACCTGGGCCCTGACCTGGTGCACATCGGCAGCAGGATGTCCATCTCGTGTGGAAGGGGAGGAGGCTATAGTAGCCCAACAGCTGCAAACATGGGCTGAGTCAATTACCCTACTGCGACCGGGCAGAGAGAGCTCGTCAGGTGAGGTAAAAGCAACTCTCTAAGAGAAGAGCACCCCGAAATAAAAGTTCCTGGTCCTCCAGGTTTGGGGTTGATTCGTAGACTTCACATATCCCATCTGTGAAACTCTTTTATGTAGAGAAACCTATCAGTTTCTCAGCCAGTCAGTTGTCTGCACTTGACCGGGACAACTGGCGGAGGTTGTTAAAGGAGGCCTTGACTCGGTAATGGGTTGTCGCGCCGCTGAAGAAGAAAACTTGAGCCTAAACAAAAATAAGCTTCACTGTATTTTATGTGTATGTTTGTGTGTGCGCGCGCACATTGTGTGAGACATGGATACTAAGCGATTCATATATGTTGGCTGTGACTAACATAGTGTCGATTTTGGTTTGTTATTATTGTCATTATGATTAATATGTGTTGTATATTTACGTTAACAGTACTCCCAGTTTTGTGAAAAAGCTCGTAACGAATGTTTTCGTTATCTTCCTGGAAACGAATAGATCAAATTAAATATAAAATAGATAGAAGTTTAAAACAATACATATCATTTGCCTTTGTGGTCAAACTGATATTTCTCATTGGAAGGCAATAGTCTACATACGCCCATATAATAATATTTTATCTGCTGCTGGTTTAATGACTTGGAATTCACTCAATTTAAAGAGCCCAAGGACGCCTTTTAATCCTTTTTTGCTTGTTTTTAGTTGTTAGTGTTCAGGCATTAAAGAGAAACGAGTAAATCTCTTGTGTTTGAACTATCTTTGTCCTTGAGTAGCGCTGTCACGACTTAAAAAATCGGTATGGAAGAACCATACATGACTTCCATGTTCTAAGATTTATGTTTAAAATCATTTTCGAAATGAAATATTTCCATAGAAACTACTACTTTCTACTTATTTCTTCAGCCTTAACCACAGTACTGTGGTCACTAACGTATACCACCTCACGTTAGCGCACTCGATTTTTATTGACGATGGCAGTCGATGGCACTGCCGAAACTTTTGGTTTTGCAGAAAACATTGGACCACGGCCAAACAGCCCGGGAAGAAATTTTAACAACAAACTATTTCTTTGTTGCGCATAACGTAGTACACATACAAGATTATCCCCTGCCCCTCAACTATAATTTTAATTTATAGAAAATTACTCCCTCCCCCTTCAACTACCCTTTTTATTTAGATATATGTCATCTACATTTCTACAGTGGAATATTATGAAATTCTTTTCAGGATAATTTTTTTATGAAACTTAAGTACTTTACTCTTGTTAAAACATAAAACGGTGTAGGAAAACTAGCCGTTTTCCTTAACCGATTTTCACCAAAATCAACAGGCCTAGAGTCCTCTACAACTCGGGGACATATGCAAAAAATTATTTGATTCTGTTTGAATTTTCGGCAGTTATCGTTCGGCATAGAAAAGATTCTACACACAGACACACACAGACACTTTTCAGAAAATGACTTTTCTTCATGTTTTGAGGGTAGTACAATCATAATCACCCCTTATCTCGAACACGATTGTTTTTCGCAATCACCATTTCCTTATGGAACATGGAAGTAAAAAGTAGATATAAATAAGAATCGACAAAAGAATTCAAAATATTTGTAGAAAGAATAGAGTTCTAAAATGTTTCTTTCACTGTAAACGATGTAATAGTGAAATCGCCACTGTTAGAAACATTAATGTTTATTTGGTATCCCTTGATATGGTCGTCCATTTGTACTATACTTAATACAAACATGATAAACATACAGAAATTCAAATAGAAAAAACTACACCTTTTAGTATTGCGTAATTGTAATGGAGCATCCTGTCAAATGTATAATTAAAAAGGAATACAATTTTTTGTTTATTACAGGCACGATTGGATAAATATAATAACATGATGCCCGTCCTTCTTCGCCAAACCTCAGTAGGTCTTTTGATGTTTTCATTCTATAAATAGAGAATAAATAGGATCCGGGGAAAGATTAGAGCATTTTCTCCTTCTAGGTGGCTTCAATTCAAAATTTTCTTTTGCAATTATTCTTCGACATTGGCGACAGACAATTGAACCATCTGTAGATGATTAACGATCTTTAGAGGACCATTTAGTATTGACCTCGGAATATAGCTGACACATCCTGTCATTCGTCTAAGTAGATCAATTTGTTCTTTTATTATACGTCTAAATGTAATAAGACTGAATTGTTTTCCCAGGACGTGGCAACACTGTGAGACCAACAATGAAACAGCTGATAGCTGTAACATTTGATTACATTCGTAAATATTTGCAGACTCTTAACTTTAACTAATTTGGCTGTGGCATAGTTTGTGTAAGTATTTGTTTTGTCTCATGTCACAAAGATAGAGCATAGTAATATCAAGCAGCGTTATCCAATCAAATTAGTGTCAAACTCCAAGACAGTGAAACAGAAACATTTAGCAAGTTAAAGCAAGCTGACGGAGGTGAATCCATGTCCCGGGCTCAGGTTTGTAGGTGGCACAAAGCATTTTTGGATGGCCGTGAACAGTCACTTTCACTTCTGTTGCAAGTAGAAGATCTCATCAAGTCTGATTGTCATTTAACGGTGAGAATGATTGTTTGTGAACTGAATTCATTCAAATCACCAGATAGTTCATTAAATTTTGACGCATGATTTGAACGTGCGCAAAATCTGCGCAAAAATGGTTCCAAAAAAATCTCACTCAGGAACAAAGGACAAACGAAAAAATCTGTGTCTTGACCTTCTTCAGTGCATTGAAAATGACACAGACTTTATGAAACTGTCATAACAGGTGATGAATTGTGGATTGTTGAGTATGATCCAGAAACAAAATGGCAAACTGAAGAGTGGCACACAAAAGACTCGCCACGCCCCCAAAAACCAAGAAAGAGCAAATCCAATCAAGTCAAGTCAATGCTCATTACGTTTTCCGACATTCGAGGTATTGTGCATAAGGAATTTGTGCCTCAAGGACAGAAAGTCAATCAAACGTACTACCGTCAGGTTCTTGAGAGACTCAGAAAAAGGGTAATTCGTGTCTTGCCAGAGATTGTTGACTCTTGGATGCCTCATCACGATAACGCTCCCTGTCACATCGCACTTTCCGTGAACGAGTATTCGCCCAAAAAGAGCATTCCTGTGGTACCCCAGCCCCTTACTCCCCTCACCTTAGTACATGTGATTATTTCCTATTTCCGAAAATTAAAGGTCAACGCCGAGACCGCCATTTTGGAAGTATGGAGAACATCCAAAAGATTGAGGACCAGCTAAAGGCATTGACAGTTGAAGACTTCCAGCACTGTTTCAATCAATGGGAACAACGTCTCAGTGTGTGGCTTGCCAAGGGAACTATTTTGAAGGAGATCAAATTGTTTTCTAGTTAATGCATTAATAAATAATTTTACACTATAAGTCTTTTTAGAGAAACCTCGTGATCTCTTCCAAACCATTGTTGTTGCGGTATCGTTCTAAGTACTTAATTTTTGACTTTAATTTAACGTTAAGAATAAAACTAATCCAAACAGTATTGCGAATCGGATATATTAGCAACCAGTATTGTCTGCAAAATTTTACATTTCTCACGATTGGCCAACATAAAGTGTAATTACACAATATAAAGTTTACAATGGAAATTTATTACACTTTTAACGTATTTAATGAACTGTATGTATATAAAATTCTCTCTTTCTCGCTCGCTTGGCGTTTATACGAATCTCTGTTGCCGTTGTGGCTGCGGGGGGGGGGGGGGGGGTTTAATTTTGTTCCGCCGAAACATGCTGACAGCGTCGGATTATATTTAATACCCGACGGAACATGCATCTGTCGTCTCGGCTTTGTTTACGATGTAGTGGAAGAACAATCGCAGTCACATCATGGTGCCTTCCTCATTAGCGTTTACTGCTCCACACTCCAGCTTTCACTATCTCACCTATGTTACATTTCTTTGTTATTTAATATCTGTGTTTGTACGTGTGTGTGTGTGTGTGTGTGTGCGTTTTACAAGATTTAGCGACCTAACGTAACGGGAACTACAGGATCACAACCACATGCTTACATCAGATATTTTTTCGTGGATTTCTATGTGTGCTCATAGTAAGGAAACGGTAAAGAAAAAATTATATTATTACTGTTAACATTACTTTAATTTTTAATATTATTACCGTTATTTTTATCGCAGTGATGCTAACAAAATTATTATTATTGTAATATTAGCAGTTTACAAGGTCATCATCATCATCTTCAAGGACTAAACCAAGGATGCTTTGTTCCGGTCTCAAATAGGCAAAGATTAGAGCTGGTCACTCCAGCGCTTCCTCTGACGTCCCACACCTCTCGTCCCATCGGATTATATTTCAATAGTTGTTTGAGGATGCGGCAGTCATCCATTCGGCAAAGATGTTCCCACCAATTCAGCCGATACTGGGCGATCCTGTCGAGTATACTCATAATATTCATTTCGTGCCGTATATCTGTGTTTCTTCTATGATCATGGAGAGTATACCCAGCCACGTGCCTGAGAAATCTCATTTCTGCCGCTTTCATGCGACTGGCCTGGTCTTTCGTCAAAGTCCAATTCTTAGACCCATAAAGAAATGTGAGAAGACCCATCACCTTAGGAGTGTTCCTTTACTTGCTGACTTAGGGCTTCGCCTAATGGTTCAGCACATAAGGTTGAACTTATACAACTTATTCACAACGTCGTTGCATACATTATAAGACACACTGTACAATGTATTGACTACATTGTCAAAACATTGACTATTTCTATATTATTTTTACAAATATTACTATTAATATTGCTTTTAATTTTAATATTTTTATAATTATTATTATCACAGTAGTGCTAACAAAATAATTATTATTGTAATATTAGCAAGTTACAAGGTAGTTTAGAAATAATAAAAGTAGTTTACTATAGGGAACACTCGATGGTAATGTCACTTAATATTGCTTTTATTATTTTTATACATTTCATAACAGATTGATTCCCACAATAGCTTTTTTATTTCCTTCCATCAGTTAACATTACACTATTATTTAATAGGCCTACATATTAAACAATAATTTCAGTCAGTAGCATCTTAGTGTTGCGTTATTGTTTTATCTCATAAAAGTATCAGGACTCAAAAACATGAGCTTAATTAACCTACGTCTTTCATAGAATCATTATTTGTAATACCAAATAAATATTTCTACTAGTAATTTTGTATAAACCACTATGTTGTCTTTGGTATTGACGAGCGCTTTCGGCAGCCAAGCCATCTTCAGGTCATTTTCGTTGGTAAATGACCTGAAGATGGATTGACTGCCGAAAGCGCTCGTCAATACCAAAGACAACATAATGGTTTGTACAAAATTACTAGTAGAAATATTTGAGACCACTAACACTCCAATACAACAACAAATAAATATTGTTACTACGGTGTCACTGATCGTCGTATGGTACAGTGGAAACAATACAGACACCAATGAAATCACTAATTACCAGCTTTCATTAACCACAATAAAATTAACAATTTGTAATCGCCTCATACAATAATTGAAGTTAAATTTCTCCACATGTAATAATAATACAATAATGTCAACCATTAAGAGTTCTTCAGTACTTATAACACAATAATCACTTTTTACTATTGACTCAATCCGGACTAAAGATATCGCTTATGGTAATTGCACTAAGCCTTTGCTTTTATAGGTCGCACAAATGTTCCAGAATAACTTTCCTTCCTTACGGCGTGCCAGCAAAATGTGTAGGCGTATTTTAAGTGCTCTCCAGAGCACTATGTCACGTACTTGAGTATGGCCTTGACTGAGCCTACACCTGCTCGGCTAGTGGAGGACGCTCTCGGCTCTTCCAGACGGTTCCATCGTTACAATATTAAAGTGTGTACCATTGTCAATATTTACGGACCCTTGACGTTTCGAGGATATAAAAGAAGTGTTGTTTAAGTAAGCAATGTTTTGTAACAATACGTATAATAAGCTTCTTCTTCATCTTATTGCATCTTTAATCTAGAAATTGACAAATGGTCCTGAGAAGGCAGTTTCTTTGTAATGTTTTAGTTAAATTTAGGTTTATCAACGAATTCAGATCATCTGAGATGGAATATTGAACACCCATGATGACGTAATGGCTTGTTCCTAAATGCTACACATTCCAGGACTGTTAACACACACGTGGGCCACAACCAAGAAACCGTATGCAATGAGTGGTAAACTCAATAAACTAAGTGATCCAGCCGAGGGAATCAACCTCGTTCAAACGACATTGTTAAAGTGTTTGTCAAAAGCTGGTGTTTATATTTACGTTTTATGACGACGTGCCAGTCTTCTACTGAGCGGATGAAACATTTATGACAAGAAGTACCTTGTATAATGCTGTCTATATACACCACCCATAAAACCATGTAATAATGTGTCTTTTATTTAAACCGTATAGCCATTAAATATTTATGATGATATTCAAAGGTGATTTTATAACGTAATGAAAAGAATTAAAAATAACATGACGGCTAAATTGATCTGTAGTATCCGCGGATTTTTAATAGTGTGTTTCTGGTCTGAGAACCCGATATCGAAGTCCGGTTTCGTTTATATAAGCCACATCTCTGTTCTTCTCTCCTCTGTACTGCAGTATTTCAGTTTTACCACGTCATCATCATCATCATATTCTTCACGATTAAACCAAGGATGGTTTGTTCCGGTCTCAAATAGGCAAAGATTAGAGCTGGTCACTCCAGTACTTCTTCGGACGTCCCACACCTCTCCGTCCCCTCGGTGTATAGTTCCAGAGTTGTTTAGGGATGCGGCGGTCATCCATTCGGCAGAGATGTTCCCACCAATTCAGCCGATACTGGATAATCCTGTCGAGTATACTCATAATACTCAGTTCCTGCCATATATCTGTGTTTCCACTATGATCATGTAGAGCATACCCTGCCACGTGCCTGAGAAATCTCATTTCAGCCGCTTGGATGCGACTGGCCTGGCCTTTCGTCAAAGTCCAATTCTTAGACCCATAAGGAAATGTGGGAAGAGCCATCACCTTAGGAATGTTCCTTTAATTGCTGACTTAGGGCTTCGCCTAATGGTCCCGCACATAAGGTTGAACTTATGTAACTTATTCACAACGTCGTTGCTGGCATTATAAGACACACAGTAGCCCAGGTATTCAAAATTGCTAATTTGTTCCAGGACAGTACCATCTATAACATTTTTTGCCCGTACGGGATCAGTTCCACGAAAAGCCATCACCTTGGTCTTACGTGTGGATATCTGCAATCCAGAGTCTGCAGATTCGATTTAACAAATGTATCCCCATGTGTAAACTGTTTTCAGAGTCCTACAGAATAGCCTGATCGTCCGCAAACAACAAAGTGTCAATTGTAGAGGGACCAATCATAAAATGTTCTGGAAGACACATCTGCCAGTTTTGTATCACATCGTCAATATATAAATTAAAAAGAGAAGGTGATAATGGACACCCTTGTCGTACTCCACAATTAGTCAGGTCAACTCTAGGAGCTGTTCTCGGTTTCCCTGCTTCTATTACAATTTTATTCTCTACATAAAGACTCTGTATTGATCTGATTATGAAAGAATTTAAAAGGCAATAAAAGTATACTATGCATTAAACAATAGATTTATAAATAAGAAGGAGATATCAAGAAAAACGAAAATGAGTGTGTATAAAACAGTATATAGACCGGTTTTAACATACGGCTGTGAGACGTGGGTGCTATCCAAAAGCCAAACAAGTAAAATCCAGACAGCAGAAATGAAATATCTTAGGAGAGTAGTAGAAGTAACAAGGAAGAACAGAGTTAGGAATACACAAATAAGAGAGGATCTGGAAGTGATATCGATTCTGGATTTTATTGAACAGAGACAACTATGCTGGTGGGGACACATGCAGAGAATGGATAGTGATAGAATGGTAAAACAGGTTTGGGAGGCAAAATCAGGGGGGAGAAAGAAGAGAGGAAGACCGCGACTGACTTGGGAAGGAATGATGGGAAACATTTTGAGAGAAAGAGGCTTGGGTTGGAGGGAAGCGAAGACATTGTCAATGGATAGAGTAAGATGGAAAAAATTTGTATATAGAGTGTAGTTGATGTACTTATCATATATTGATGTAACCCGACACTAATATGGTATAAGGGTATTTTGATAATAAATAAATAAATTGCTCTGATTATATGTTGTGGGATCCCTTTCCTTGTCATTA
Source organism: Magicicada septendecula (assembly GCA_034769895.1). Lineage (NCBI taxonomy): Eukaryota > Metazoa > Arthropoda > Insecta > Hemiptera > Cicadidae > Magicicada > Magicicada septendecula. The sequence continues at coordinate 77,847,033 of CM068370.1, forward strand.
CTGCCCATAGTTTGCTCCGATTCACTCTGTAATACGCCTTCTCGAAGTCGATGAAAGCTATGTATGTGGGCAGCTGATACTCTCTAAGCTTTTCAATGAGCTGGGCTATTGTAAATATGCAATCTAAACATAATCTGCCCTTCCTGAAATCGTTTTGGGCCTCTAAAAGCATGGTCTCCGTTATTGCATTCAGTCGTGTTCTTAATATAGATGCATATAATTTATATGAAGTGCGTGTTAAGAAGGCTGACTCCTCTGTAGTTCCTGTCGTCATTAAGATCACTTTTCTGGAATATGGGAATTTTTACCACGGCATCTTTACCATATTCCTTACACCTTTTCCCACTTTATATCATCTAAGTCGTCCGTAAAACTCCCCTATTCATTTCTTGTTTCTTAGGGCCGAATCTTCTTGGACTTCTTGAACTCCGAGTGGCGAAAATTACTTGATTAGTTTTCTTATATTTCCGGTGAAGGAGACTCATTTTAGGACTCCAGAGCTACTATGTTATTATTTCTTTTTTTTTGTAATAATAATAATAATAATAATAATAATAATAATAATAATTATTATTATTATTATTATTACAATTATAGTAATAATAATAATAATAATAATAACATATACTAGAAAATAGATCCTTAACATTTCAAAATTAACCCCAAATGAAATAATCCTTTTTAAACTTGATTCACATTAATGATTACAACTGAGATGTAGTATTAACAATTATTATTAATAATATAAAATAATTAACCTAATATTTACCAGTTATGACAAATCTTTTGCACGGGAAGTGATAGTTCTTTGGTCAGAACGTTATTAAACGTACATCAGGCCTAGAAACGTCATCAACATTTCGTTTTAACCAAACGTTCACGGGGAATTCAATTCAGATCTGAACTTAGATTTTAATTAAGAGGCAAGATATATAATATCTCAAAATTGTGGGGAAAATTGTACATTTTGAGATGTTTAAACCGTATAATGTTTAACGCAGATTTAAATTTTAACCAATCACATTTGTAATCGAAACATAAACTGACGCTTTGTATTGGAAACGAGATTAATTTTAATTGTTGTATAGTTCTTGTCCAGAGTAGACGTATTTGAATTTGCTTTGATGTAAAATCCAAAAAGAATAGAAAAAATACTACAGAGCATATCAAATTAAAAGAACTGATGAAGAACAATTAAGTATCAGCAAAATAAAGAATACGTAGAATTACCAGAATGCCACGTCAGAATTACCTATTTTGTATTAAATAAGGTGTTTACGAGTTACGGCAACCGATACCACGTATTGGTGAGATCTAACCAGATTTTTACTTTGAAACAACATTTAAATATTCTAATAACGAAATAACTAACTATTTACCTGAATTAACACCATACCCTCAACACGTAAAACACTGAATCACATAACACTTTATGAAAAACTAAAAACAGTGTCAATTAGTGTTGAACATAATAAAGTGAACACTTGATATTATTAAAAAACACATTGTTTTCCCTTAATATAAACTAAATAGTGAAATTCAATTAATTTAAAATATACCTTATCTGATCCGTCAGCGATCTTGTAGTTTAATATTCCACTACATGTTTCGGGAATTAAATTCCCATCATCAGGTAAAACTTCTTCTTCCTAATATATAAGGAGTCGTCGGTGAAATTATTAAAAACACATACACACACGAACGAATAAACAAACACAACTGTTAAAAATAACATAATTAAAACACCGTACACACACAGCTAACGAAGACAGTGCGCACTGCCTGACAGTCACATATCATCTCATTTCATATCATATCAAATAGTGAAAATTATTTGAAAACTTAAACAATAATGTATTATTAGAAGTGAGTGTTTACAGAGTACTGTGAACCTAACTCCTGGAGGCTGTAACGGGAACTAGCTTGAAGCATAAAGTTTGACGGAACATTTAAAATGACTTTTCTACATATGAAAAGATTTATTTATTAATGAAGATTTGTAATTTAATTTATGATAGTGATTAAGAAAATTTATCGGTTCCTTTATTGTTTGTTCAGGACATGATTAAAGCCTGGTTATATAAAAGAATCCACTGTCCTGAGTAATTCAGTTGTAATAATTATTTGTACAATAGTGAAGAAAATAAATAAAACAATCAAGAAATAATATTGCAAAAAACAACCAAGCAAAAAACTTTTATTTTATTTTATTTAGAACTAAGATAATACTCGTACATTATAGTATTTGGCTCCCAAAAAGTGGGGCATCGATATAAAAATACTATTCCAGAAAAAATAAAAAATATTACTGTATAACACACACACACACACACACACACACACACACACACACACACACACACACACACACACACACACACACACACACACACACACACACACACACACACACACACACACACACACACACACACACACACACACACACACACACACACACACACACACACACACACACACACACACACACACACACACACACACACAGAGAAATGCTCGACTTTAGTGGACAATTAGCGATCGTAACGCCTATTAATCGTTACTATTACTTTGTAGCATTTTATTACTTAACTCAGGTACATAATTATAGTGACTTCTTCAGTTGCCATTACCACTTTCAATCCTTCTGTTAGTAGACCTATCTATCATATTCGTCCTATACTACATCAGGACGAATGATGTCTGTTTTTTCTCACCACAGAATTGCACAATGCAACTGATCCATGTTTTAAAAAGTCCCTTCCTGAGAAAAGTCCTTTGTTCTCTCCCTACCCTTTGACCACTGCCTAGTACACTGTGGCATTTCTCTATTCTATCTGATTGAAAGCTGTACGTATGTGACTATTAAATAATAAGAAACTTGATTACCTTGTCATGATGTCTGACAATCATCACACGTTAAAGGAAAGGTCTAGTGCAAGTCCAAAATAACACTAGTTTTGGTTGAAAAAAAAAGATTGGTTAGTCTGGGATTTTCTGATATGAAACTTGAGAAACTACAAATAAGACAGAAATAAGACAGTGACAGTGATAGTGATCTCTCCTTTATTATCCATGTGAGGCACTAGACTAATGCACAGTTCAGTTAAATAATACATCATACATTTTTGTGCACTGTTCTATAAATAACTGACAAATTTAAATTTGCTGTTACCAAACTGTAAGAGTTAGTAACACATGTTATAATTATTAGCAAGCAGAATTTGATAAATTATACATTTTATAAACTTTGTTATGGTAACAAGGCACTAATCCTGACCCCGAACAGTAAAACTACATTAACAGGGGTCAAAAGTATCTCACTTTTATCCTCTTTACACAAAACCATTTAGTGGCTGCAAAGCAGACAAAACATATTTACACCCCCCCCCCTCTCGATTAAGTGCCTTTGGCAGCTGGTGATGGTGACAAAGCCGCCTGGGAGCCTGCACACGTTCCCTGACTTAACGTTTGCTATTTCTGCTGAAAATCTCGTCTAACTCTCTCTCTCTCTCTCTCTCTCTCTCTCTCTCTCTCTCTCTCTCTCTCTCTCTCTCTCTCTCTCTCTCTCTCTCTCCCTCTTTCTATCTATACCTCTCTCTCTTTCTCTAAAACACACACAAACAGATTCAAACACGTATGTACGTACATAATACACATTTTTGATAAAGTACTTATTTAAAGATGTATGCAATTTACCGTATCTTTTAGTAATTTTCCCGCCAAAGGTAGGGAGTGAAACGGAACGGTAGGGCATATTCACAAAAAAAGTTGGAACGTAACCAGGGTATGCTGCCACTGAATATTAGTACCGGTATTCTTTTATTTCAAGTGACGTATTCCAGCTGAGTGACACGTATTTTCAAAGTTGTATATCTGAAACGTTTAATACATTTTTTGCTACTTACGTAAGTTACTCAGCCACGAATGTCGCCTTTTCGTGCTGATATTTTTTACTTCCATGTTACTTAAGGAAATGGAAGTATGGTGATGGCGAAAAAAATCATGTTTGAGATAAGGTCTGATTCTGATTGTACTACCCTCGAAACATGAAGAAAAGTCATTTTCTGAAATATGTGTGTGTGTGTCTGTGTAGACTTTTTTCTATGGCGAACGATAACTGCCCAAATTCGAACAGAATCAAATAATTATTTGCATATGTGCCTGAGTTGTAGAGGATTCAAGGCCTATTGATTTTGGTGAAGATCGGTTAGCAGGAGGGGTAGTTTACATGCAACGTTTTATGTTTTAATAAGAGTAAACTACTTAAATTTGATAAATAAAGTATCCTGAAGAGAGGTCATAATAATCCACTGTAGAAAGGTAGATAAAATATCTATAAATAAAAAGGGTAGTTGAAGGGGGAGGGGGTTATTTTCTATAAATGAAAATGACAGTTGAAGAGATAGAGGATAATATTTTATGTGCACTACGTTATCGGCAGCAAAGAAGTAGTTTGTTGTTAAAATTCCTTCCCGGGCTGTTTGACCGTGGTCCAATGTTTTCTGCAGACCCAGACGTTTCGGTAGTGTCATCGACTGCCATCATCAGTGAAAATCGAGTGCGCTAACGTGAGGTGGTATACGTTAGTGACCACTGTACTGTGGTTAAGGCTGAAGAAAGAAGTAGAGGGAAGTAGTTTATATGGAAATATTTCATTTCGAAAATGTTTTTAAATATAAATCTTAGAACACGGAAGTCATGTATGGTTCTCCATACTGATATTTCCTATAAGTTTCCTTTATAAGATGACTTGAAGAAGATGATATTTTTTCCACTTAGTACATGACGTAGATATTGAAGTTGTCGTTTCGCCTTTCCTTTTTCGTTCTTGCTCGTGTTTTTCTTTAATCATAATATTCTCAATATTCTTCACCACATCCGTAGTTCAAACGCCTATACTTTCATAATATGTGACTTATTCATCGCCGATGCTTTTACGCCCGATTTTAGCTCGTACTCCAGTTGTAGCCAAAAATACGGAGTTTAAGACCTTGTTCTCTTACAGCTGAGATGTCTTCTATTTCCGTGTTCGAAACAAAAGTCATGACTAAACATTTAGATTGCTGATTAGGAGTTTGAAATGTTCAGCGTTTTTCATGGTTTCAGATATTCAGAGGATTGTGAGGTTTAACACGAGTGAGATTGCTGAATCGCTAGCATTAATGCTTACTATCGAGACACTGGTCTGTGAGAAATCCATGGAATCAGCAAATGTTCATCGTTATCAGCAAATAACCATTCATAATAATAAATTATTTGGAAAAAACGGAACGACACGTCTGTATTTACACAGCTTAGTGATACGCAAAAAGGTAAGGCACAATTAGCAAGGGCAAAAATGTTAAACACTGATAAGAATATGTCACGATTACGAAGGAGAACATGATTAAAAACTAAGTGGTTCTTTAATCACCATCTACTTGCTACTTTGCTGTACGTCTTATTTTGACGAAAGTCTTTATAACTTTATTAATGTTATATTCAAACAATTATAATAGCATTACAACTAAATTAATTTAGTTCAATCGAATCTGCAAGGACTCTGGATTACAAATATCTACACTTAAGACCAAGATGATGGCTTTTCGTGGAATTGATCCCGTACAAATGGTACGGTCCTGGAACAAGTCAGCAATTTTAAATACCTAGGCTAGGCTACAGTGTGTCTTATAATATAAGCGACGACGTTTTAAATAAGTTGCATAAGTTCAACCTTATGTGCGGGACCATCAGGTGAACTCTTACGTCAGCAAGTAAAGAGATACGCCTAAAATTCTACAAGGTGATGGCCCCTCCTACATTTCTTTATAAGTCTGAGAATGGGACTTTAACGAAAGCCCAGGCCCAGCTAAAGTCAATACTAGCGTATCCAGCCCAATTCTAGCGTAAAGCCCAGAACATAGTCGTATCCAAGCGGCTGAAATCAGATTTCGCAGGCACGTGGCAGGGTATACTTTCCACGATCATAGAAGAAACACAGATATATGGCAAGAACTGAATATTATGACTATACTTGACAGGATTGCCCAGTATCGGCTGAATTAGTAAGAACATCTCTGCCGAATGGATGACTGCCGCATCCCGCTACAACTATGGAAATAATATAAGCCGAAGTGATGGAGAGGTGTGGGACGTCGGAGGATGCGCTGGAGTGACCACCTCTAGACTTTGCCTATTTGAGACCGGAACAAACCATCGTTGGTTTAATCCTTGTAGATGATGATGTTGATTACTGCCCTTTTCGTTATTCCAATACGGTACTTTTCTGTGTCTGTCTATTTATCTAACTATGCAGTCAGCAGTTGTTTGTATCAGCTTCGTTGTATCTATCTACATTTTCTGAAATCTTAAGTCATTGCCTGTCACACTTATATTTACACTTAAAAACGGGCACGCATTTGTAAATTGCTATTAACTTTTCACAGTCCGATGTATTTGGAGTTTATTATAAACCAGGATTTCTGTTTTCCTGTATATTTGTCTTTCGTTATTGTGTCCTCCAAATTTTTCCTCCTGAGGCGAATTTAAAATCTGATGTCTTTAAACGATTGTAGGCATACAGACGCAGTTGTTCGTAATATAGTAAAAGCAACATAGTAAAAAAATTATCTGATAGAATTAAAGACATCAAACTTGTGAAATTCAAATCTAAAATTTAACGTCTAAATTTAGATAATATCTCTCACATCTTTTATGTAAATATTTCATTCCATGATTTTAATAAACTTTACCATTATGTAACCTTATTTATAATTTTTTTTTATAAATAATTTTAGTGATTTATATTAAGTTACTTTTAGGGCATGGGGTCAGAGAACAGACAACTTTTTTGTACAAAGTCAACAAAGTACCCCCAAACGTTCGCCGACACGTTTGCAGAGTCCAATATTCACACAACAAACAAACAAGTCAGAAGGTTGTTTGTCATCGTGTCGTGACAACAAACAAACCAAACGAGAGCTTACTTTGACACAGTTATCTTTTTATAAAACCATATGTTAATCGATCAGCGTGCGTAGCGGTTCGCACAGTTCTAACTGATAATGTCTTTCAATAAAGTTGTTGCTAACAAGTATTATCTTACGTACATGAAGTACATTTGTGCCAGGAATACTTCTGACTTTTGGAGAATGTGACAAAATTCATTTACTTAATGAAAATAAAATACAATGTAATTATTATGTTGTACTGATTGTCCCACAGCATAGTTACACTTACACACTCATCCTGATACACTCTTATGTTACGACTTATGAATTAACGTGTATAAAAAGAGAATTGGGTGATCAAAGATAAAAACTTTTCCAGAGTTCAAGTATAAACGGAAAACATACTGTTTCTTATACTGCGGATAAACACATATTTATTTCGCTAAGTCCTCGTATCCGTTTTAATCAATTTACTTTTAATTTTCGCTAGACTCCTTAAAAATTTACAGTAGTTTTATTTAATCGTACCCCATATATTTCGTAACGATTTCTAGTTTTCTGCGATTGCAGTACACTGGTATCCTTCCCTGTTTGCGCACATGAACATATATAATTTTTACGTTATTTTTCAAAACATTTTAAGGGTAGAAAATTGGTTTTCTGAGTGACAGGGAGAAATGCAAGCAGAGAGGAAATACGACAGGTACAAATATGCAGAACGGTGGTGAATTGAACGAGGGGTGAGAGGACAGGTTTAATATCATTGCATTTCCTTGTATGTACGTTTTGTCGCTCATGGATACAGCCCCCCTGAGCTTGTTGCCTGACACCTTGCTTTTGGAAATAATATGTATCTTTTAGTCAGTGCGTGCCGAATGAAAAATTGTTACCTTCTAAACGTGGAAGTACAAGTTCAATTATTGAATGAATTCACGTGTTAATATAGCAAGGACGGGTATCATACATAGAGAAACAGTTTGGAGTAATGTGAAGATGAAGCAGGAAACACGAAAAACTAATACACTGTTTTTTCAAAAAGAACGTTTTCCATCCTTCTAGTCACATCGACTTCTTGCTGAAATAGTACCCTATAGTGAGCTACATGCCAGGAGAACGTTTTACAATTATCGAGAACATCCTGACGATTCCTTCTCGCACCACCTTCCTTGTAAGCCAATCGGCCTAAACTGTTGTTACAACGGTCTACTGATCGTAGTATGGTACAGTGGAAAACAAAATACAAGACGCCAATTAAGTCACTAATCACCAGTTTTAATTATCACAATTAAACTGTTGGTAGTCTACAAGATAGTTTCTTACAACAAATCAAAGAAAAAATTGTTCACACGCAATAAAGAATGTCAAATAACATAAAACACAATTGTATTAAAATTGTCCCGCACAAGTATAAAACACATAACACTTCGCCACAATACTTCGAACCGCACTGTGTAAATTGCCCGACAATAACTGACTTCACCGTCGCTGCAGGGCTTATTTATACCCCGCTGATTTCCAGAATAATCTGTCCCTTTGGATGACTTGTTAAACAAAGAGCCGCTCTCGAGAATCCACTTGAAACAGTGACCTTGAACACACTGCGCTGATCGGTACGGTCTGGTATAGACTCGATAGTTGACGAGAAATTGTTTTTCACCGCAAAGTTCAGCATTATGTACGCACACACATATTACAGCTGGAATTGTTGAGATATTTTTAGTACCTTCCGTGTTACGTAACACTTTTTCGGCATTTTTATATTATTATTATTATCTTTATCCTGTTGATTTCCGATATTACTTTTTGTGTCATTTACTACTCCATTGTGAGTATTACTTTGACTTTGATTGTCCGCAATAACAACGGCACTTTTCAAGGTCTAAAATAGAAATGATTAGGACCCTAAATGTGTCTTCTGGAACGCGTAAGTAATGGAAATTGAAAGTCAAAATAAAGAAACTCGAGACGTTAGATAAGGATAGAAGTTGAAAAGCTTGAAGTACACTAGTGAACATAGAGATTTTAGAGATCGTAGTGGTTGCAGCGAATAGCATATCATAGATTGTTAAATCAAGTAGACCTGCCTTTAGGGAAAGTGTATAATAGATTGTTAAATTCAAGTAAGCCTGCCTTTAGATTAAAACTATCTTCCCTCTACCACCACTGTCTCACTGTCTTCAATCAGAATCTTCATTCTTGTCAGTGTTTACATGTTCCTTTCTCTAATCCTTGCTGAGCATAGAATCATCTTCTTCGCCTCTAAATTATCTGTTTAAACGCTTTGTTCCCTCCTGCCAAATTGGCTTCATTCATTTTTATAATTTTTTAAATTCTTTTTCATTTAGGCAAAAGTCTAAGTCTAAATGAATGTAGTGTTAATTTTTGAAAATTTTTGGAAGCCATGGGTCATTAAGTGGGTGAAATTTTTGATAATATCGTAAAAATCATATGACATATAAAATTAAAAGGAGTTTTAATTAAAATCTGTATATACTCTTAATTTTTTGAAATTTAAAAATTTTGGGACGCCAGGGCAAAACGTTTAATAAAATTGCAACTTCCTTGTGGGATATCACATAAAAGAGTTTTTAAACCAAATCTGAAGATAATGGATAGTTTAGAAATTTCTAAATTTTTGACCCAGGGCCTAAAAATGGAATAACATTTTTTAGATTACAAAAATCCAGCCGAGTGTCAGGCTAAAGGGATTATTGTTCAAATGCTTTCACGGCCAGTGTCAGTTGTATTTAAATTATCTGCTGGGCTGTTTGGCCGTAGTCCAAGGTTTTCATTAAAACCAAACGTTTCAGCAACATCACTGGCTGCCATCTTTAGTGGTTGTATTCGAGTCAAACCTAACGCGGGGTGTCGTACGTCAGTACGTCAGTAATGCAGGGGACCTTCACCACAATACTGTGGGCCTGACGTACGACACCCCGCGTTAGGTTTGACTCGAATACATCTACTGAAGATGGCAGCCAGTGGTTCTGCTGAAACGTTTGGTTTTAATGAAAACCTTGGACCACGGCCAAACAGCCCGGTAAATAATTTAAATATAAAAAAAATTATTGTTTGGAATTTTTAGCGTTTATTACATGACTGCTCTAAAACTGTTACTAAACAAAAAATAGTAGGGTATTCCGAATTTTCGTTATCTAATGTCAAAATTTACCCAATGATAAATGTATTTCGATTAAAATAGTGGTCCAGTTCTGCAGTTCAGGGAACATACTAGTGTATATGAAAATGACTATCGTTCGCAGACAAATAAGGTAATTTGGAAAATCGGAGGACACGAACTGCTTGATCACATAATCTTGGGGCAACTAAGAAAGTGCTGGAAAAGATACTAATATTTTTAGGCCTCGTATATGTTACACACTACGTGGTATATAGGATGGAACGTAAAATGGAATTATAACAATAACAGCCGGTATCCGAGACAGGAAAATTAGTGTTTCTTTGTGTGTATATTGTCAAGCTATTTAACTTGTGGACATTGTTACAACGAAGAACAAACCATTTAACTACACGGAAACTTAAGGAACTTACCAACAATACGTCCCTACGCACGATCTAGATTCGTCCCATTCAGGCTTGGAGTGGGCGAAGTACCGTTACATGTTACCCAACATACAAAACCTGTTTTAATAATTTCGTGCAATTATAAACATTAAAAGATGTGATAAATGTGATGTGGGAATCTCTCTGAACGATGAAAGAATAAATAACATACGTTATGTGGATGATACCGTCATATTCGCAGATAGCTTAGAGGGGCAACAACAACTAATGAACAGAGTGACAGAATGCAGCCGTCGATATGGTCTAAACATCAGTGTTAATAAAACGAAGCTAATGATTGTATCTAAGAACAAGTTTACAAACTGCACCCATAATGTAAACCAAAGGCCAGTTGAACGTGTAAGCCAATTTACATATCTTGGTACTATAGTCAATGGACAATGGGACCACTCTCAAGAAATAAAGAACAGAATTGAAAAGGCAAAAGCAGTGTACACTAGAATCAGCAGATTATTCAGAAGTCACGATTTAACAATAAATACAAAGATGAGACTTCTACGCTGCTACGTATTCTCGGTCCTCTTCTACGGTGTAGAATCTTGGATATTGACTGAACCCAAAGCTAAAAAAAATTTGAATCTTTCAAAATGTGGCTTTACCGTAGAATACTGAACATTTAATGGACACCACGTATAACTAATGTTGAAGTTCTTAGAAAGATGGAAAAAGATAGGGTAGTTACTAACACAGTGAAGATAAGAAAACTTCAGTATCTGGGACATCTCATGAGAAACGAACAGAGATTTTACTTATTGCAGTCCGTACTACAGAGAAAAATTATTGGAAAGAGAGGAGTTGGGCGACCGAGAATCTCATGGCTGAGAAATTTAAGGACCTGCAGTGGCATGAATACAACTAACTTATTCCGTGCAGCAGTACAGAAAGTTAAAATAGTCTATATGATATCCAACGTACGAAACGGATAGGAACTATCAGAAGAAGAAGAAGATACACGTTACAATTAAAATAACTTAAATGTAAACAACTAACAAATTACTACGACTTGCGTATAAACATTAAATATTATATGACTGTGTGTGTGTGTGTGTGTGTGAGAGAGAGAGAGAGAGAGAGAGAGAGAGAGAGAGAGAGTTTGGAGCAGCGTGTTGGTTGAGATGGTTAACCATGAAATATACAACCACCACCTGTATCGCACCGACCAAGTTATTACGTTTCCGCCAACCCTTATTCCAAATGGCCAGGCGCTATTTATTTTCCCGCCACGAAGAACGTTTGCCACTGTAGAATTCCACTTAAAACACGGCTTTTTGCAACCGGATCGCAGGTACGATAATATGAACGCACGAAGTTTCGTCACTAATATACTAATAACACCCACTAATAATTACTAGTAATATCCACTATTTCTATATAATGTACATCATATTGTTACGACATCACAGAACATGCTACGTTATTCTCGGCTATCCCAGCGGAGCCCGGCTATAATGTGTGTGTTTGTGTGTGGGCGTACATATTGCTGCTACTTTGAGATGAAGGACAATTACGTGACACTTGTCACGCGTCCGCAACCAGACTTTTTCACACCATACCGGTCCGCGAGCGCTGTGTTCAAGGCCGCAATCAATTACGCTCTAGTGTTTTCTCGTAGACGCCTATTATGGAATATTCTGGAATCTCAGCGGGGTATAAATACAAGACTTCAGCGACGTTTAATTTCAGTTGAGTGGGGATTTATTCCAGTGCGGTTCGAAGTATTGTGGCGAAGTGTTATGTGTTTTATTATTGTGCGAGGCTCTATTAATTGACATTACTATTGCGTGTGAACAATTTTATTTGATTTGTTGTAAGAGACTATTTTGTTGATTACAAACTGTTTAATTGTGATAATTAAAGCTGATTATTAGTGGCTTCATTGGTGTCTTGTATTCCGTTTTCCACTGTAGCATACGACGATCAAGTAGACCGTCGTAACAGTGTTAACAAAATATAAAAAAGACAGAAATCCAAAGGATACAAAAAACGGTCAAAACCTTTGCTAACGAAAGCGAGATTTTATATGTTTGATTTCATTGGCACTAACCCTTTCGGTCCTATGGGGTAGTATATCTTACACGAAACATGGACTTACGTAAAAATGAGTTTAAGAAGCGGGATCAACAATAAGTAGAGACGATAAACGTTGTAACTGCCCTAAAAAGGCAGTTTTAGCGTAGTAACTTATCTCAAAACAATCAGGACCTCAAAAGCGCATATAATCATGTTACACAGTACACAGTGTTCACAAACACGTTGTAACGTATTTTTAAATAATTTCTGCCACTAATTCAAGTGGATTGATTTGATACTTTTTGTTATAAATTGATGAAGCTTATAATAGTTGAATTATCATATTGTTACGTATGCGGAAAAAGTGTTACATCATACGGAACGTACTACAAGTATCTCGATTATTCCAGCTGTAATGTGTGTGTGTGCGGACATAGTGCCGCTACTTTGCGATGAAAGACAATTACGCGTCAACTATCGAGTCTATACCAGATCGTACCGGTCAGCGCAGTGTGTTCAAGTACACTGTTTCTAGTGGATTCTCGAGAGCGCCCGTTTCTTTAACAAGTCATCCAAAGTGACAGACTATTCATGAAATCACCAGGGTATAAATACGGCCATTTAGCGACGGTCAAGTTAGTTATTGTCGGGCAATTACACAGTGTGTTTGAGTGGCGATTTACACAGTGCGGTTGAATTATTGTGGCGAAGTGTTATGCGTTATATAATCGTTTGGGACAATGGTAACAGAATTGTGTTTTGTATTAGTTGACATTATTATTCCGCGTGAACAATTTTTATTTGGTTTGTTGTAAGAGACTATCTTATTGATTACAAAATGTTTGATTGTGACAATTAAAGCTGGTGATTAGTGGCTTAATTGGTGTCTTGTTTTTTGTTTTCCACTGCACCATACGACGATCAGTAGACCGTCGTAACATATGCATAATTTTTCTTAGTTACACTATTAAAGTACTAGTACTCGGGATGTACTGGGGCACTAGCCTTTATGTAGAATTTTAAAGAAAAAATGCTTTTAAAAGTAAATCGATGTCACTGATAAAGACTGAGTCACACAACCTAGAACAATGTTGCAGAGATGCTTTGCAGCACGAATTGAGTACATGCTTGTAGTCACGTGAGAATACCGTGTAACATAGCGTAACAACACAGATGTAAATGTATTTCTAGCCGTCTCTAAATGAGTACTAACCTAGCTGAGCGGTGAGGAAACTAAATTTGCACCAACCGTAAAGACGAATGCCAACGTAATCCTGCTGTACAAACGCTCCTAGATGCAGATTAAACATATTTGCATAACATCCGCAATTGAGTGACTGTACTCGGTCGAGTTTATTGTGTCCCGGCATTGTACTGGCTCAGGTGAAAAGCGACTAAATTATAATGTAAACTGAAGCTTATTTAAAGTACATCATTTCAGTCTTGCCTTTATTTATAAATTCAATAGGATTTCTTATGAAGATATTGAAACTATCTTCAGAAGATAAGGCCATGCCGGGAATAGACGAATTCCTTTACTACTCTTGTTTTAAAGTCTAATCAATCCTCACACGGTATTCCCACTTCTTTTCTTCCTTTGGAGGTCTGAATCGCTGAACTATTCTTAGGCCCTTTGCTTTGATGGATTCCAGTCACACGCTCAAGATGGTCCAATCACAGGAACTAGACCATTACCCAGTGCCGGATTTACCATTAGGCCGACTGTAACGTATCGATTAAAGAGAAGAAGGAATTAAGCCCCGATACTACTTTTTTACTTACCTAAGTTCAGACAGAAGATTCCAAAAGCACCAAAAGCCCAGGGTCACCACCACATTTTTATTGGAGGAAATGTGGAAACCGTAACAACTTTCCCCATGAAAACAATTTAAAATACCAACTCTCCCTCTCAGAAAATTCTAAGGCCGTTAGAAAACTTTTGGACACAGAGGATAGGTTATAGGTAGAGTGGCGTAATAAACTACCTTATTAGTACTTGCCAGAGCATCAGCTGCTCTTAACGATATATAATATATAAAAATATATAAATATCACAATTAACAAAAACGCTTCATCACATCACTATATTTACAATTAGTGTACAAATGTGCAGTACGTAGTACTGCCGCTTGGTGGCGCAAATGTATACTCCATTCAGCCCGCGCGGCCATTCGCTGTGTACAAGCGCAAAAAAAGGTAAAATTTATTATTTGGGAAGCTATAGAAGAACAAACTTTTTCACTAGCTGATAGACAATGAAAATACGAGTATTTAAAAAAAAACTTTTTCCTGTGATGTCAGGGTGGCCTTATCTTCTAAAGATGGTTTCAATATTTTCGTAAGAAATCCTATTCAATTTATAAATACTGGCAAGATTGATACAATGTTCTTTAGAGTACAACTATGTACTCTTGCTATGTATTTATTGTTTCAGAGAGATTTTGTGATAATTTCCAGATACAGTTTGACCACATTTCAAAATATACGAATAAAAAGACTTACGAACGAACTATATAAGCAGCGAAAGGTAAATACAAAATATAGTTAGAGTAAACTGTAAAGTATACACAAAAATTCTCTGTGAAAATTATGAAAACATAAAATGAGGAAAGTGGCACATTTAAAATTTTGTAAAATTTTAGGAAGAACGACTGGGGCTCATAATACGCAAGGGTTATAGCTTTTCGAGATGTTTTTTTCGGATGCATAGCGTGTCGACTGTCAGTGTAGGCAATTTCTCTTGTGATAGAAAAGATGGCTAGCTCCACTGTGCGACAAAGCCAATACGCTCGTAGAGCACTGTTTGAATATGAGTGGAATTCTCATATTGTAGTTGAGGATAGGTGCAATCTCAGAACAGGCGTTCGATTCGAAACAGGATTATGTCTCTGTCGGGAGGAAGAATTCAGAAGGAATCCGTTCCGGCCATAGGCGTAACTTGGAGGGGAAAAGTTTGTTTCCAGTTGTTATAAATAAAAACTAACAAATAATCAAACAGGAGAAAGTTTCTATGTTTGCGAGCGCAGTACGCGTTATTTGTCAACGTCTGTACTGTTATCAGGTGAATAGTTGCCATAAATTTATTATTCTTATTTCTTTCAAAAAAACTTGTAAGGAGAATGTTAGACAGATTTGAATGATATATATATATATATATATATATATATATATATATCAAAATATTATTTCTGTTCGAAAAGAAAACGCTAGATATAATTAACTGGAATACAATGCGTGCCTTTTACACAAAAAAAGACTTACATACTGGACAAGAAAGACTTTCATCACTTTTCTGTTCTCAGCATTGAAAGAACACATAAAATTGACATTTCGAAAATAATAGATGAATTTGACACCGAAGCAACTCTTACAGGAAGGAGACTGCTACTTCGTTGGCAGCAAAACCAGCCACTCAACCATCATACTACATAATATGGTAAGTAACACTTACCTCAGTTGAACACAAAGTGAAATTGTTTTGTTTATAGGCCTACAGTATATCTGTTCTAGGTAAACACAAGTGGAAGTACAACTTATGAAGAAAGGTCTGTTGATCAATAACAAATGAAATTGTCCCTCGTTTATTAACTGAGAATTAATACTTACTAAACTTTCTAATTTTCTATATAATACATTTCATCATATTGATTGTTATTATGATTGATTGTATTATAAGATTACACTTGAATTTATGAAACTTTACCCTGTCCCCCAAAGTTGGGCCCCAAGGTACGCCCATAGTTCCGGATTTTCATCGGACTCTCCTGCTACCCATATGGCTCAAGCCGTAGTCTCCACGGCGGTAGTATTTTTTGGTCTTCTACGGAGGCATTTATTATTTCACTGGATGAATGGCGTCGCGCTTTATGGGTCATTTGTCTGCTTACTTGAAAATTCCGAGCTCCCCATCTAACCCAAGGGAATCTCACTTATCACTGCACGTCAGGATTTGGCAAGATCGTGTTACTGACGCACATTGCAGCTCTGTCAATACCGGCTACTTATGTTCTCCAACTCAAGTAAAGCGGGTATGTGTGTAATCGTTTTCAAATATTTGTATTTTAATATGTAACGACCTCGCTAAGAATGCATTTTTATTTTATTTATTTCTGATGACGAGACATATGTCTCGAAACGCGTAAAACAAATCAAAACGCAAAACGAAGTCACACGACGGAAGAGGTGTGATAATAAGGTAAATATTATACAGATTTTGTCAGTAAGTGACTTGGATACCTATTCAAAAATGTCTTTCAAACATTTATATAGAATGGACGACAATAGGTTGACAAAGCAGATCTTCAAATATCTGTGGGGGAAGAAATCAACATCACGTTGGATTAAAGAAGTCCGAAAGGGTTTAGAAAAAATTAATATAAACCCAGAAGAATTCAATTGAAAGAGAAATATTTCGGGTAAAAGTATTAAAAATGGAAGGAGTCCAGAGTAGGGGAGAGAACAACGCAGGTTCAAAGTGGACTGAAGACAGAAAAAAGAAACACAGTGAAAATATGGAGAAATATTGGAGACAAAGAAAAGAACAAAGAATAAAGAATTGAAAAGGTACAGCGAAAAGATGAAAGAATATTGGAGAAAAAGAAAAGAACAAAGAATAAAGAATTGAAATTAGCATGTGATCCTTAGATGGCCGATACAAAAATTAAAAAAAATAAAAATAGAAATGATAGCGTGAGTGTCGTTTTGGAATTCCGATTCAATGTGTTTAAAAATAAATTAGATGGTAAAGAGGTAAAGACAGAGACGAGAAATACAAAGAAGAAAAAACGTAAAGTAATGAGAACTTAACGAAAAGGGATAGGACTCGCGTAATATTTTATTTCTCTGAGGAACCGAGTTTGCATTGTCGTTTTAATATTACTCGTAACAGGACTGTCGGTGTCAATCAGCCATGAAGATTGTATGAGATTATAGAAACCTTTATAACGATTCTCACGACTATAGTTAAAGATGTTGAAAGACACCTGAAGCACCCACCATGTGCTTTAAGAAGTACCACTTCATTTAAATTTTTAAAAAGTCTAATTGTTTATCAGGGGCAATAAACATTAATTTGTATTTAAAATACAATCAAATAAATTGTTAATTAATATGTATTATTTATTTTACACAAAATATATTGTTTCGTTTATAAGATTTAATTAGCATTTCAAGATCTTTTTTCATTGTATTTATCGAGATACAACTGACCGTACTATACATCTTTTAGAAGTCACGAAATTCAGTCAGTAAACTTACTTCATGGCAGTAACAATTTAAGGGGACACGGAATCCTTATCTTCCACCATGTTAACATAAGAGACATTTTCTAAAAACCTACCCTAACAATCTGTTTGAAATTTTCACAGCAGTTTCTGTAGACCTTTTCACAAGAGCTGAGTTTTTAAATATAGTACAGATAATGAAAAAGACATTTTCCATTTAATTTTTGAAAGTTGATAAATTTTTATTATAACTATTTTTTGTAATATGTAAATTTTCATTTACCATGATAGAAAAAACCCAGTATATGTACTCACATACTGTAAATATTGTGTGAAAATTTCACAATGATTGGTTCAGTGGTTGGTGAGAAAAAGTTCCATATGTATTGAAAAATGGAAATTACTTTCGGTAATCGAGAAAAAACGGAAAACATGTGAAAGTTGAATTTAGAGTGTTTCAACGGAGACACTTTATTACAATTGCCAGCTCAATACAGTTAAACAGCTGAGTACTGGCTACCTTTGTACATGAAATGTAGTAAGTTTTGAAAAAAGAATCATGAAATTTGATGGTGGGATTCAAGAGTAATGAGTGTTTGAATATGGAAGTTTTATTGACGGCAGCTGTCAAAAGGTGTAATATATTTTTCAAAAGCATATTTTGATGCAAATTTTTTTTTTAAATAACAAGTGTCGGATATCAGTACATTCAGAAAAACCCCAGCTTTCAACTGGAGCTAAAAACGAAAATTTGAAAAAAATATCTTATCCTTTCCGTGTCCCCTTAAATATTAAATTCAGTTTTTTGTAAGTAAAAAGGACAATTTTGCTCATTTGTCCTGGTACTTTCTAAATATAGATGTAGTAAATTATTTTTCTAAGCACTTTTATTGCTGCATTACTTAAAACTTACTTTACAATTTTCTTCTTATAAGTAATGGACTCGCATTAAACAGTTCAGTCATTCACAGATAACTATTCCTTCTGCATTATTCCGAATATTAATCGTTCTTATGAG
The DNA here is from genome assembly GCA_034769895.1 of Magicicada septendecula. Taxonomy (NCBI): domain Eukaryota; kingdom Metazoa; phylum Arthropoda; class Insecta; order Hemiptera; family Cicadidae; genus Magicicada; species Magicicada septendecula. Next base: position 77,865,800 of record CM068370.1, read on the forward strand.
ATATATATATTTACGTATAAGTACATACGTGCACGTCTGTAGACACAGATTCAGAGAGACATTAGACGCAGACAAAAGATATGCACACCAATTCAGCAACAACAGGGCATTTCAATAAACTAATTATGAAGAGAAGGGAAATTTCTCGGTCCAAACGATACTGTTAAAGCGTTTGTTGCTGGGTTTTATGACTCCCTCGCAGTCGTCTGCTATATAGATGAAACATTTATGACAAGAGGTAATTGATGCTATCTGTGTACACACCATGTAGTAACGTGTCCCTTATTTAAACGCTATAAACATTAAATGTTTATGACGATGGTTCCAGAAAGTTTTATAACTTAAGGAAAAGGAAAGATAATCACACATACGGGGGGTTGAAGTAAATAAAGTGGTGGATACATGTTAAACCCTCTGTACCGTGACGTCTTAACTGACGCCCTCGCGTCTTCCATGTATTTCTAGACCACCGCAAAAGTACAAAGTATAAATTCTTTATTTGTTCCTGTTAGAGACTGTTAGCCCCAGCAACGTACTCTCAGCAAGGTGGGCCAGTATACGTATATTGTGCGTGGGTTATCACACCTTGATCAAAGATTTCAGTTTATGTGACTGTGGAAAGTTAACCACTGTCTACTGCATATTGTTACGACGGTCTAGTGATCGTCGTATGGTACAGTGGAAAACAAAATACAAGACACCAATTAAGTCACTAATCACTAGCTTTAATTATCACGATTAGACAGTTTGTAATTAACAAGATAGTCTCTTACAACAAATCAAATAAAAATTGTTCACACTCAACAATAATAGCAACCAATAGAGTCGCGCACAGTAATGACTTTTCACTAATAACCACTTGAACGCACAGAGTAATCGCCCGACAATAACTGGATACTAAACGGCAGGTGTGAGCTATTTACAGTCTGCAGGGTTTCATAGTATGCGTTCTTAACAAGCAATCGAGAATTCTTGAGCGCGGCCTTGGCAGAAACATGCACCGTTGGGCTAGTTGAGAAGCTTGTCGAACAACACTATCGAATGTACGAGATTGTTCCGTATTACGTAACACTGTCTCGCGTGTTAAGTAACGTGTACACAGAGAAACATTACAGCTGGACTCGCCGAGAAACATGTAGAACGTTCTGTAATGGCCTAATAATATAGTTATCGTGGCGATCATCATCCTTATCACCAAATACCACTACGATCATCATCATTGTTATCTGGGCGCGATCAACACTTCCGTTATCGCCTTCACCCGTATTTATACTACCGTTACTAAACAAATTACGATTTTAAAGTAATTATATATTATAAAATAATTTACGAATAAGTATTTCCCGTCATTACAAAATGTTATATTTGGCGACGGCAGTAATAAACCACTGAAAGAATTATACGGTAATATGTATTACCGAAATAAATATATAGGCTATACTTCATGTTGATTATATTTTTTTTTCTTTTCCAGTGACTCTTGTTATTCAAGTTTCTTGCAGTATTTCTATATTATTATTTAATAATTAATAACGACTGCAAGTTTATTTCAGTTTTATCGGTATATATTGTAACCAGACCCTGTATGCCGGTCCTTACAAAATAAAATAGTAGAGAAAAATTTTATAAAATTTTCAATAAAAAAAATTTTGTTTATATTAATCAATGTGTGTAATTAAGAAATAAGGCTGTTTTAAAGGTTTTGTAAAAATTTTGATAATCAGGAAGGTATTTATTAACTATCGAGCACTTCTGGAAGATTTGAACCCAGTCTGGAGTTAAATAGATTAACTCCAGTCAGCAATCGATCGATGATTTTTCTTGCTGGTCCAATATCTCACTCAAATAAGATATTTTCTTCATCTTGAAGTCCCTTAGCCTTAACAAATAACCTTAAATTAGCCTGTGAAATAATAACAGATAAAAAACAATTGAAATATATGGATTTATTGAACATTTTAATAAATAATCGATTTTTTATCGATTGAGAACAATTATCGACTCCGTCTCAGGGAATTATCGATTGTGCATACAGTATAAAAATTATTATAGGTATTATATAATGGACAGGTTCTTTGAGCGATTAAATTAATAGTCAGAGAAGGGTGACGAGAAAGTATAACATTAACAATTAAAATAAATTTAATAATTATTATTTAACAGTATTCAAATAATTCGTATATATAAGGTTTAAGAAAATTTTTTTGTCAGACCAGATGCAGCTTCTATGACGTCACTCGAGGTGGAATGCAGATTTGTAAATTCAAAGATGGCCGCTACTAGTTCTGGCGTAGTTACTGCGAAAGTCGTCTTGTTAAAAACTCAACAAAATTATCTTCATGAATGTTTGAAATGTTCCCGCACTGGTGTAATCTGTCTATTAGGTAGTTTGGTGTGTTCTGAAGAAGTGTTCCGTGTATATTGGTGTTAAGTAAGTTATTTGGTATGTGTTCACTTCTGTTGGTTAGGTTGTCTGTAAAAGTGATTATGCGTTGTAGCGTGAATTATGTCAAATATATTGTTTTACTGTTTTATATCACTCGTATCATGAAGTTAGGTGTTATTTTTCACTATTGTCGTTAAAGTTTTGGTAAATTTAGCTAAGAAAGTGTTCAATTAATCTAACTCTCGATGCACTAACATTAATGGCAATTTGTCGTACCATTTTCTACTCAGTTTTAAAGAACGTTTTTCCACACAACTATTCAGCTTGATATTCAACAAAAGACTAATTAACTTGGTCAAAATCTGGCCCAGTTAATCTTTGAAAAAGTATTGTTAACATATTTCGATTACCCATACACATGATACAATATTATATTATATATGGAATTTATTTATTTTATTCATCACTTTCATGAATTATGAATCTTATCATTGGTTTAATCATCTCATTCCTTTTAAATTGATATATTATAGTCCATATCTGTAGACATTTTGTGGAAATTAACAAATTTCTTTCCCTTTTGGAAATATAGGTTCAAAATTGGATTTCCGTCTTTATACAAATTTTCCTCCATTTTAATTATCATTAATACTATTATAATAAATTTTAATTAGTCATATTCCTCTTCCTTTCCTTAAATACATATAAATTAAACCTTTGAACTGGTTTTTTGTGTAAATCTGTGAATTTGACATTGCTCTTTAAAATTAATTAATTTATATATTTTGAAAATTTACAATATTTTAAGGTATATTTCCTTATTATCATTTTAACTCATAGGATCATTCCCCGTAGTGGTTAACTGATTTACCTTATCTAAATCTTGCTAGTTTACAGGATTTATAAGTGAATTATACTGGTTTATATTGTTTCTGTGAATTCACCAAATGGCCTAGAGTTTAGAATTTTACATTTCTGTCTTTCTCAAATAAATTTAATCTTACCACTCCTCTGACTTTACATAGTTACTATTACATGAAAATAAAATGGTTTATAACTTATTGTGAGGTGTAGTATTTAATTAACACTACTGTTATACAAAATAATTATGAACATTATTTAGCAATGTGCACAATTGAACATATTGCTGACATGGTTTGAACATATACTTTTAACTCTTTTTGAGTTAACATAGCATACCTATTGAAACATTACTAATGGTATGTATGCTGTTATTTAGCAAACATTATTCATTTTAAACACATAATATAAATCTTATTTTCTAATAACTCTTACAAATACATTGATTTTATGGCTGTGAACAAACAGTCTATTTAAACATTTTAAACCTATGAATACTAAATTAATGCCAGTCCTTTCTGGTCTAAACCATTATTATTTATGATCCCCTTCATCAGTAAACATGACCACCCATACTCTAGGTATTATGCATTTTTTACTAATGTCTTGTGAATAAAGAGTTACATTAAAATAATAAAATACTGGAAATCTTCCATTTTATTATGCTGTTTATTATTGGATATTAAAGTTGTTATATAGCATATTGATAAGTCATAGTATCACTAACTTTAAGTTTATTGCATTTCCAAAAAACACTTACACAAATTCACTTTCACTGTTGGTTCTGATATTTTGAGTCTTATTATCTCAGACCAGACCTTTAGTAATCATGGACTGTTAAGACTTGTTTATTTTCTTATCACACAATAGCTTTAGTCGGTTCACTTCTTATAATACTATACAGCACTTTGGTTTTCTAAATAATTACATTCTTATAGGATTTTGGTATGTTATACTTTCTTTTTAATCGTTTTTGTGGGTTTGGGGTTGATGGTAGTTAATAATAATAATAGGTTTTACAACGGTGTTTCTTTCATACTATTTCTTCCTCTCCTCCTGTCTTCTTTCTTGTCTTTCTTCTTATCTTCTTTCTTGTCTTCATTCTTGTCCTTCTTCTGGTCTTCATTCTTGTCCTTCTTCTAGTCTTCATTCTTCTGGTCTTCCTGTCTTCCTTCTTCATTCTTGGGTAAACCAAGGTACTTTGTGTTATCTCGACTGATGTTTAGTTTGGAGCATCTAATTTATTTACTGATACGGACCTTGTTCTTCTCTAAAAGGTTTCAGGGTATTGTTTTCTTCCTGATCACAAACTTTATTCTTCCTTCTTCTTGTTTTTGGGGTATTTTGGTATTCACCACTCTTAAACTGATTCTCTTTCTTCTTGATCTGGTGTTATTTAATTTGTTTACTGCTCCTAGCTTCCTGGGTAAATTACTGATCTTATAATATGAGTTGCTTTCAATACTTTCTTTGATATTTAAACAGTGGTTTTTATATAATGTAATGAGGATTTTTATTTTATCGTGGTTCATTCCTTTGATTTCCTTAAATCTCATTCAATATTATTTTAACATATGTGGTGTAATTAAACTTTATGATTTTATAAGACTTAATAAGTAGTGGATTTTCTGTCACGCTACAATATAATATAATAATATATAATATACAATATTCAATATACAAAATATAATATATATACCAGACGCACTTTTCACAGAACAAATCTGTATCATCAGCGGTTTCAATGTGAAGTGACAAATCATCAATTTTGCTTCAGTTATAATAATTATTAATAACAAATTTAAAAATCTATTTTAATAAAAAAAGTCTGCGATTAGAAAGGATTTTTCTGTTGTTAGAAAAATCTGCTATAGACGAAAGGGTTCATAAAATGGAAGGGGCATGTGGTATAACTAAAGATATTTTCAATAAAAAGTGAATATCTAAAAATGCAAAATTAAGGCATTACAGTACAGTAGTAAAGTCATAATGCCTATATGCAAGTGAATGTCTATCATTGAATTATAATTTAGACAAACTAGAAATATTGGAAAGACGAATTATTAGCAAAATATTAAATTTTTGTTATTTTTTTTTTAATTTTTTTTTTTAATTTAACCAATGAACAGACTGAATTTTGTGTATCCCCTTTATTAAAATCTGTTATTTAGTTTAGTTTATTTTATATTATTTTGAATGTTCATCATTATTTTAAATTTTGCATTCAGTTTATATTTAGTTCAGTTAATTTTATATTTTGCATTCATGATTGTATTTAGTTTTTAAAGACAACTGACCTCCCCTTGTCTCTTGCACACCCCCCTCGCCATCACAACACAGATGTTCCAGATACGCCCTAAACAGATGTTCACCACCTACACTCCACTAACATCCTGTGTTCAGTAATTTCATTCACTCGCCTCTTTGACAATGGCTTAGCTAGTCGAAACAGCTGTCAGAGTTAATTGAAAAATTTGTGAAACTTACCAAGTGTTTCTTTTTTATATAGTTTACAAAACCTTTGTATTAATATGTTTCACCAAGTGCCCAACGAGTCATCAATTAATATCGTTAATTAATTAATTAATTTATTACTGTTCATTAATTACCATTTAATAAGCATTTAATTAATTTACACCTTCTAGTAGCCAACACACCTTATTGCATATGGACAAATACAGATACTATCATTAAAAAATCCTAAATAAACGTATCCTAGATAAACATCCTGAATAATATTCTAATAAATAATAAAACTAACGAACCTAACAAGTACACATAAATTTATCTACTACTAAGCTCACTGACAACGAAATAACAACTCGTGAAACTTAAAAAAAAAAGCATAAATAAAGATATAATAGACAAAATCATATTTGATACGGAAAACAAAGTTTCAATATAAACCAAGAAAAACAAAATAAAATAAGAACAGGAGCCTTTATGGAAATAATAATGTTTATCAAAAATATAGTACTAATATCGTTATATAAAAAATAAACAAAATAATAATATAAATAACATTTAACGCAAACTAACATCTAAAAACCTTACTTTAACCAAAAATGATAAAAATAATGAAACATCAATCAATTCTATTAAAAACTTAGATATTGAAACATATGTTACGACGGTCTAGTGATCGTTGTATAGTACAGTGGAAAACGAAATACAAGACATCAATTAACTGACTAATCACAAGCTTTAATTATCACAATTAAACAGTTTGTAATCAACAAGATTGTCTCTTACAACAATCAAATAAAAATTGTTCACACGCAATAATGATATCAGCGAGTCTCGCACAATATAAAATACGTAACACTTCGCCACAATACTTCGAACCGCACTGGAATAAATCAGAACTCAAGCTCAACTAAACGTCGCTGAAGTCTCGTATTTATACCCTGCTGAGATTCCAGAATATTCCCTAATAGGCGTCTACTAGAAAACACTAGAGCGTAATTGATTTCGGCCATGAACACAGCGCGCGCGGATCGGTATGGTCTGGAAAAGTCTCGTTGCGGACGCGTGACATGTATCACGTAATTATTGTCCTTCATCTCAATGTAGCAGCAATATGTACGCACACACACATTATAGCCGGGCTCCGCTGGAATAGGTGAGAGACGCGTAGCATGTTGTGTAATGTCGTAACAATATGAATTTGAAAGTAATAATAATTCCAATAATGATTACAAAAAGATCCTGCGAATAAACGTCAAACGCAAGTATCAAATGTAAATAACAGTAATAAACAAATCATAAAAATCATAGAAGTATAAAATGAACCAAAATTAAATTACCTAATACAATTTCACAAAATTGATAAACCTATTACAACACATTGTACCTAGTACAGAACCAAATTATAAAGTAGCTAATTTATTAACACAAATTGTAAAACATAAACTGCAATTCCAGTCAAATGCAATATAACAAACAGCATCGAACTCTCTGGACGACTAAAAAACATACAAGAAAACAAAGACACAAAATTAGTCACTCTTTCGACATTTCAAAGTGTACACAAAATCTTCAAAAAAGTTTGGTTAATCTTAGTAACGGTAGTTGTTTTATACGAGTCAAATAAAACACGTGACGTCAATATTTAAAGTGTTTCAATTAAGCATACAAATTATCTACACTAATTATTATTGTATGATACAAAAATAAATTTAAAAGATAAAACAAAAAATGTTAATGGAATACAAGTTTTACATTGCAGGTGTTATTTCTTGTTGTGAGGCAGCTTCTGTTTCAGTCCAGACAACAAATGGCTCCAAATATTTGTCAACAAATTTGCAGCGTCCAAAATCCACACAGTAAACAGAGAAGTCAGCTGGCCGTTTGTCATCGTATCATGACAACAAATAAACAAACCAACGTCAAACGGATATTGTTCCTCCAAACCTCCCTGCAAATGTAAAATTGTATGCCCATTTGGTTACTCCTAACATGCACAGCATACATACAAAAATTCTTACGTATGCGGGGAGGTTTGGGGGAACAATATCTGGGTTGTGTTTCTTAAAAATCAGGAAAACGCATAAATTATATAAAGAAAGATAGTAAAGCAGACGGAAATCAGGTAATGGAAACAATTTGTCTAAAGTTAAATAAATGTTTGAACATTGAATGATGGATGTGAAAACGGCTGACGGTTATATATAGTTTTATTTATTTACTTTTTTCTTATACTACCATGATGATAGTGATCACTAGAAAGTACATAATAAAATTCTTCTAATAAAATTCTTCTGGTGGGGGGGGGGATAATTGTGATCGTGTAAAACTGGGAGAATGATGATTCTAAAGGTAATGGGGTCTCGAGTCCACATATCAAATTATATCATAAACTGCTGAAAAACATAATACAAGAGAGAAAGGGAGAGAGAGAGAGAAAGAAAGGTAGTTAGGGGGAGGGAGAGAGACAGACAGACAGAGACATACTTAACAATAATAACTGTCAGTAGAGTACATTCTCTTGGAGTTATGTACGTCAGAACCTATAGCTTCTGTATTTATCACTTTCTGTCTAGTCATTCCTCTTAATCATCTGATTACCTACCAGAAAGAAAATATAACAATGAAGGTGAAAAAGAGAGTCTTGAAAGAAGATTCTTGCTAAGTATGAGGGCGGAAAGTTTTTCTTTTCCTTGTTGAGGTAGAATATGATTTGTTAGCGAACGTTTTCGTGGGTATACATAATTGTGTTTTTGAAGTCTTCTTCCGGTATCAAAAACGGCGTCAAAAATGTCTTGCATGACAACGTTTGGCTCATATTACAGTGAGTATCCTCAGGTGTAAGTGACCTTACTGTGAGTATCCTCAGGTCTACGTGATATTAGTGAAACGTTGACATACAAAGTATTTTGACGGGGTCCATACCGGAAGAAGACTTCAAAAACATAACGGACACCGGCCGCGTGGTAAATATGATTGTTTAAAATTCAAATAAAGTTATTATTAATTAATTGCGTTGGCATGTAGTTTACATATATTTTGCGATTTTTAGATAAATTGATTTCAAAACAAAATGTCGCATGTTCTACTACTAGAACACAAAAAAAGAGAAAAATGTATGAAATCTGTTTTCTTGGCTAGACTCTCCTCTATAAATACTTTAAGTTATTTGTGACAGTAGGCCTATTGTTCCTTTAGTACTTCAATGTAAGTCTACACTCCAAAAGCTATAATGAAACCAGAAAAAAAAACAATTACATTTTACAAAATAAAAATTATGTTTACAAATTGTTTACAAGCAAAATAATACGAACAGGTGCACAGCACAAAATGGAATACTCCGCGGTGATAAACTGCGCGGAACAGGTATGACAGAAGTGCAGTGCTACCTTGTGATTGATTCCCACCATTGCTACTTACACTTGTTTATTTCAACAGGTGCAACTCTGACTTCTATATTACTTTTTTATCGGAAAAGCAAATAATTAATCATAACAAATGTATTTGAAGCAAAAAACCTGATGCTTTAACTGTGATAAACTGATTTTGCGTTTGTATTTAACTGATTAATTTTGTCTTTACAATTACGCTGACCTATACCATTATCGTTACAATGTACTGGTGTAACATCTGTAGTATAGAAGAAACTTTAAAAACAATTTAAAAAAAGGTCAAGGAAGAGTCCCTTGTATGTCCCTAGAGAATAAATTCCTAACTTAAAAAAAAACTACACTGAGACCAGTGCAGTGAGAGGATAAGGGTTATAATACATTTTAGGTTCTTAGCCGGAAGAACAGTATACCAGAAAGAAAAAGAACCGGCGTATACAAGATGAATTGCAGCTCATGCGATATGTTCTACATAGGCCAAACAGGCAGACCGTTTGAAGAAAGATATAACAAACATCTTCCCAGAAGGGAATTACATAAAACAACATCGAATTTTGCCAGACACCTGATACTATGTAATCATAACTACAGTGATTTTGAGACAAATTTCCAGCCCTTGCATTGCTGCAGGAAAGGAAAATACATGGACGCGCTTGAGGAATATGAAATATATAAAGCCGTCAAAATCAACAGTGATTATGTCTTGAATGATAAACTTACATTTTCACCTAACATATTGTACGACACGGCAATACTTCCACACGGGCGCCGGTAAATAGAAAGTCACAGTACACACGGGCTATAATAAGCAAAACAGGTTTATCAGTGGCTATATAAACAGTGAATCAGTCGATCGATAATGTCCACGCGAGAAACATAAAATTTCATGTTCGCGTATGTGATTTTCCACTGTCGTAAAAGTGCACTTTTACTGTAATGATTTTGGTGTTTTCAATTTTTTAACGATCTCTAATGAGTGATTAAGATTTCTGAAGATGGCAATTCGTTGCCGAAACGCGTCATAAGACAAGAAAAACGAAGTCGCACGACGGATATATGGTAAATATCTATTATTTTGATAAGGGTTAGCTATTAACTCTAATTTTAAAAGTTTACAACAGTTAAAGCATGTGGTGTTCAAGACTATAACTGGTGCCTTCTTGGTGGTGTAACTAATCAGAAATCTCAAAAAATATTTCATCACAGGCAGGGGTGCCGATCCCCCCCAACCCCTATGACGCTTCCCCCAATTTTATAAAAAATTTCTCCTTTTTCTGATAAGACCTTTTCTCACTTTTACAGTAAAATTTCTTATCTAATCGAGCAAAGGCTTTCTAACTCAAAACTATTACAAAATATTACCTTTTACCAAAACGATATATATTGATTGTACGTAGTTATAAACTAAAAAAATAAGGATTTCTAATAATAAATCACAAATTAATATTTTCAGTAAAACGTGATTTGTTTTACAATACCAGTACTCTACGACTTTATTGAAAAGATACTTAGTTTTGCAACTTAAACGTCTCACTTAATACTGTTTTTATCGATAAAATGCTATAAAAATTTCAGTCTGATTTTAGGCCTTTTCGTAGTGTACTAAAATGAAGCAGAAACCATGTTTGAAGCATCGAGTAGAAGACTAGATCCTTTTTTCCGTGCACACCGCGCCTGCAGCCCACTCGAAAAAGTCAACTGGGTAGAGTTATTGTGCGTCTGATACATGTCTGTTATACATTTTTTACAGTTTTGTAAAATTGGGGAAGATGTTTCATGTAATAATAAAAAAAATCCCCCCAAAATTTTCTAAATATCTCCATTGGCGACACGATCCCCCCCTGTAGGCATTCCTGATCATAGATATCAAATATCGCTTTGTGATGTTTTCGGACGTGTACGAATGTGTTTTCTAGACATTAAACTTGTAAAAAAATAGTAAATTTGATAGATATTTAGATAGATAGTAAAATTAGATAGTAAAAATCTACATAATTTGATAGATTCAGTGATTTTGTTGGCATTCTGTGTTAACAGTATTTGTTCAAACGGTGATGATGCGAGTTAATCATTAATACTGTTTCATATAGTTTCGTATAATAACTATTCTAAATTATACTTTCTTTAATAAAAGACTTCGTGTACAAACGGTATAATTTTAATTTCTTTTTTTTTCGTATCGGCCATCTAGGGACCACATGCCAATTTCAATTCTTTACTCTTTGTTCTTTCCTTTTTTCCAATACTCTTTCATCTTCTCACTGTGTCTCTTCTTCCTGTCTTTAGTCTACTTTGAACCTGCGTTTTTCTCTCTCCTACACTGGACTCCTTTCATTTTTAACACTTTTGCTCGAAAAACGTCTCTTTCACTTGCATCTTCTGCGTGTATATTACTTTTATCTAAATCCTTTTGGACATCTTTAATCCAACTTGATGTTGTCTTCTTCCCCCATGAATATTTAAAGATCTGCTTTGTTAACCTATTGTCGTCCATCCTATATAAATGTCCAAAAAATAATAGTCTTCTTTTTCTCATTGTTTCTGTTATATTTTGTATACTTTGATATATTTCATCATTACTTCTTAATTTCCAACCCTCTGAAGTTTTTCGTGGGCCTAATATTTTTCTAATAACTCGTTTTTCCAATATTTCTAGTTTGTCTAAATTATCATATTCAATGCTAGACATTCACTTCCATATAGGCATTCTGGCTTCATTACTGTACTGTAATGCCTTATTTTCGCATTTTAAGATATGCACTTTTTATAGTAAATATATTTAGTTGTACCATATGCTCTTTCCATCTTTGAATCCTTTCTTCTATAGCAGACTTACTAAACAATTTTCTTGAATTCTTTCTCCTATATACTTAAATTTGCGAACCCTATCTATTCGACCAATGTCTGTTACCAATGTTTGGCGCACTTTTAATGTTCGGAATTTGTTTTTTTCTGCAGTAATTCTTAAGCCTGTTTTACTGTCTATGACCTCTAACTTATTTTTTTGGCTTTAATTTATTTGGCTATGTTTTTATTTCTTTATTGTTAAAACCTTTCAGTATATGCCACCAATGTCTCAGCACCCAAATAGTCATAATGACATAAATAATCTTGTATAAGTGGTATGAGATTTTCATAAAATAATGTAACGTGATTTTAAAGTCAGAGTAATAAAAGCGTAAGGACTGAGATGATAGAGAATTAAATAAGATTATTTTAAAATTGTTTATAAAATGAATGCTTCAAGGAGGTCTATAGGAGGAGATCGATAAAAAAATCAGAAACCAGGAGTTCAAAAACGTTAAGGGCTAGATAATAATTACGTAGAGATAATTAGCAGGACGCAACAAAGAGTTGGTGATTCACGGACTCAAAAATGACTCGGAAGTGCTGCAAAATGTAGAGAAAAGCACAGAAAGGACTACGCTAGGAATAATAAGAAGATGCTAGAAAATAATTACGCAATTAAATCAAAGTGGAGACGTCACTTGAAGAATCAAAAAGAACTGGAATTAGATGGGACATTTGGTAGGCTAGAGGATGGCAGATGATCGCTTGGTTAAGTTGGTGTGCCTCACAACAAGACGCCTGAAACTCATTGTCCGAAATCGGTCGTCCGGCTTGGAAAATCCACACACGCTTTCTTCCTTCAATTGATGTATTCCTTTTAAAAGTTATTTGTGTACACTCCGTGAGTCTAACAAGCTTTTTTAGAACTTGGAGTGCAGTTTGTTGTGACCGTTTTACATACTTGCTCGATGTAAATCAGTATCGTGATCAAAACATTGGTTGCAATAAAAGCAAAATCTGATAATGTGAAGAACTGGACTACAAATAAAATGTGTGTGTGTGTGTGTGTGTGTGTGTGTGTGTGTGTGTAAATTACATTAGCAAATCAATGGCTACATAAGCACACATTAGTGGTTTCTTTATTGACTAACCGTACTTTATTTATTATCGTCTGTCTATCGAAAGGACGTTTGACCAATTCTGAGAGAGTCTGCAATGTTGACTAATTTGCGTGCATCATTTGGCAAATGTCACAAAGGAACTCTTTGAAAAATTGTAGTAGGAGGAGTGGGAACATCTTCCTCACAGGCCTCACCTGTATTGTTACGTCGGTCTACTGATCGTCGTACGGTACAGTAGAAAACAAAATACAAGACACCAATTACGTCACTGATCACCAGCTTTAATTATTACAATTAAACAGTTTGTAACAAACAAGATAGCCTCTTACAACATATCAAATAAAAATTGTTCACACGCAATAAAATGTCAACTAATATAAAACATAATTATATTACAATTGTCCCGCACGATTATAAAACACATAACACTTCGCCACTAATAACCACTTGAACGCACAGAGTAATCGCCCGACAATAACTGAACTAAGGCCGCTGACGCCTTGTGTTTATACCTCGCTCACACACTAAAACATTCCACCTACTACGCATTAGAGCTACACTAAGACGTAATTAATTGCGGCCTTGACACAGTCAGCGCGGCTGGCGACTTCTAGAAAAATCTCGCGAATGCATGTTGAAATCACGTACGCACACAACATTACGGCCGGATTCCTCTGAAACATTCGAGAAACACGTAGATTGTTCTGTAATGTCGTAACAATATGTTCGATGTTATAATAAAGGCCCTTCCGAACTAACAATATCACACTGACGGGGAAGTCCAAAATACAGCGCGGAATTGGTTATCGGATGCTGGACGATAATTTTTCATCAATGGCATAGAAAAAACGCGCAACATGTTACGAGAAATGTTTAAATAAACTTAGCGAGGTTATAGTAAAGTATTTTTTTTTAACTTATTTAATATTAATAAACGAATTTCACAAATATCCTAAACGATGTTGTCTTATGCTAGTGCAAATAACTTTTTGGCTGCCCCTAGTAGTTTAGCGCGATGAGTACGGAGTGTGTTATGAGTTAGTTACGAGATATGTACGTAAACATTAACTATGCGTATTGATTACGTTCCTACGGCAGTGAATGTCAAGGGCGGGAAATAAATAGCAAGGAACTGCAGTAAACTAGCACCGGTGAGGGAAAACCGTACTCGACCGGCGCGATACAGGTAGGCACAGGTCTCGGAAAAGCCGCCGCTGAATATTTCATGGCTGCCAATCCACGCAACTGAATAAATCTATTAATGTTACGAAATATATTTTTTGACCATTTATTTTTTTCAAGAAAAAAATCGTCAAGGCAACAATATATGTAATAGCCCTTTCAATTTCTATATGGATTCTTATCAAATTCTTTCGTAGAATAAAAATAGTTTATTATATTATCTTCAGACAGGTACTGCGTTATGCATGGTGATCTGTGCGAAACGTTACACTTAATTCAGATATAAGTTAAGTGTTAGCGCACTGCTAACGTAGTTGTTAGAATAAAATTGCTTGGTAGTTTGTAATTCGTTGCAATATAAATAAATGAAAACAAAAAAATCTTGGACTTTGTTGCAAATGACGTGTCCGTTGATTAACTAAATATAAGTATTTCACAACAGACTCGGAACACAAAGTTTTTTATTGGTACAAACGTAAAAGTTTTACCTTATAGCCTGAACCAGTTTTCGCTTATTATAAGCTTCGTCAGAGGCTGCCACTGGGACCGCTGTTCGTCTTGTTCTTGGCGACGGCGCCGACTTTTGAAGGATCGATGTTCGAATAATATAAGTGATTTGAATTGTGTCTGTTCGTTTAGGATGTCGTTTTTGCAAATGCGGTTTGCAAAGGTGGATTCGATAGTAGTTTGCAAACCACCTCATTGAAGCAAATCACATATACTCAAACATCTACAACACGGATATTCTACACGTACACACAAAAGTCCAAAAACTAGACACTCTTGAACAATTGGAAATATACAAACACAAAAAACGACATCCTAAACGGACAGACACAATTCAAATCACACATATTATTCGAACATCAATCCTTCAAAAGTCGGCGCCGTCGCCAAGAACAAGACGGACAGCGCTCCCAGTGGCAGCCTCTGTCGAAGCTTATAATAAGCGAAAACTGGTTCAGGCTATAAGGTAAAACTTTTTCGTTTTAACCAGTAAAAACTTTGTGTTCTGAGTCGGTAGTGATATACTTTCATTTAGTGAAAAAAAAAAAACATTTTGTAACAGTAAAATATCTTTACTCAACAGAAAAACGTCAATTGGATTAAAGTTATGTATTTGAGTTACAGTTTACCTGGGAAAATCGACGAAATGATCGCAGACCGAGACAGAGGTGGCCTTCAAACCAAGCACTCTTACAACTGTGAATCATAGAAGAAGAAGGTTGTATGTAAGCTATTTCAAGATGGCAAAAAAACTAATGTAACAAAATAAAAAGGAAATTGTGTATGTGTTTGTACATCTAAGGTTTACTCGAGCGAGCACGTGCGTGTCTGTCTGCGTATCTGTCGGGATCTATATTTTCTATGTAATTCAATTTATATATAGGCCTACTTTTAAAAAGCGAACCAGCCGTCTGTACTGATTTCACGGTGATATTTCTAAGAGTCACTCAGCTTGATAAATGCGGCCGCCATTCATAGAGCAACAACGTGTAGTCAAGTCAGAGTTTCCTTGCAATAACACATCAATGTCATATGTAGGACGCTATTTTTAATCTTATTTGCACTATGACTTATGTCTCAGACGGGGAATGTATTCGCAAAGAAACTTCTCTCGTAACTTCAGAATTTATCTATCTGGAATACAGTCACTTATAGTAAATAAAGTACGGTTAGTCAATAACCAATAACCATTGACTAATGTTTGCTTATGTAGCCATTGATGTAATTTCCCTCTTCCTCCTTCTTGAGTTTTCTTTCTTCATCTTTTTTTTCCGTATCGGCCATCTAAGGACCATATGCCAATTTCAATTCTTTACTCTTTGTTCTTTTCTTTTTTTCCAATATTCTTTCATCTTCTCACTGTGTCTCTCCTTCCTGTCTTCAGTCCACTTTGAACCTGCGTTTTTACCTCCCCTACCCTGGACTCCCTCCATTTTCAACACTTTTGCCCGAAAAATTTCTCTGTCAATTGCTTCTTCTGCGTGTATATTATTTTTTTCTAAATCCTTTTGGACTTTTTAAATCCAACTTGATGTTGACTTCTTCCCCCACAGATATCTGAAGATTTGATTTGTCAACCTATTGTAGTCCATTCTATATAAATGTCCAAAAATAGTAGTCTTCTTTCTCTCATTGTTTCTGTTATATTTTCTGTACTTTGGTATATTTCATCATTATTTCTTAATTTCCAACCTTCTGAAGTTTTTCGTGGGCCTAATATTTTCCTAATAATTCGTCTTTCCAACATTTCTAATTTTCATCTTTTTTTATTTTTTCTTCTTTTTCGTGTTCTTTTTCTTTACGTACTTAGTGTTGCCTCCTTTTCTTTTTAAGACTATGGGTGACTTCAATAATCATGTAGTTTATCCAAAATTTACGCAATTTTAGACAAGTTTCAAAATGACTCTAGTTTCTTAAAATTCTAGGACATTTAAAGTCCAAGCTACGCTTAAAGTGTTTAGCAGGTTCCAGATAAGTTTTCCAGAAATTACTGTTCTAAATGAGCACAGGTTATTGCCGACTTACAACACCGAGAGTTAATGACATATTTGTACAAGTAAAACGCAACTATAAAACAATGAAAAACGTTTTCCTGTATTTTCACTACACTGTTATACGATAGATGCTCCTTACACTTAATTACGTATTTACTGCCTCCTTTATTGACCCATAAAGTCTTCTCAGATTTTCCCCTCAGATGCTTCACATGCATCTTGCTCTAGCTCTAAGTATGTGAATCACACAAGTAAACTGAAAATATTAGTACTTCTAAAAGAGATTTATTCTTGATCTTAGAGAATTAAATCGGAGAAAACTTTATAATCTAAAACAGATACAATTTTTGAGAACAAATCTATTCATCTTATAGTGTTATTTCAGTACCTTGTGCCACAAACAATACACAATCTTTATCACATAAATTTTATGTACTGGTTAAAATCACTATCATGACATAGTGCTGTAAAAAAATGAAATAATTCAGTATACGAAAGGTACGCAAGTTCAAAGTCAATTGTGACAAATAGTTTAAAAGAACGTACAAAATATAAGTTTTACGTGTTGTTTATAACTATCTTAGTACTCACTGACAATTTCAGTAAGAAAGACCAAAACCATGGCCTTCAAAGTTAAATATTCAGTGAGGACTAAGGTAGTTATGAACAACAGCACTTTAGAACAAGTGAGCCATTTCAAATATCTCGGCTGTGGAGTAACCTATAAATCTGAATGTGATATAAGAGAGAAGATAAATAAATTTAGGAATATTTGTGGTACGATTCATAGAAATCTTAGAAATAAAACAAGACATAGCACAAGGATTAAATTTTATAAGGTAATTGCAGTACCCGCATTGATTTATGCGAGTGAGGCGTTGGTCATGACAAAAAAGCAATGCGCCAAGATTCAGAGTGCTGAAATGCAGTTTCTTCTAAATACTTTAAATTGTACACTGCAAGATAGAATAAGGAATGAGGATATCAGAGCAGAAATCGAGTAAAGGACATAAATGAAATTATTTTATAGAAGAGACGTGGGTCGTCCGAGGATAAGATGGGTGCCGGAAGAGATTTATGTAAACTACTCTTTGAAGAGGAGGAGGAAAAGAAGAGGAAGAAGAAGAAGAAGAAGAAGAAGAAGAAGAAGAAGAAGAAGAAGAAGAAGAAGAAGAAGAAGAAGAAGGAGAAGAAGAAGAAGTAAAAAGAAAGAATGTGATAGATAATTTGACGAACCTGAAACGTAAGGAGAAATAAATACAGCTGTAACCCATGTCTCTGTCTAAATGAAAGTCTGGGGTTGCATATTTCATTGATACACTCACCCCTTTTCTTACAGATCGAACATTTACATGGCTCCTTTACCAATTCTTCTTGGTGGACGTTGGCTTAGGGTCGGCTTGGAATTTCAAAGAGACCCAATAATAACGTTGTACGCTTTCTTTCTGTCTCCTTGTGAATATATTAATCCATGTGAGTTACATATATATTAATAAATGAAGATTTCTATTTAACTTCCTACAGTACTATTTACAACTGAGAACCATAATAAATAAAATAATATAGCTGATCTGAGCATTCGTTAAGCATTTGCTACTTTTTTTGAAGTAAGTACTCCTAATAATGAAATAGATGCAAGTTAAAACAAATTGGGTATATTAATTAATTAACATTGTGTGTGTGCAAAAATCAAAGCTTATACAAAAGTTTCTTTTATTTATTAATTACTTCTTCTCACTAATTTTCTTGTTGAACAACAAAGTTTTGATTATAACTTAATGTTGTTATCTCAATACGAAATTATTCGTAACGCTCTTTGTTCGACAGTATTTGTTGGAGTGTACTTTGAAACTTAATTAATATACATTTAATGCAGCGATTGCAGTAATATAAGTTTTGATATATATCTAACATATTTATATGATATTATTATTGTATATTATATTGTAACGAGAATCCTGTCAAACAGGCCAGAACATTCTCCAACTCCCCTGTCGAGTGTAGCAGGTGTTGCCTCAGTTAAGGCCGTATTCAAGTGTGTTCTAGATTCTTCAAGAGGCCAATATTTAGCAGACACACATTATTTTCACTAACACAACATTATAGTTCATATTCATATCACACATATAGTCTCAATACTATTCTAATTTACGTTCTTAACTTACTGACAATAAGTTCTTAATCGCTGACACTTTCTTCAAACATGACTATGTTTTTGGCTCATAATGAATCAGTCTCTGTTATCATATATTTTACGAACCCCTTTTCATATTGCAACATATATAATACTCATAGCTGCTCACAATTAACCTGGTTATTATAATAACAAATAATAATTCATTTCTTTTTCTTACTGACAAAAATATATAATTTTATTAGTTGGTTTTTCACAGTTTCGACAATCTTCTTTTCTGTCATCTTCAGAAATGTGGTTGTTTACTTACATAACAATATAATTAATAATAGTATATAATAGCGTAGTATTATTTATCATGTAACATAAGCCTACAGCACTTCACACACACACACACACACACACACACACACACACACACACACACACACACACACACACACACACACACACACACACACACACACACACACACACACACACACACACACACACACACACACACACACACACACACACACACACACACACACACACACACACACACACACACACACACACACACACACACACACACACACACACACACACACACACAAACGAGTGTGTAAGTATACTTCTACATTTTAATTGTAATTTCTATAGTGTCATCCAGTCATACCAAAATATCACGAAAGTAATTAATTTCTTTTAGCAAGCGTAATATTAATTTGTCTAGTGTTTTGTCCTTAGTTGACAGTATGTCTGCATCATCAAACAGTGAATGTATCAACAGATTTCTGGTGTCTTTGAAAAGTGAGATAGACAAAATACTTTTGTACATGAAGAAAAATTAATTACTTCTGTGACAACGGTACTAATTTAATAGGCGTCGCTACTGTGAAATATTCCACATATGGTGCTTTCATTTTAGAGTTCCGTGTTGTAATTTATGATTTTTCACAAACAAACAAAAAATAATGGTTAAACTACAAATTTTATTAGTGGTTAAATAATTTATGCTACACTCACTTGTTGCACACACCACTAGTCACTGTGACACCGATTAGCGCTTTCGAACGTACCCGTTCATCATCAGATCGTAACTGCCACTATCTGATGATGAACGGATACGTTCGAAAGCGCTAATCGGTGTCACAGTGACTAGTGGTGTGTACAAAAAGTGAGTGTAGCATAAACAAAAAATAGAAAAATTCCATTTAAATCTAGGTATGTATTCTTTAAATATCATAAGCCACCTAAGTGTTTTAATATGCTACCTGGATATTAATATTTTTGAAATATAACTCTTCCATTATTTTGTCTTAGAATCTTAATGCAAATAAGCTACCTGTACCTTATACTTGTTTAAATAATACATATAGGCCTATCTATATAATGTATCTCTACCTATATTTCTATTATATGTTGAAAGATGATAACATTGATCAAAGTATTCCAAAACTATACAATTTTTAGAAAAGACTGTAATAAAATTAACTACTATTTTTAAACATTCTGACAAAATTATTTGAATTACGTCATATATACGCCATCACTTAAATAGCAAACGTAATAAAAAATAATTTTGACTGAGGAGTAAGTTCTTCATCTTCTTCAACGGCGCGACAACCCATTACTGAGTCAAGGCCTCCTTTAACAGCTTCCGTCAGTTGTCCCGGTCAGGTGCAGACAACTGATTGGCTGAGAAACTGATAGGTTTCTGCACATAAAAGAGTTCCATAGATGGGATATGTGAATTCTTCTACCCAACGCCCAAGCTGGAGGACTAGAAACTTTGATTTCGGGGTGCTCTTCCCTAAAGAGTTGCTTTCACCTCAGCTGACGTGCTCTCTCTGCCCGGTCGCAGTAGGCTAATTGACTCAGCCAATGTGTGCAGCCGTTGGGCTACTATAGCCTCCACACTAAATACACATCCTGCTGCCGATGTAGACCATCCTGCCAGGCCAGGACCCAGGATACCCCCAGACCGTCCTAACAGAACCCCCGTCTCTCGTTTGCTTGACGATCCACTCCTCCGAAGGGATTGGTTACCACAACCTCGGAGTGGATTGCTCGGCGTAACAGGGTCCACCGACGTGTAGGTGAGAGTGGAGTTGGGGTGGACAGGGTGGTGAATTTTTCTTCTATGAATGCATATGTTCGCGTCACACCACATTTGGATCCCGAGGAGTAAGTTACAACGCTGAAAATTTAAGACGGTGGCCTCAGTTAAAAGAATGGTCAGGGTCCTTGAAGGTCTTAAATTCGGACTTGACCGTTACACACTATAATATCAAGGAGACTAAGCTTTGCTGGGTAAAAGGGTAAAAATGACAAATTGGTGTTGATATTTAAGGTTAGTCAGGCAGCTGTGGTGTGTGCTCTATGTTACCGCAGTAACTGACGCTGCCATTTTAGTGACTGTTGTTCCTTGGAAAAATCGACAGTTCCACAGTTTCGATTGCGACTCGCTGTCTATTTATTCCGCATATTATTTGACATTTGCACGAGGTGTTCCGTATTTATTTCTTTGGCTTATTCTTCTTCCAAGGATTCATGATCTAACACAGCGTGCAGAGGTCACTTCAAAATAGTTTAGCAGTCAAATGCGGCATTAAAATCTGAACATTCATGAAAACAGCAATTAAAGGTTTTACAAATGTGACGCAGTGTAACCTCTTACTACAAGTACTGTGGCTATTTTATTAATATTTTAATGAGTTAAGAAATAACTAAATATATATTAATATTTATTATTAATATTAATAGTAACTTAATATATGAAATTAATATATTAATAATAATATGTTATTAGTTACGGAGGGCGCATACCAGATAGTCTCCAAACATTTTGTCAGCTAAGGAGAAGGCGTGTGCAGTGTGCAGGCAGATTTTCTGTACCTGTCCGTTTCCGGTGATAAATTGCTACAATATTTTGGGGCAAAACGATATTATATTCGGATCATCTGTTTAAATAAACATATGTAAGTCTGGGGGGAATATCAATCATAACATTCAGAGACAGAGAGGGTAGTTGTCGTCTGGACATTTTGTGTCATTTATCACTAGTCTTGTATTACTCGTCTTTGCGTTCTGCAGTCTGTCTAGACTCGTTTTCTTCTATACGCATAGTAGATTTGTCGGTATCTGTCACGAAGTTTTTGTTTATAATGTAAGAGGACGCCTGAAGTGTACTGTAAATGGTAAAGGTGGGGTTATGAAGATGGTAAGTAACGGTAAATTGTACTTTGTCTCCAACGGAAATTATTTTTATTTTGTTTTTGTAGAATGCAGATCAACACATTTACAAATTAATTTTTACTTATAAATTACCTATAAATGGACTCTTTCGTCCATTTCTAGGCATAGCCCTTATCCAATCCTTTCTATTTTTGTTGGTATTTTGCGTCATCTGATTAGTTCTGTTTCATCCTTTTTATCTCATCTATCCATCGAGAGATCTGCTACTGTTTCATCCTCTTGATCTTCACTATACGATTTTTCTTTGCACAGCAACATTTCTTAGTCCTGCAATACGTTCAGCCTATCTCCATTTTATATTACAGTGATATTTGGAATTCTCTGTCGGGTAGTAATATTAAAAATGTTTCTCCACTGTGTACTATGCTACTATTAATTACTGTATCCTTTATCAGTGAGAGTCAGAGTTTGAGCACCATACTCTAACGAGAAGCCTATCGAACAGCCCAGAACTTTCTCCACCCCCCCCTTCAAGTATGGCAGGTGTTGCCTCAGTCAAGGCCGCTCACAAGAGGTTCTAGTGTGTTCAAGAAGTTCTAGTGTGTACTTGATATACGCATTAAGCCGGCGGCGGAGGGAACCTTTATACTGGACCTCTGCGCGACCTACAAAACCAAAAGAGTCTGGCGTTGTCAAGTCAGGTACGTGAGCGATTTGCCTTAGCGCGAATCGAGTGTTTGTCGAAGTATTGTGCGGAGTCTTATTGTGTTACATATTGTGTGGAACTCTATTATTTGACATTTTTATTGCGTGTGGACAATTTTTACTTGAATTGTTGTAAGAGACTATCTAATTGATTACGAATTATTAATTATGATAATCAAAGCTGATTTTTAGTGACTTCAGTAGTATCTTGTTTTCCACTGTACCATACAACGATCAGTGAGACCGTCGTAATAATACGTTATAAATGGTATTATAGTTTGTTTAGTGCTTCTCGCTTCATGTAGATGACTATTTTTGGCCCATATAGAGGTCTACTAAAATATATCAATCGCAGACTGATTCGGCACAGGGTCTCAAGTGTGTGTGTTTCTATTTTCATTCTCAGATATGTGTATTCGTATACGTGCTCCAACATTTGCCCAGGTATTCTTATTTATTTGTTCATTATTAGTTTAGTCATCATGACTTTTATCTTCCTCGTGTTTACTCCAAAAAAAATTGTTTTCTACACCTTTGTTTAGTTTCTCGTATACAATCCTACAGTATAATTTTCCTTGAATCAAATGTAGTTATTTGATTAATTAGGTCTTACACAGTTACATATGTCAGGTTACAGATTGTTCTCTCTCTCTCAAAGGGATTTTCAACGGTTATTGCAGCATACCAACACCTAACCGCCATCTATTTCTGTCCTGTGCATCTTCTTCTGTCAAGTTATGATGTTCCATGGCCTCCATCATGTTTTCCTACCAGGACAGTCTAGGTGTGCCCCTTTCTCCTCTGTCTGGGGGCCTCCACTGAAATATTTTCCTCGGCCATCTCTGTTCATGCATTCGGAGTAAGTGACAGAACCACTTTAGGCCTCTTCGTTCTACTCTGTTAATAGTTGTGTCTTATGCATGAATCCTTCTTCTGATCTCCTCGCTGGTTATATTCTTTCCCTTCTTGAGACTCCGGCACTTCTACGGAGATGATCCATTTCCACGGCATTCAATCGTCGTATAATTTCCGTGCTCAACGTCCATACCTCACACCCGTAAGACAGAACTGATTCAACAAAAGCTTTTCCTATATAAATCTTTGTGGCTCTCGAAATATATTTATCCCACAAAATAGAGTTCAAGCTTCATAAAATTTTTCTGCTCTGTTGTATTGGTTTTTTGATTTCGGGTTTTCCTAGGCCTTCCCGTGTTATTAGTGCCCCTAGGTATTTAAATTTATCGACCGTTCAATTGTCGTAGTGTCTTTAATCAATTCTTCAAATCTGTCATCGGAATTAACGACTAGATATTCTGTCTTATTTACATTAACATTTAATCCCCACCTTTCATATGCCTTGTGTAGTCGGGTGAGCATAAATTCCAGGTCACAAGAACAGATAAAGGTTACAGATCTGTTGGTATGTGGTACCTTTGGTATATGGACTTAATATTAAGTTTACCTATCCATTTAGAACGACTGTCAAGAACGTAGCAATCATTTTGATCCCACTAAAATAAGTAGCCTAGTTATTTTACTAGATTTTATCGGTTATAGATTGTATCCTGTTCATAGGTATTAAAAGTTTCTTATACATAAATAAAGTAGTGTCTTACTACTAGATTTATTTAGTATTTATAAGTTTTGTCAAGTTTCCAACTCGACACACCATGTCTACGATCGAATCGACATTGGACAAACATTTCCCATTCTAGTCCAGTTATTTCCGAATGTCTACATAGTCGGGTGCAATATTTAAAACAACTAATATTTTTAGTGATTAACTGTACTTTCACTTGTGAAAACTTACGTTTCTTATTGTCCTCGTTTTTTATTGCTAACTAATATTTTGATCGTGCTCTTTGTTAACGATAGGCAACTCATGGATAGTGGTGGTGCATGATAGCCATAGATTTTGTTGTGTTTTATGTGTCATGTGCAGATAAGCGGTCAAATAATCTGACTTTTAGGGTAATACTAAGGAAGAACTGCGTAACATTCGAGCCTGGATAGCTGAATTCGAATTTGAAATACAATTTCAAAGATATGAACAGAAATAGCAGAATAGAGAACAGTGCTTTAGTGTAAATATTAAACTCTATTATTAGTAGTTTGAGTAACTACAGGAGAAAGAGAAGAAGAGTTTAGGAAGAAGGAATCTCGAACCAAATGAAGTCGTGAATTTCGTTTGCAATGTTTGTGCCCTATCACTTTTAATATTTTCATTTTGTGTATCATAATCAACATCTTTACGTTTTATTTTTCTGGCCTTAAAGATAAACACAAGATGGCGTAACATCCAAACGAGATCAACGCGAAGATTAAATTTAGACAATGAAAAATATAAAAATATCCAAACCTCCTCATTATGATTATCATCTTCGTTGTCGTCGTCGTCGTCGTCAGCATTACCGTTATCATTATCATGACTTTAACTTCGACTGTTAAAGCCAGTGTTAGTTATACATAGTGTTTAGAACACTCGAAAGTGCCAACACCTCCTAACGTATTTACTTTTTTATGACAGGTACTGTATGGGGAATAAAATTTTCGTACTCGTAACTTTTACAGACGAACTGAAATGAATATGGACAACCAAAGTAAGAAAATAAAGATTGATATTTTAACTTCATTGCGACTTCTACACATGAGATTCTTACAGAGTAAAACTGTCAAGTTTTGTTATTTTGCCAATTTTATCACACGTCGACTAAATTTAATCGATCCTCTCATGATTACAGTGATTCATTCACACTTTTCACAGTATAGCCTACAGATACACTGACGATCGTAAATGACATAAGTTTCCTATTACTTTAACGCTTTTAGTTAACTCAGTGGCTGTATCACTTCTCATAGCTCTCGACACACTAATCGCCGCGAAAGAATGGAGTCTTGGCTTCAACAACATTTGTATATGTTATGTGAATAACTAATAATTACGTTTGAAAATATTTTGTTTATATTTTTATTATTGTATTTCAACCTTAAATAAAAGTGTAAGTAATAAGCAACCTTAAATATGCTAAAAATAAACAAATACTTGTAGACGCAATTATGGTTTGTAACATATTACACAAATTCTGCAAGAAACATTGCGAGTTACATATAAAGATAATGTTTATATAAGTGTAGTGGAATGTAATGAGAATTCTCTTTATAATTCTACACATTCAGGATTGTGCTCTTTTTATGTTACTACCTGTCTAATCACTAGCCTGTGCGTCACCTATTCTATATCATAATCAGCATAACCCTCGTCGTTATTACTTGTTTATTTCGTGATCTACGTTTTGTGTACGTTCACAAATACATGTTCTGACACAAATACGCGTCACTGTTGTTTATTAAACAAAACAAGAAACAGAGGTTTCTTGTACTGTGTTGTGAAAAGTTAACACTTAACACTGGAGACTGTATTGTCGGCTGGAAACAATGCCATATGCAAAGCCGGGCCGACTCACGGAATTTGTTCTGGTTGTTGTTTTCGCTGGCGGAAACACTTACCAGTTATGTAAATATGTTTTATCTGCTTTACGATGCTTTGTTGTTTGTTTAAGAGGATCAGTTGGGGGGAAATCCTGTGAGCAGGAGCGCTGTTTCCTTGTGCAGGAATGATGTTTACCATCTACTCACAACTGCAACGGTTCATTCCAGACAAAAGCAAAATTATTTCGCTAAACAGTTAAAAGTACCTGTAGTCTACGCGTGCCATCCTTTGTTCCGTCCCTTAACAGTTTGATCTTAAAGTTTTCAATATTAATTTTACAATTTAAATTTAACTACGCTTCTTACCAGCATTTCATTAAATTTTGTTCCTCTTTCTCATATTCTAAATACTAATTCTTGACTTTAAGGAAACTTTTAAGGAACTTTTAAGGAAAGCGCACTTTGTTTATTCTCGATCCCGTACATAATTCTTTTTTCTTCCATGTTTCATAAGGAAATGGAAGCATGTTGATGGCGAAAAAAATTGTTTTCGAGATAAGGGCTGATTCTGATTGAAGGGCCTTCAAAACAGGAGAAAAGTCATTTTCTGAAAAGTGTGTCTGAGTGTGTCTGTGTGTACGTCTGTGTGTGTGTAGAATTTTTTCTATGGTGAACGATAACTGCCGCAAAATCAAACAGAATCAAATAATTTTTTTTGCATATGTGCCTGAGTTGTACAGGTTTATTGATTTTGGTAAAAATCGGTTAAGGGAAAGAATAAGGTTTATTTGCAACGTTTTATATTTTAACAAGAGTTAAGTACTTAAATTTGATACATAAAGTATCCTGAAAAGAAGGTCATAATAATCCACTGTAGAATGATAGGTGAAATATCTATAGATGAAAAGGGTAGTTGAAGGGGAAGGGGTAATTTTCTATAAATTAAAATGATAGTTGAAAGGGGAAGGGATAATTTTTTATGTGTACTACGTTATCGGCAACAATTATCGGCATCAAAGAAGTAGTTTGTTGTTAAAATTCCTTCCCGGGCTGTTTGGCCGTGGTCCAATGCTTCTGCAAAACCAGATGTTTCGGCAGTGCTATCGACTGCCATCATCAGTGAAAAACGAGTGCACTAACGTGAGGTGGTATACGTTAGTGACCACAGTACTGTGGTTAAGCCTGAAGAGATAAGTAGAAAGAAGTAGTTTCTATAGAAATATTTCATTTCGAAAATTATTTTAAATATAAATCTTAGAACATGGAAGTCATCTATGGTTCTCCATACCGATATTTATCCGTTTGTTTTATGAAGTAAACTATAAACGATACATGCGTTAGTTTCTTTCCCCTCTCGCTACCTGTCTATTTTGTGGATCAGTTGTAAGATATTTTGTAGATATGTAAGATACAATGTCAAGGAGAAATTACTGTTTTGTGTGGTTCATTATGTTCAGGTTTCACATTTATTTCAACAGTCTCATGACTTGAATATTTCCTTGGTTGTTGTAGTTTCCGCTAGTTTCCGTTCTAAGTTTGCTCTTTAAAAGCGCCAAAATTTTTTTCTTCTTTGCACTATTCTACTATTTCTGAATTAACTCTTTAGATAATTTTATTTTAATTTTTCTCTATTCTATACGCCATTCTTTGTAAACTGTTCATTATACAAACTAAACGATGAACTATTCACATTTTGGTTCCTTGACCTATTGCTAACTGTAATCTTTGTACATCAGTTGTAATGAAATGAAAGGTACAATTAGAAATTGATATGAGTTATTACAATTTGTTCACGATTTACATTCATCTGAACAGTTTCATGATTTGCGTAGCTTCTTAGTTTTGTTTATGTTTCTTGCTCTTTTACAGTATGGATAATTAATCATGCTTACTTTCTGTTTTATCTTCAAACACAGGCATTACATCAGTTATTTACGTAAACAGCGATTTCTGTAGAGCCAATACATTGATATGAGAGACAATAAGCAATCAGTTTTATTTCATCATCATCATTTAATGTAACTTATTCACAACGTCGTTGCATGCCTTACAAGACACACTGTAGCCCAGGTATACAAAATTGCTAACTTGTTCCAGGACAGTACCACCTATAACAATTTTTGCCGTACAGGGTCCGTTCCATGAACAGCCATCGCCATAGTCTTACGTGTGGATATCTGCAATCCAGAGTCTTAGCGGATTCGATTTAACATATATATCCCCATCTGTAATCTGTTTTCCGAGTCCGACAGAATACCCTGATTGTCCGCAAACAAGGAAATGTCAATTGTAGAGTGACCAGTCATAAAATGTTCTGGAAGACACATCTGCCAGTTTTGTATGACATCGTCAATATATAAATTAAAAAGAGAAGGTGATAATGGACACCCTTGACGTAATCCACAATTGGTCAGGTCAACTCTAGGAGCTGTTCTCGGTTTCCCTGCTTCTATTACGATTTTATCCTCTACATAAAGACTCTGTATTGCTCTGATTAGATGTTGTGGGATCCCTTTCTTGCTATTACTGCCCATAGTTTGCTCCGATTCACTCTGTCAAACTCTTTCCCGAAGACGATGAAAGTTATGCACGTGGGCAGCTGATACTTTCTGCGCTTTTCAAGGAGCTGGGCTATTGTAAATATACAATCAAAACATGATCTGCCCTTCCTGAAGCCGTACTGGGCCTCTGAAGCATGGTTTCTGATATTGCATTTAACCGTGTTCTTAATATAGATGCATAACTTAATAACTTTTATTTATTACTTTTAATTCAAGTAACTATTCATTCATAACTCGTCCTACAGAAGTTTGATAATCCATTAGTCACTGCTCACAATAAACAACGACAGTCACTAACTTTATTAAATTTACAGAACAGCTGTTAACATCTCTGATGACGTTAATATCAGTTAACACGTTCCTCAAGTGACACAAACTAACCTGTTTAAAACAGATCAGTGACTAACAATATGTGCAGTTTATATTTTATTTAAGTCGCTGGAATTAATGGTTGAAGAAAGAATTTAGTCACCATTAAGTTTTATTCGATTTTTGTGTGCTACTTACCACTGGAGATATCGCGGTACAGTGCACAACTACGTGTGTCTTTCGCTATTACTCACCAACCGCTTCTATCCAAACTTGACAATATGTCAAACTTATAACTACTCTTTAGATGTTAGTGGACAACTAACATTTGTTAGTGGATGTTAGTGGTTTCTATCAAAATGTAATTTAGGCGTTCAGAAAAATACTATTCTGTCTTATCAC
The DNA here is from genome assembly GCA_034769895.1 of Magicicada septendecula. Lineage (NCBI taxonomy): Eukaryota > Metazoa > Arthropoda > Insecta > Hemiptera > Cicadidae > Magicicada > Magicicada septendecula. The sequence continues at coordinate 77,895,219 of CM068370.1, forward strand.
CCTCTCATACTCAATACGCATTACCTTTCTTGTAAAAAGAACGCAACATGAAAACAGCAGTCACAGAGAAAAACATATGAATTATCCAGATGTATGAAAGTTAGAAATAAAGTCATTAAGGGCAGTGAATTTGTTGATTCAATTGTTGATTTTATCCAAACAAAAATATTACAATGGTATGGACACACGAAGAGAACGACACAGGAAAGTTTGCCACAGAGAGTTATGGAAAGGACCCCACCAAGAAGAAGGAAAAGAGGAAGACCACCTATCACCTGGATAGAAGAAATTCAGACAAAATTGAGGGAACGAGAAATTGAAGAATATCTTTGGATGGACAAGCCGCAGTGGAAGATGAGAATTCAATCACTTCTGTAATCTTTGGTTCCGGAAAAATGTGTATACATTGTACAGCCGGAATAATAACTTTAAATTGTGAATAACGTAATGCACATGGTGATTAAGAGAATGACGTAATGACTTTGAACGACACACGTAAATGGCAGTGCTTTGTAACAAGTATTTATAATTAACTCCCTACTTTCCAGTTTCTAGTTCGTGAACGCCTAACTGGACGTTACGTTTATATTTTATTATAATGCCATACGAATGAGCATTCTCAAATGAAACGATGGATTCATGGAAAACTAACAGTGCAGTCCTTTGTACCTAAAAAAAATTACGTCATAATATATTATATGGAGTAGGCCTAAAGCAGGAGAATGAATATAGGCCTACTGATTTGATTATACCAGCGTTAAGCATTAGATGCGACAAAATTGTTTGTGTGTGTGTGTTGTGAGTGTGCGCGCCAGTACATGTGCGCGCGTATGTATTTATGATTAGATTATCTGTAATCGACATCTAAAATAGCGAGTGATATAGTTGCATGTATAATATTCTGGAGCATGCTGTTTATACCTTTTTACGCATCACATTATATTGGTACATAATAATAACGTTCTGGTTTATTCATTTTATTCCTACATCATCACGGCAGTATCTCATAATACATTTATGCCACTTCAAATTTGTGTAACAAGGCAGCTGTATAAAATGAAAAATCATTTCATGAAAATATAATGTAACGACGGAACCTTCTCGAACAATGAAGAGCGTCCTTCTACATGTTTCAGGAGCGTGTTTCTGCCAAGGTCACACTCAAGTATCCTCTAGATTTTTTGAGTGCTCGTTAAAGACGCATATTATGGATAAATAGTCTGGAACCCTGCAGGCTATATATAGGCGACAGCTGCTACTTAGAGTTTAATTTACGTTGGGCGATTTACTCAGTGCGTCTCAAGTGGTTATTAGTGAAAACTGATAATTATGCGGAACTCTATTAGTTGACATTATTATTGCGTGTGTACAAATTTATCTTGAGTTGTTGTCAGAGACTACCTTGTTGATTACAAATTATTAATTGTGATTCATTAAAGCTGGTAATTAGTGATTTCATTGGTGTCTGGATTTTGTTTCCACTGCACCATACGACGATCAGTGAGACAGTCGTCACTATATTTTTAAAATATCGCAATCTGGAAAAGGATTTAACAGAATTTTGGTAGTATCAGGATACCCTAAATTATATAATATTTGTACAAATAAAATCTAAAAATCGTCTTTCATTTCAAATAAATATTTAAAAGTTACACGATTAGGTTATATTACATACATAACTGCAAATTGTTATTAGGATTACGTACACAAGTAACTTAGACATCATTCAGAACTCTCTTGAATATATGTAAACTTGCATGATAATTAATTTAATCATTAAAAAAAATACTCCCTCTCTTACGTACATTTCACTAATGTACGCGATATTTCGAATTGAACTAATCATAAGTAGGCTATCTGCAAACTACAGTTTAACACCGAATCCAAAACAATAAAGAAGGAAACAATTACTAGATATGGATAACACTAACATTTACAGTATTAACTTATTAACTGATTTTCTGACTTCTTACTAGCGAATACTGGTAGTCTAAAAGGTAGTGCTGGGAACAAAAATGCAAACTGTTTGAAAAAAAACACAGTTTTCTGAAAAAAAAAAACGAACGAACTGTTTAGTTCCGCGGAGACACACTGTTCTCCGTTTTAAAAACGAACGTGGCGTTGACAACAGTACTGACAACGCACTGTTCTGGTTCAGTTCTCTGTTCGGAGTAAACCGTTCGTTTTCATTGGAACTTTCATTGAGCTGTTTGGCGTAATCTGTTTTTATTGAACTGTTAGGAGTAAACCGTTCGTTTTCATTGCAACGTTGTTGTGCTGTTACGAGGAGACTGTTCGTTTTTACTGCACCGTTCGTTGACTTGAGTTCGATTATTGCACTGTCCTCGTTCTGTTTAGCGCAAAATTTAGGCTATATTCAGTTTTATTTCAATTACTATAAAAATATTATTCAGATATTCCCCATGAGGTGTGATGAAACAATTTAAAACAAAAATTTTATGAACTATCATACCTATAAATGTTGTAAATCAGCTGTACTATTATTTAAGGTAGGGCCTGCAACCTAAAACTGATAACATGTTTTACGTCACTGATTCTGTTCACTCGTCACATTCATATCTACAGTTTCACAACTTACATTGAACCTTGGTTGTTGTTCTAGTTTCTACGTTATGGTAACACAGCAACTTAATCATGTTTATTTCCTTAGATACCTTTGGTTTAGTGTTCCGACAAAGGCATCTACATCAGTACTGATACGTAAATAGCGATATCAGTAAAGAGACACTACTAATTAGGGATAGAACTATCTGGTTTTCTGTATTCTTCCGCGGCGGGAAACGAACCCACCCAGGCATCCGAGTTGTCTTGTGGGTAAACACTACGACTGCTATTCACAACAACATAGTTATCCCCCCTCCCTTTATGGAGTACACGAGTTTACAAATTATTTTCGAGAACATAACACTACATCGTGAAGTGCATATAAAATTCCAAGTGATAGCGAAAGACAACAAACAGAGGAGACAGTGACATGATAAACAATACAAAGCATCTTACGTATGTTCCTTATGATTGATTCCCGGCACTACGCTACCAACACACGTGTATATTTAAACAATAACAGCAGCCGCTCTATACTCTGATATTCCACTTTGTCTGTGAAACACAGCAATTTGTCACACTCAACAGACAGGCACAACTCTGCCGGGTCAACGGGATGTGTGCATTCGATTCGTTTACAAAAATATTACTGACAAATTTTCTGTGTGCAATATTTACTTACTTCCTCCTCTTCAATTTTGTCTCGGATTTTGGAAGTTTTGAGCTACCAAGTCTAATAGGCTGAAACAATTGCAAGAGGATGAGAATACATTTGAAACTACCAAGCGTTTGTGTTTTTTTAAAACCTTGGTAGTAATATGTTTCACCAAGAGCCCAACGTGTCTTCAATCAATGTGTCGTATACCTTTGCTTAATCGAATCAATCTTATTAATCGATCAATTGCTATCGTAATTGAATCAAAATAGTAACCGATTAATTTTTCTTCTCGTTGTAATAAGATAGTCAGTAGAAAAGTGGCTTAATATATTGGTATGACGGTCCCACGGATCGTCGTGTTGGACAAAGAATAACTGATACCGGATGAAGTCTCTAATTACAACTTTAATTACAGTAAAAAATCAACACAGACCTTTAAGCTAACGATTCTTAATCACACAGTGACGTAACAAACAATAACTCTCGCCTTATTAACAGTCGCACTACGTAATAGACAATAACCACTTTTGACTAAACCATGAGTCAAAATAATAATGCACTTCCGATATAATAATAACGTGAGTCAATTCCGATACATACATACATACATACATCCTTGGCTCTACAGCTCAGATCGAGCCTGGGCCTCCAAAAGAAATTCCCTCCACTTATTCTGTCCTCAGCCATCCGCCACCAATTCACTGCGCCCAGCTTCCTCGCATCACTGCCGAACTGGTCCAAACATCTGTTCTTCGGTTTTCCAATCTTCCTTTTACTTCCATATTCCTTAAGGAATGGAAGTATGGTGATGGCAAAAAAAATCGTGTTCGAGATTATTGCAGATTCTGATTGTACTACACTCAAAACATGAAAAAAAGTCATTTTCCGAAAAGTGTGTGTGTGTGTGTGTGTGTGTGTGTGTGTGTCTGTGTGTCTGTGTGTCTGTGTGTCTGTGTAGATTTTTTTTTTTGGCAAACGATAACTGCCGCAAATTCAAACAGAATCAAATAATTTTTTGCATACAGCCCTGATTTGTAGAGTACGCACGACCTATTGTTTTTGGTGAAGATCGGTTGAGGGAAAGGGGTAGTTTACCTGCAACGGTTTTTTTTATCAAGGAAAATTTTTTTTTGGCAAACGATAACAGCCGTAAATTCAAACAGAATCAAATAATATTTCGCATACAACCCTGAATTGTGGAGTTCTCAAGATCTATTGTTTTTGGTGAAGGTCGGTTAAGGGAAAGGGGTAGTTTACCTGTAACGTTTTATGTTTTAACAAGGGTATTTCCTATGGCAAACGATAACAGCCGCAAATTCAAACAGAATCAAAAGATTACTTGCATACAGCCCTAACTTGCAGAGTTCTCAAGACCTATTGTTTTTGGTAAAGATCGGTTAAGGGAAAGGGGTAGTTTACCTGCAGCGTTTTTTATCAAGGGTATTTTATATGGCAAACGATAACAGCCGCAAATTCAAACAGAATCAAATAATTTTTTGCATACAGCCGTGATTTGTAGAGTACTCAAGACGTATTGGTTTTGGTGAAGATCGGTTGAGAGGAAAGGGGTAGTTTACCAGCAACGTTTTTTATCAAGCGTATTTTCTATGGCAAACGATAACTGCCGCAAATTCAAACAGAATCAAATAATATTTTGCATACGTCACTGAATTGTAGAGGACTCAAGGACTTTTGATTTTGGTGAAGATCGGTTAAGGGGAAGGGGTAGTTTACCAGCAACCTTTTACGTTTTAACAAGAGTAAAGTACTTGAAAATTCATTTAAACTTTTTCAAACAATGGTAATTGTTAAATATCGGTATGGAGAACCATACATGACTTCCATATTCTAAGATTTATTTTTAAAATCATTTTCGAAATGAAATATTACCATAGAAACTACTTCTTTCTATTTACTGCTTCAGCCTTAACCACAGTACTGTGGTCACTAACGTATACCACCTCACGTTATCGCACTCGATTTTCACTGATGATGGAAGTCAATGGCATTGCCGAAACATCTGGTTTTGTAGAAAACATTGGACTACAGCCAAATATCCCGGGAAGGAATTTTAACAAAAACTACTTCTTTGTTGCCGATAACGTTGTACACATACATATAAAAAATATGCATAAAATTAATGGCTTGTATAAGTTAATGATTGATCTCCATTAAGTAGTGCTCAAGTTTCCAAAGTTTTAATATTATGATGTCCGTAATTAAAACATCAGAGCAGGTTTACTGTGTATGAGGGTTCACCGTGGACAAAAATTTTCAACATTTCCTATTGAGCGTTGCTTAGAATAAATCTGCGAATCTACAGTGTACGTTTCACAGAACAAACACACGGAAAAGAAGGAGCGCTCCGAAGTCACTCATGGACCCTCAGCATCTTGCAGAGGGTTCATTCCCTAAAGACGAAAAGTCTGTCTATGAATCGTTCCTCTGTAAACACGTGCAGTTACACTGCCCAGCGATCCACAGGAAGCAAATCGCTATCCATTTTTTCGGCTTGCATGCGTTATGTTGGTATGGGTTGGGCACTTTCCATTTAAAAACCGTGCAAATGTAAGAAAATAAACATGAATGAGGCCAGAAATAACGCGAATTGTGTGTGTGTGTGTGTGTGTGTGTGTGTGTGTGTGTCTTCCCTGCCTTTTTATTGCGGTAGTGATAATAATAAAATGGAAACGTAAACAGTACATAACTGAGATATGCTTGCCTGCCACGCACGATATATTTTCTCTTATACATGACTAGCAGAATACCCGTGCTTCGCTACGTAGTTTCACGTTGTACGTAATGAAAATGTTAGTTTAATTAATAAAGTTTAATTAAAGTATACTTCTTAAAAATAAATAGCTATTGCCCACAACTTCGTTCGCGTGGTCTTCAATTTAATGCGATAATATATTTAGAACAGAATCTATTCTATTGGGTTGCCATAGTAACCAGATCTAATAGTTTTTTAAGACCGCAAAGGACCCCCCAGAGGATCGTATCGAAAAAACACCTGTCCTATGTTGGTTTTCCCGTTGCGTAAAATATTTGTGCCAAGTTTGGTTGAAATCGGTCCAATGGTTTAGGTGGAGACGTGGAAGACCCCAAAGGACCCCCCAAAGGATCGTATCGAAAAAAACACTTGTCCTATGTTGGTTCTCCCTTTGCGTAAAATATTTGTGCCAAGTTTGGTTGAAATCGGTCCAGTGGTTTAGGAGGCGATGTGGAAGACCCCAAAGAACCCCCAAAAGGACCCCATCGAAAAAACACCTATCCTATGTTGGTTCTCCCGTTGCGTAAAATATTTGTGCCAAGTTTGGTTGAAATCGGTACAGTGGTTTAGGAGGCGATGTGGAAGACCCCAAAGAACCCCCAAAAGATGTATGTGTACAACGTTATCGGCAACAAAGAAGTAGTTTTTGTTAAAATTCCTTCCCGGGATATTTGGCCGTAGTCCAATGTTTTCTACAAAACCAGACGTTTCGGCAATGCCATTGACTTCCATCATCAGTGAAAATCGAGTGCGATAACGTGAGGTGGTATACGTTAGTGACCACAGTACTGTGGTTACGGCTGAAGCAGTAAGTAGAAAGAAGTAGTTTCTATGGTAATATTTCATTTCGAAAATGATTTAAAATATAAATCTTAGAATATGGAAGTCATTTATGGTTCTCCATACCGATATTTTCCTATTGGCTTGTGTTTCATAATTCTTTCTGCTGTACGTTCGTCTTTCGTTCTCTGAACATTTCCTGCCCGTCTTAACCAATTCATTTTGGCAAATCGGACAACTGTAATATCAGTGTACTTAGCATATCGTTACGACGGTCTCCCTGATCGTCGTATGGTACAGTGGAAAACAAAATACAAGACACCAATGAATTCACTAATCACTAGCTTTAATTATCATAAATAACAGTTTATAATCAACTCGTTCCAGTTAGATTTGTCCACGCGCAATAATAATATGAAATAAGAATTCCGCGCTACAATCAGTTTCACTAATACACCACTTGCGACGCACTGTGAAAATCGCCCGTCGTAACACAGAAATCTAAGCGGCAGGTTTGGGCTGTTTATAGTCTGCAGGGTTCCATAATATGCGTCTTTAACAAACACGTGAAAATTCTAGAGAATACTTCAGCGCGGCCGTGGCAGAAACACACACCGTTGGGCTGGTCAAGAAGCTTCTAGAACGACACCATCGAACGCACAAGAAGTTCCGCATTACGTAATACTGCCTCGCATGACAACCGTCACGTACGCATTACAGCTGCGGGATAGAGTACAACAACGTTCTCCAGTGTACCAGAACGTTCCGTAATGGCATAACACTTTCCCGCATTACGTAACAATATAATTCATTATTTTCTCCAGACTCCGTTCTGTTGAATTGTCCCATAAACCCTTCTCAGTATCTTCCTTTCAAATACAGCCAGCGTCTCTTCATCAATTTTCTTGAGTACCCAGCGCTCAGAGCCATATGTCAAAACAGGCCTTACCAATGTCTGTCCGCACACACTTTTAACAAAAATTAGAATATACCGTATTTTCTCCGATTTTTTATGATCTAAAATCTAAATTTTTGGATCTTGAAACAATTAGTAGAAAATTCCAGTATTTTTGTTTTGGGTTCAAATTAATTGTAATTGTAAAAGTAATTTCAAACTAATGGCTTTCATGTCTTTAAGTAATGTCGTGTAGCAGATCCGTTTGTCAGCCGAACTGACTAGACCTGTCTCTTACACTACGAAAAGAAGATTCATTGGCAGAACTTTCATCTGACAGTTAATTAAAATTACAGTTCTCGCAATTACACCTAGTTGACTTCCGATTATATGTAATGACTGACTAGTCTGAACTCGCAAAAGGCTTTGAAGCGTTTATCTGTGTTTTCCTCTACATATTTGCGTGAAACCGCAGTCTCCCTGCTCAAGTACATGAAGTCAAGTTAAGAAATAAACTTGATGTCGAGAGTGACTTAATATTGAAATTACCAGACATTAAACCCAATATTGCAGAGCTAGTTGTCCAAAATCGGATTCATTGTTCGCATTAAACTATCTTTGATGTCATTAATATTATAATTTTGCAAGTGAAGGGAATTTTGATTTTAATACATTTTAATTAAAGTACAAGAGTTTCTATCATATTTACTGTTTGTTTTATTTCAGAACTCAGACGGGGTCCGTGAACTTTTAAATTATTTTGAGGGAGGGGGTTTGCGGACTGAAAAGTTTGGGAACCACTGATGTAGAGCGTTGCGTAATTTTGCCGATCACATTACACGTGGAAAGCGTTACGTAGACACACATGTTCTCTAGCTTCTCAGCGTAGCAATATTAGTGTGTACGGAGAGTTTGCTCCGAACCTAGAAAGCCCAGATCAATGGCTGAGCAATATCTTGAATGAAGGTAGGTTTTTCAGCCATCATATCAACTCAAAATGGGTACATAAGACAATTACTAGACTTATAATAGGCGAGGATAACAGAGAATAACGGGAGACGGATGCAGCTGGAGCCCTTATGATTCCTGGCTATCCATAATGCGGGAGGCTGATTACTGAAAACACTGATCAGGTGGTTGATGTCTGATTGGTCAGTGCCTTTGGTTGTAAGGTGTACAGCCCCTACTTTCATGGAGTCTGGTATAGCTGCGTATCTACTCTCTAGAATTTAATAGAATAGTGGTAAACAATCAGTAAGCCCGCGAGTAAAGCACTGTGAAGATAGTCGTACCTTAGATAATGAGACTCATTGTAACTGATGGTGGATAGAAGTCAGTTGTAAGATTAAGTGAATTCTTCTGAAATATACCGGGAATTAAGTTTTATCAAGTATCGTAACTTATTTTTATTCATCATCATCTTCACAGATTAAACCAAGGACGGTTTGTTCCGGTCTCAAATAGGCAAAGATTAGAGCTGGTCACTCTAGCGCTTCCTCGGATGTCCCACACCTCTCCGTCCCTCGGCTTATAGTTCCTGAATTGTTTGGGGATGCGGCAGTCATCCATTCGGCAAAGATGTTCCTACCAATTCACCCGACACTGGGCTATCCTGTCGAGTATACTCATAATATTAAGTTCCTGCCATATATCTGTCTTTCTTCTATGATCATGGAGAGTATACCCTGCCACGTGCCTGAGAAATCTCATTTCAGCCGCTTGGATGCGACTGCTCTGGCCTTTGGTTAAAATCAATTCTCAGACCCATAAAGAAGTGTGGGAGGAGCCATCACCTTGTGGAATTTTAGGCGTGTTCCTTTACTTGCTGACTTGAGGCTTCGCCTAATGGATCCGCATATAAGGTTGAACTTATACAACTTTCTCACAACATCGTTGCATACATTATAAGACACACTGTAGCCCAGGTATTCAAAATGACTTATTACTTCCATATTCCTTAAGGAATGGAAGTATGGTGATGGCAAAAAAAATCGTGTTCGAGATTATTGCAGATTCTGATTCTACTACACTCAAAACATGAAAAAAAGTCGTTTTCCGAAAAGTGTCTGTGTGTCTGTCTGTCTATCTGTCTGTCTGTCTGTCTGTCTGTGTGTCTATAGATTTTTTTCTATGGCAAACGATAACTGCCGCAAATTCAAACAGAATCAAATAATTTTTTGCATGCAGCCCTGATTTGCAGAGTACTCGCGACCTACTGTTTTTGGTGAAGATCGGTTGAGGGAAAGGGGTAGTTTACCTGCAACGGTTTTTTTTTTAGCAAGGGTAATTTTGTTTGTTTGGCAAACGATAACAGCCGCAAATTCAAACAGAATCAAATAATGTTTCGCATACAGCCCTGAATTGTAGAGTTCTCAAGATCTGTTGATTTTGGTGAAGATCGGTTAAGGGAAAGGGGTAGTTTACCTGTAACGTTTTATGTTTTAACAAGGGTATTTCCTATGGCAAACGATAACAGCCGCAAATTCAAACAGAATCAAAAGATTATTTGCATACAGCCCTAAATTGTAGAGTTCTCAAGACCTATTGTTTTTGGTGAAGATCGGTTAAGGGAAAGGGGTAGTTTACCTGCAACGTTTTTTTAACAAGGGTATTTTCTATGGCAAACGATAACAGCCGCAAATTCAAACAGAATCAAATAATGTTTTGCATACAGCCCTGATTTGTAGAGTACTCAAGACCTATTGTTTTTGGTGAAGATCGGTTAAGGGAAAGGGGTAGTTTACCTGTAACGTTTTATGTTTTAACAAGGGTATTTCCTATGGCAAACGATAACAGCCGCAAATTCAAACAGAATCAAAAAAGTATTTGCATACAGCCCTAAATTGTAGAGTTCCCAAGACCTATTGTTTTTGGTGAAGATCGGTTGAGGGAAAGGGGTAGTTTAACTGCAACGTTTTTTTAAAAAGGGTATTTTCTATGGCAAACGATAACAGCCGCAAATTCAAACAGAATCAAATAATGTTTTGCATACACCCCTGATTTGTAGAGTACTCAAGACCTATTGTTTTTGGTGAAGATCGGTTAAGGGGAAGGGGTAGTTTACCTGCAACGTTTTTTTAAAAAGAGTATTTTCTATGGCAAACGATAACAGCCGCAAATTCAAACAGAATCAAATAATTTTTTGCATACGTCCCTGAATTGTAGAGGTCTCAATGACTTTCGATTTTGGTGAAGATCGGTTAAGGGGAAGGGCTAGTTTACCTGCAACCTTTTACGTTTTAACAAGAGTAAAGTACTTGAAAATTTATTTAAACTTTTTGAAACAATGGTAATTGTTAAAAATAAAATAATTTTGTTGCCAGGCAATAAAATTATAATTTTTTCATTTTAATGTAATATAATATTTTTCATTTAATACAGCAATAAAAAGGCAGGTAAGACACAGCCTGGCTGTTTGGGTGAAAATGATTTTAAATATAAATCTTAGAATATGGAAGTCATGTATGGTTCTCCATACCGATATTTTTTAGTAAATTTGAAAATATAGAATTCAACCTTCACAGCTTTGTATTTTGTTTGTGATACGTGTACTATTCAAAATTACATAGTGCACGCACTCAAAATGTTTGATACATACGTTGGGGGATGGAAAGACAGTCATAAAATATGCAACTCCAAACTTCCCTTCCGGACGGAGTTACCTGTATCCAAGTTAGTTGTTCTGTCTTCACTCATTTACCATTATTTCTGTTACACCCTATGTAATAACGTGTCTTTAACTGCATCACAGCAAATCACTATATACATTGTCATCTTATTAGACGATCGTGGTATTGTGTCTGGAATGTAATTTACTCTGGAACATCCGTCATATCAAAACCTGACTCAAATTGCTGATTTTATGAATTGTAAATTGAGTATTAGAATATATTATGCTTTGTCAAACGAAGTTATTTTCCTTTTTTTTTTTAAGATGTATAGGCTATGATATAGTCACTAAAAGAATATTTGTATGTATAAAAAAGCTATTATGTATCGAAAAAGTGTGTACATTGTTACGTAATGCGGAAATGTGTTACGCCATTACGCCACTGCGTGTTTCTGGGCTATTCCAGTGGAATCCTGCTGTAATTTTGTATGCCTACGTGATTCTCAACATGCGTTAGCGAGATTGTTCTAGACTCACCGGTCCGCGCGAGATGTCTGCAAGGCCGCAATCAGTTACGATCTGGTGTTTTCTAGTAACGCTGATGCGTAGTACGGATGATTCTGGAATTTCAGCGGGGTATAAATATAGGCATTCAGCGGCGCTTAGTTCAGTTATTGTCGGACGATTTACACAGCCCGGTTCGAATTATATTGTCGAAGTGTTATGTGTTTTATAATCGTGCGAGACAATGGTAATACAATTGTGTTTTATATTAGTTGATATTTTATTGCGTGAGAACAATTTTTATTTGATTTGTTGTAAGAGACTATCTTGTTGATTACAAACTGTTTAATTATGATAATTGAAGCTGGTGACTAGTGACTTCACTGGTGTCTTGTATATTGTTTTCCACTGTACCATACGAAGATCAGTAGACCGCCGTAACAATATATAGTATGCAGAGGAATAATGCGGTACACTATAGTAAAGAGGAATAATTGGCGCTGACGGAAAGGCAGAATGTTTACGTATGTATATGCACGTTTTTAGCAAAACAGTAAACTAAACATTTGTTGTACATTTCAATGATTCTTGCTTAATTACATGAACAAAAAATGTATTCAGTTAATTAAATTATTAAATTAATATTTTATAGATCTTGATTTAGGCCCTACATATAATTTTGGAATTGTCCATTGATAATTCAGCAATTTCTTTCTTTTCACCCTCTTCTTCATCCTGTTCCGACGCTTAGAAGGTTAGTTAAAATTGCAATTCAACTCAGTTTCATGTTAGAGTTTCTTTATAATTTTTCATGTACCGGTGTGCTTCTTTTCTTCTTGATTTTTACTTTACAATGCTTGCTTTAAAGCCTACTCTGAAAATACGTTCTTCACGTTTGTCTTCGCACAAGTTTATGGTTTCATTCCTATTGGTAACACTTCTAATTTGACAATATTGAATAAACATTTATTCGGCTAATCTATAATGCTTCTTTCACATGAAAATATTCTTTGTCACATGTCTGCGTACGAATTGTATATACAGTAGAGCATCGATTATCCGAACATCCATTAACCGCACGATCTATTATCCGAACTCAATAAAAAGTACAATTATGTACTATACTGTACAGTAATGTATTGGGCACTTGTAGGCATATTGGATATTTATTGAACATAGAAATTTTATACTATAAATTATTATAGTGCTGTACAGTAATAAATAAACGCTGTAGCTATGCAGCCTTACAATCGATTAACAAAGGATCGATAAACACACATCAAAAAATTTCTATTAACAAATATATAATTGATGCATAAACTGTGTCAACGGAAGTCCCTGTCACCGAATGTCTGTTTCTAAATTAATTTTATAGTACATTGTTTGTCATTAAACTCTAACTTTTGTCATTTAAATTAACTTTTGGTTTTTATTAATTACACTCAGTTTTAATTCAATGATTTTTATCCTTAGTAATACACTACAGTACAGTATACAGGTTGCTGTAATTATAATATAACAGTATATTAGAAATGATTTTGTAATAAAAACCATTGTTGTTGTAAAGACAAATAATGTTTCCAATTTACGATCTATTATCCGAAATATCGATTATCCGAACTGGCCCTCGTTCCGAGAGGTTCGGATAATCGATGTCCTACTGTACCATATTCTTCCGGTAATTTTCCGTAGAAATGAGATGTAATTGTACCACTACGATTTCTAATTGTAAATGGTAAAATGTTTGTAACATATAAAACGTGTAGGTGTCCGAGTGAAAGTGTAAACTGCACTCCTGTAGCCTATACTCTCAAACGTAAGCAGGAATGCAGGTACAAATATTCAGAGTGATTCTCAAGTAAACAAAGAAAGGGAAAACGTGATTTACTAGGGACGTCAACGCTGGAGTTTGCTGAACAGTGGGGTGACGAGAACAAAGAATATTACAATGTCCTTCACAAAAGCCGTGTCGTTGTTATTGTTAGTAGAAACACATTTACGGGCTCCTTCCGTTTACGTAAATATATTTTATCTGTTTTAGGATTGTTTGTCTAAGAGGATCAAAAGGAAACAGGAAGTACTGTTCCATTCTTACCATTATTTGTACTAAAACGCTGTGTTGTCGAAAATTGAACAATTAACTTCACTTAGCTCTTCGTCCTAAGACTGTCTTGCGTCAACATTGATAACTGTGTCAGAACGTCAGAATTGCATCTTTGTTTTGGCTCAAACACTTTGTAACTATTTGTAGTCAGTATCACAGTATCAATTTTGTCAGTTCTTTCAAAGCGGCTTACTCTATATAAACTTTGAAAAATTTTAAATGTGTTTAAATACGTCAGAAAAAAATAAATTATCCCGAAGATATCTGTCAAAGAGTTACCGCTAATACATTTCTTCGGCAACTAGGCTTAAGTATCTTTAGCAACAATTTCTACATGAAATTCTCTCTTTCTCTTGGATTGCCTGTTACTATGCATGTCTCCAGTTTTGTGGCAGAACTCGTTTTCTACTAATACTCGTTTTTCACTTCTCTGTTTTCAGTACTCTGTTTTTTTACAGATCATTGAAAAAGGAACCAACTCGAAGTAAGGTGAGGTTATATACGTGTACCCAATTTCCTTGTATTTCGCAAAAAATTCGCTTACAGTGAAGTTTCGAGATTTTACTGAATAGCATACAACATATTGGCCGCCAAATAAATAAAAACCTTGTTTTTATTTGCTAATACTTTTTTTGTTTTAATCTTACTACTCAGGAATAATTGCGTCTTGCACTTAACGTTTTCCGTTGTTGTTTTGTTAAAAAACGTTGGTTTTTATTTTAAATGTTGTTCTGTTATAATGATTGTATACACAAATTATAACTTATTTGTGTCGACGTTTCGACAATGTTTATTGACATCATGAGGATTTGTGTGTGAATACAAAAGAAATGTCAAACACAACAAGTTATTTTTATCATGTTTCACTCCCTACTGGTATTAAAAACAGCGTAATTAATTTAGAGAATTCTAAAATTTCAACAGTTATTGTGTAATTTTGAATTCTCAAAATTAATGACGATGTTTTTTATCGCAGTGAGTGAAACATGATAAAACTAAATTTTAATAATTAAATACTTGAACAGCCCTATAATCTGTATTTAGCTATACTATGTTTTACTATGCTATATGTTGACAGGTATATGTATAAACGTTTTATGTACCAATTATAATATATTTAATTGTTGATTAATCCTTTTATAATTAATAGGACTACAAATTCCATTACATTATGAGTAATTTAAATTGTAATATTGTATAGATTAAGTTCTGTAATATTATAATTTTCTCGTTGTCTTTAAAGAAAACATTTGATGATGTAAAACAAACTATCTCAACTCCTTCAAATATATAAGGATACACACATACGCACGCTCACACACTCACATACACTAACACGTTCACTCAAATAATTGTTCTGTTGTGTTTGGCATTTCTTTTGTATTCATACACAGGTCCTGATGATGGCAATAAACATTGTCGAAACGTCGTCACAAATAAGTTAAAATTTGTGTTATATTTTTTGACCGATCCTCACAAACCCTTCACCGGAAAAATTCATTGATTGACCCCGTCACTACGAATTTAAGGATTGTCTATATATATATATATGTATACACACACATTTAAGGTTGTATTTTTCCTAACCATGGCTTTTATTTCTTTACACAGAAAACTAAAAACAAACAAAAAACTTTATTACTTACCCTCACAAATGAAAAAATTACGTATTTTTACTTTACATTTTAAGAAATATAATCATTTACAATCAGTACACTTCTTCTTCACGTCGTGGTATATCGACACTGTCGCACATTCAAAACATCGGAAATTTATTGTGGATACGGATGATATTGGAAAAGTACAATTTGTTTTAACTTACTTTTACATGATAATTTTCATTATCATGTGTTTTATGCATTTACTTCAAATATATAAAATACAATGCGAATGCTTACCGTATACTTAATTGAAACTTACATTAAGTTTATATTACGCCATACTAATTATTCTGCACTCAGTTTTACATACTACTCAAGGAATTTAGAAACCGTAGCTCACGTGCCCTAATGTACTCACAAGAAAACATAAGGAAAGCGTATAACATTATTATTGGGTCTCTTTGAAATTCCAAGCCGACCCTAAGCCTATGTCCACCAAGCAGAATTAGGTAAAGGAGCCATGTAAATGTTTGATCTGAAAGTTCGGGGGGGGGGGGGGGGAGTGTAACGATGAAATATGCAACTCCGGTCTTTCATTTCTCGTGAGGCATGCGTTACATCTGTATTCATTTCTTCTTACTCTTGGCGTCCAATCATGTTATCAATCACATTTCTGCTGGATTATGCGATGTAGTAACTTGGAACTTGAGTACACTTATAGATTACGAAAAATTATGTGATGTTTCTTATCTAACAGCACTTTCATATTAGAAAGTTTTTAATCAGAATACAAAATTGATATAATCAAATCTTGTATTGTAGCACAAAATACTTAGTAAAATTCCTTATGTTGCCAGCTGTTCTTCGTAAAGACATCTGTTTTGGATTATAAAGACTTTTTCCGTTTTACGTGTCTCAAGAACAAGAAAGAATTTCTTTTACAATCGGTAGTATTTCCAGTGCTGTTCGTAAAACAGAATTACAGTTGCATTGCTTTGTCCATTGTATATTTAGTTGTTTATCATTAAATTTCTCTAAGTAAGTAAGTTGCTGTTATACTGCAAAGTTAGGTCAAGGACTATCATGACGGAAAAGCGATTACGTAGCCTGTTCACAAATCGCAATTGTAATTCCCAACCTGTACTTCAAACAATATTATCGTTTTACACAGTTTATTATCAGAACAAATAAATCTCATTTTGCACTGCTGTGTAAATCTTGTCTGTATATTACAGTCGACAACAATAAAAGGCTTACTATTACAGCAAGAATACAACATACAACAAGAAGTGATATAGAGAGTGTTACTGATTGCGTACCATGTAACACAGCTTCCTGGTGTTTAATGTATCACAAAACACCAAAGCACGCGATTCTATAGAACGACGCGATTCCGGAACTTCTGGATGATCCAAGAAAACTCGTGGTCTAGAGGTTTGTAGGACAGAGGTGACCTTGGCTACAATGTAAAAGTAGACAAGGCCTTATGAAGGATTAATTAATTACAGAGAATTGTTTTCTAACTTCATAATTTTGCGTATAAATTAAAGAAAAATTTAAATTAATATTTATTTGTTTGCAACTAAAATTTATTAAATTTAAAGACTTACTCTATTACTGTTATTGTCACCGTGAAACGTATTTAATAATTAATTATATAATTATATAAAGTGTCTTCCAGAACATTTTATAATTGGTCACTCTAGAATTGACACTTTGTTGTTTACCGACCGGACTCTGAAAACAGATTGCAGATGGGGATACATTTGTTTAAATCTACAAAGATTCTGGATTGCAGATATCTACATGTAAGACCAAGGTGATGGCTTTTCGTGGAAGTGATCCCGTACGGACAAAAATTGTTATAGATGGAACAGGTTAGCAATTACTGTCCTCGAACAAGTTAGCAATTTTGAATATCTGGGCTACAGTGTGCCTTATAATGCATGCAACGACGTTGTGAATAAGTTTCATAAGTTCAACCTTATGTGCGGGACCATTCGAACGCTTAAGTCAGCAAGTAAAGGAACACGCCTAAAATTCTACAAGGTGATGGCCCTTCCCACACTTCTTTATGGGTCTGAGAATTGGACTTTAACAAAAGACCAGGCCAGTCGCATCCAAGCGGCTGAAATGAGATTTCTCAGGCACGTGGCAGGGCATACTCTCCATGATCATAAAAGAAACACAGATATATGGCAGGAACCGAATATTATGAGTATACTCGACAGGATCGCCCAGTATCGGCTGAATTGGTGGGAACATCTTTGCCGAATGGATTCCCCAAACGACTATGGAACTATAAGCCGAGGGGGCGGAGAGGTGTTGGACGTACGAGGAAGGGCTGGAGTGACCAGCTCTAATGTTTGCCTATTTGAGACAGGAACAAACCATCGTTGGTTTAATCCGTGAAGATGATGATGATGAGTATATAAACCATGGTAGCCGTTGTCTGCACTTTAAGGACTAGGCGGGTGCCTGTTTCGACTTCACACTTCATTCTCTAGTTAGTTCTACACTCGTGTTTTTTGGGGCATAGTTGTAACTTGCTTGATTATTCGTTCAGCATCCATCGTTTCTAAGCAATTTCTCCACTGCTGTCTGTATTGCTGGATTTTCTTGTTAAGTGCGTTTGTATTAAGATATTTTTTTTATTTTAGTTGACGTCATTCCTTAGTTTATTTAATTCAGTGCGGCCTTTAATTTTTCGTACAACATTCATTTTTAGCTGACTGATTCCTCTATTTATGCTTATGAGACGGGATCCAGTCTTCACGAATTTAGGTAATTTATTTCACAATCGTTATTTCTATCATAGTTGATGTCTCAACCAAAATAGCTGAAATGTGATACCTGCTCTATCGGTTGACTGTCAACACTTATTGTTTTTCCTATTATTTGTACTCCTTTAAACTCTATAACTGTTATATTTTGCTTTGAATTAATCTTATTGTAGTTCTTACACGCTAGATCCAATATTGGAGGGCTCTTAGGAGGTCTTATTCAGTTCTTCACTTTCATAAATAAAAATTTGTGTAAAAAAAGTAAAAATATTTTTCAGATTTAGTTATTGCCTTTTCTACTTGAACGTTTCATTCCGCCAGAATGTCGTCAATATAAGTCTATGTGTTAAACTACATCACAGAAAGGCTACAGGCCAGTCGGTTTTAGGGGTTGGGACTGGTGCGTATCGAATCTTATTCAAATGTTTGTATTTTTATATAAGCTTCTGATAGTTCTTATTAGTTACGCTGCAAAACGTCTCTCTGCATACCCGATCAAATGCCTTTCATAATAAATTAACGCAAAATGTGTCTCTAGGTTAAATTTCTTTCGGTTTTCTATAATCTGGTTATATAAATTAACAAGAGTATTATGCTCTCGGAAACTGGCACAAAATTAGTATGCTCCCAGAGCTGCAAAACTCACTGACTACTTTGAACTAAATACATTTATTATTGGACAAAATTTGATATAACAATTATAAAATTTCAATTACCACAAAATTCAGAAAATCTCAGTTTTCCTATTACTTTTGGTTTAGTAAAATAACAATTGTAGAGCAATCATACAACAAACGGTAAACATTCTAAACAACCGGAATCATGTTAAAATTACCTTTGGTCAAACATGTTAATATTAGAAACTGTACACTATATTCTGATTTTGGATAAAATTATCTTGAATTTTATATCCTACATAGAATCTGCAATTTTATCAAATGTTTGTCCTATTTCTTTGTGAAACGATTTTCCCAAATTTAAAATTTTTTTAAAAATAACGTAACATTCAGATTTTATTAACATTCATTTTAATTTTATACCTCACACGAAATCATAATCATCATCATCATCATCCTCAAGGTTTAAACCAAGTCTCAAATAGGCAAAGATTAGAACTGGTCACTCAAGCGCTTCCTCGGACGTCCCACACCTCTCCGTCCCCTCGGCTTATAGTTCCATAGTTGTTTGGGGATGCGGCAGTCATCCATTCGGCAAAGATGTTCCCACCAATTCAGCCGATATTGGGCGATCCTGTCGAGCATACTCATAATGTTCAGTTCCTGCCGTATATCTGTGTTTCTTCTATGATCATGGAGAGTATACCCTGCCACGTGCCTGAGAAATACTTCACACCAAATGTTTGCAATTTGTAAAAAATTTTGCCCCCTCACAATTTTGCCTCCCGCCCTCCTATTATTTAGGGAACCAATCTCTAATACAGTAAGGTTCTGTAGGATAAAGGTACGGTCACGCACGCTAAGTGTTACGAATATCGGTTGATGCCTTCAATAATTATTGTGAGACAGACCCCTAAAGACAGACAGATAAACAGACAGACAGACATACAAATGGCAAACGGTCGAGTTAAAACTGAGAACTCAAATAAGTAAGAAATACTTTAGGTGTGTGTGTGTGTGTGTGTGTGTGTGTGTGTGTGTGTGTGTGTGTGTGTGTGTGTGTGTGTGTGTGTGTGTGTGTGATTATTCAAGTAAAAATTTGATTAATTAACATATAATTAACATCTTTTAAACATATTCAAAAAAATTGGATACGTTAAATACGCATGTTGTTACATGTTTCTACAGTCCAGTTTATTAGGATTCTTATTCTTCCAGATTTGACTGCATCGGTTGTATATAGCTTTTAACGTTTCTACAACCTTATTTTTGTGACGTCACCTTTAGAAGTGTGGCGTTGGATCGGGTGTCTTCTTCTTGCGACTTTTCTTATCACTTTCTGCCTTTCTTCAACCGCTTTCTAAAATCTCTCCTAATACGGGTGAGGCGTTTAACTTCTGACATGGCCTTCCTTCTTCTAGCAGCCATATTGACAATAGTCAATGCATTCTACTCTTCTTTCTCATTCTTGCAAGATAAGCTTTGACTTCCTTCCGTCCATCCTCATTACATGACCGAACCACTGCAATCCTCTTCTTTTTGTTAACTCCATAGCTAAAAGAGAATTCTGACGGTCATATTCCTAATTCTTCCGCTCCTATTTTTTGTTCGGGTTCACTTCTTTTTGTATTGCTCTAGAAGCTGTACTAACTCTTCTGATTGGTTTGCGTTGGACAGTATCCTATGGCTTTCTTCATATTGCCTCTCCGTGGGAAAATGGGTGAAAATGTATTTATGGTAACGATGTAATGTGAGCGTCTATTCTGATGCATAGGCCATGTGATTGTCTGTAAAATCTATAGTGCTTCTCTTGTTTTCGTTTCGTACCGTTGATGATTTTAAGACATCACAACACTAGATAAACTCATTAAATAGTTAATGCAATTACCATTACCTATCGTCAATACAAATAGGTGTTAATCGTAATAATTTATGAAAACATTTACGCAATAAAACTGAGGCGCTTAAAGTTGTTGTACTCTCCCCTTCCAGCATTTGTCATCATACTCAACACTTGAATGAATTCAAGCATAATAGACCACCATCTTTACTATGTACTTTTGTTAAAAGTCAACTTTTTGTGAATTATTTTTGCTGTGTTTATTACTGGAGAACATGTTAACAATAGCGTGATTAATAGCAGATGGATAAAATTTTCATAACATGTTGTACAACAGCCATTAAAGTGAAATTCAGGGAGGGGTTATTCTGAACCCGGAGATGTAGTCAAACTGGACGTAATTATAGGCTTCAAAAATGGTTCCAAAATTTTCTCCATTCAAACGCCTTGTGTAAAGGCAAATTTATTATTTTCTTTAGAATGAATAATAACAATAGGCTTCAGCATAAGCCAGAGTTTAAGACAGTGTAACAATACAAAAGGCACAAGCACTCTCTTCAGCCGCCGATTGTACGCGTATAAGTTTCCACACCCCAAGTACCGTAATTTGAGGTTAATCACCGGAACTCCTGATCAATACCTAAGCGCTCTTTAAAGTTACTCTGTTAATGCAATCATAAGTCATAACATTTCTTTAGAATTATTTAACACATATTGATATTTAAAAAAATTAATACTGTCCACATAACACAAACGTTTGTTAAGTAGTGTTGAGATTTCTACATATGTGGACCAATCATCTTAAACTTTACCCTTAGTATACACACCTTACTAGTTTCCTGCTTGATTCGTGCAAGTAGAGGTAACTTATGACAAGGCACAATTATCACTTAAACACACATTGTAACGCTACTAAACAGACGAAAATCTATAAACCATATCACGTCTTAAGTGTATGGATGCATGGAATCAAAATTATGGACAAGATTGTGTTTCCATGGACAAACTTATGGAGAATAATATATAATGCATATAATAAGCTCTTAATATCCTAGTAATTTTTTTTCCAAAAAGAGAGTCAAAAGCAACATTAACTTAGGATTACGTATCGCTCTTAAATATATGGCACAACTGAAGTGGTTTAAGTTTTTATATTTCCTGAAATTAGAACTTCTGACAGAATTAAAGCTTTAACGGTGCCATTTAACAATTCACAAACATCTGAGGAAGGATATCTCAAGGTGAGTTCTTAGAAATCTGAATCTGAATCCACGGCAATGCCGTGGTAAATAAAAGGTGGAACTGCAAGTTGCTTTAAGATAGGCTTATTTCGTAAAACACCGTAGTTACACAATCTTTTCATGTAAAGGTCGGCGGACTTAATTACTAGATAGCTAATTAGGATATGCGGGAACAAATCGAGTACTATAAAGTGCATACCATATTTCAATTTTTAACAATAATTGATATTCTTCAGATGAGAAAAATATTAACATAAAGAATATGCGATAAATCTAGCAAATTTACGAATACACAAGTAATTAGGCGAAACTCATAAAAAACATCAATAAAACATTATAAACGTAAGAAAAGAGTTTCATGACTACAGAAAATTTGAGGGGAACTCTAATATTTACCGCTAGTACCAATAATTTTAAATGAAAGTCGGATGAGGACTAAAAAATAGGTAAAATTCGTACAAATAGCTTACTTATAGCACAAAAAAGTAAGGTACTTTTTAACCTGGATTTCTGGGATTCATTGACAACTTAAAGTTCTTGACTGAGATAGCCAAGGAATGTTTAATTATGTTATAAACTCTCTCTCTCTCTCTCTCTCTCTCTCTCTCTCTCTCTCTCTCTCTCTCTCTCTCTCTCTCTCTCTCTCTCTCTCTCTCTCTCTCTCTCTCTCCCCCTCGCTCCCCCTCTCTATCACCCTCTCTCCCCCTCTCACACTCTCTATTTAGGCACCTAAGCATTCAAAGAATTTCGACAAAACCGAAACATCGAAACATGATAATGTTTTTTGGCTTTTGAAACGTATAATGTGGATTGCGTTTGGTGGATTACGTAAATCATTTCCAAACCACAGACGATCACAAACAGAGCATGTAAAACCAAATTTATTCTCACTTAAACGTTTGCTAAACTCAATGTCAGCAGCTACTATTTCTGTCTTGATGCGTTTACATATCAAATTTCTGGACTGTGGGGAATCGGAAGTGTGGAAGCGTTACGTTTTTCGATGACGTTTTTGTGGAATGACCCCCAGCCTAAAAATATTATCATGTTAAAACTTTAATGAAAAGTAATATGTAAGGAGAAAAGCAACTGTGCGCCTGCTTAAAACTACTTACATCATTATAATGACATAGTTTTGGACAATACTGCGTAAACATTATAGACCTAGTACGTTTGGCGGGCTGTAAGGCCGTGGTCTGCTATAGCGGAGCGCGCGCTCGCGAATGCTGTCAATTGCATACTCTTTGAAGAATCGAGGCTTCTGTCGTCGGTGACTACGTATTTCCCTCGCCTGCATATGGAGTCTCTCCAGATTCAGAAACACGGATCTATTGCCATGAATCGGCGGGGTAAGTACCTCTTAACGAGAGCTCTTTGGCCGCGAGTTGTAATAAGATAAGCATTTTGCCTTTCTTCTGATTGGCTGGTGGCGTCAGACAACAACTGCGTGCGGACACGAAAAGTTTATAAATATGGGTGTTCTACCCACAACCACTATCCTTAACCACAGTTCAGTGGTCACTGACTACGCTACGAAACCTTTGTCAGAGTTTTGCAGCCTTCTGCACTGAAGATGGCCGTTGAAGGCACTGCCGAAACGTTTACACCAAACAACTTTGGACCAGGCCCTTACAGCCCGCCAAGCCAAAGTTTCCATAACATTGAAGCCGCGGCCGTGAAAGCCTCAGACAGAATTATAGACCTAGTATAACAGCATTAGTAATAAAACACCTAAGACGAATGTTAGGAAAACCTAGAAGAGAAAGAGTCAAGAGTCTAAGCATTAGGCAAGAAAGAAAGGTGGGTCTGTTACTTGAAAATATAGAACTGAAACAATTCCAATGTGTATAAATGGAACAAAGTGTCCGGGAAAATTGGTCGAAATGAAATGTGAAGGTGGATGATTCAGAAGAAAACCCAGATTTTTGAGATTATGTAGGAGGTTAATGTTAGAAAATCATCAAAGGACGGGGAAAGACTATAGAACAGAGAAAGGCATTGGGAATAGCTAAATTAACCGTTCGTAAAAGATGGCGTAAAATCGTGAAACCGTTGGAGAAGGAGAACGAAGTATAAAATAAATTAAAATTTGAACATAGGTCGGTTTATATTTTTCATACAGAAATCCATCATGTATGCATCATTTCAATAATCTTCCATCATTGGTCATAAATGGAACGGTAGCTCCTTATGAAAACAAAGCCAAATACCTGGGTATGACATGGGATACCAAACTGAGATGGAAAGAGCATGTAAAAAAGAAAAAAGAGGAACTTAACAATTCCGACAATGTAAATAGCTCATAGGAAAACATTCCAACCTGTCTTTATACAGTAAAACTCTGATCTATAATCAGGTAATCAAACCCATTTGGCAGTATGGAATTCAACTCTGGGGGTGCGCGAAAGATAGTAACATCAGGATAATACAAACAAAGTTTTGCGGGCCATGGTGAATGAACCATGGTATGTTATGTTAGATATCCACAGATATCTAGATATTTCAACAACTAAAGAAGAGATTAAAAGTTTTGCGAAGAAGCATGAAGAAAGGCTTCACCTCCACGAAAATGCAGAAGTTTTTCAGCTGCTGGACAATCAACACGTGTTCCGAAGACTGAAGAGAACAATGTGCGCGGGTAAGAGTGTTTAATTAAGAACATCAGAACTACTTAAAGGATGTCATTGGACTTAATTTGGCTGAAATGTATTTAGTATTAAGATGTATTAGAGATAAGTTGATGGTTGGTCTTACAGACCAGTTCTAACATGTTAAATTCAATAATAAAAAAAGTACATTAATGCACCAAACCTACACTCACTATAAAGTAATATGCCACCATTTTCAGCAAGCAAGAGGCTATTACATTGCCAATGATAAAACATTATCACAACGTGTTAGCAACGTCACTCGGCAGTCTCAGTATCGCTATGTCAATAAAAATACTGCCATATTGGAAATGCGGCCCACATAACCACATAAATTTGACGATTTATCGCATATTCTTTGACGATTTGCTAGATTTATCGCATATTCTTTATGTTAATATTTTTCTCATCTGAAGAATATCAATTATTGTTAAAAATTGAAAGATGGTATGCACTTTATAGTACTCGATTTGTTTCCGCACATCCTAATTAGATATCTAGTAATTAAGTCCGCCGACCTTTACGTGTAAAGATTGTGTAACTACGGTGTTTTACGAAATAAGCCTATCTTAAAGCAACTTTCAGTTCCACCTTTTATTTACCACGGCATTGCCGTGGATTCAGATTCAGATTTCTAATAACTCACCTTGAGATATCCTTGCTCAGATGTTTGTGAATTGTTAAATGACACCGTTAAAGCTTTAATTCTGTCAGAAGTTCTAATTTCAGGAAATATAAAAAATTAAACCACTTCATTTGTGCCATATATTTAAGAGCGATACGTAATCCTAATATAATGTTGCTTTTGACTCTCTTTTTAGGAAAAAAAATTACTAGGATATTAAGAGCTTATTATATGCATTATATATTATTCTCCATAAGTTTCTCTATGGAAACACAATCTTTTTCATAATTTTGATTCCATGCATCCATACACTTAAGACGTGATATGGTTTATAGATTTTCGTCTGTTTAGTAGCGTTACAATGTTTGTTTAAGTGATAATTGTGCCTTGTCATAAGTTACCTCTATTTGCATGAATCAAGCAGGAAACGTAGTAAGGTGTGTATACTAAGGGGTAAAGTTTAAGATGATTGGTCCACATATGTAGAAATCTCAACACTACTTAACAAACGTTTGTGTTATGTGGACAGTATTAATTTTTTTAAATATCAATATGTGTTAAATAATTCTAAAGAAATGTTATGACTTATGATTGCATTAACAGAGTAACTTTAAAGAGCGCTTAGCTATTGATCAGGAGTTCCGGTGATTAACCTCAAAGTACGTTACTTGGGGTGTGGAAACTTATAACCGTACAATCGGCGGCTGAAGAGAGTGCTTGTACCTTTTGTATTGTCACACTGTCTTAAACTCTGGCTTATGCTGAAGCCTATTGTTATTATTCATTCTAAAGAAAATAATAAATTTGCCTTTACACAAGGCGTTTAAATGGAGAAAACTTTGGAACCATTTTTGAAGCCTATAATTACGTCCAGTTTGACTACATCTCCGGGTTCAGAATAACCCCTCCCTGAATTTCACTATAATGGCTGTTGTACAACATGTTATGATAATTTTATCCATATGCTATTAATCACGCTATTGTTAACATGTTCTCCAGTAATAAACACAGCAAAAATAATTCACAAAAAGTTGACTTTTAACAAAAGTACATAGTAAAGATGCTTGAATTCATTCAAGTGTTGAGTATGATGACAAATGCTGGAAGGAGAGAGTACAACTTTAAGCGCCTCAGTTTTATTGCGTAATTTTTTTCATAAATTATTACGATTAACATCTATTTGTATTGACGATAGGTAATGGTAATTGTATTAACTATTTAATGAGTTTATCTAGTGTTGTGATGCCTTAAAATCATCAACGGTACGAAACGAAAACAAGAGAAGCACTATAGATTTTACAGACAATCACATGGCCTATGCATCAGAATAGACGCTCACATTACATCGTTACCATAAATACATTTTCACTCATTTTCCCACTGAGAGGCAATATGAAGAAAGCCATAGAATACTGTCCAACGCAAACCAATCAGAAGAGTCAGTACAGCTTCTAGAGCAATACAAAATGAAGTGATACCCGAACAAAAAATAGGAGAGGAAGAATTAGGAATATGACCGTCAGAATTCTCTTTTAGCTATGGAGTTAACAAAAAGAAGAGGATTGCGCCCCATGAGAGAAATTTATGAAGTGGTAACTATGCAGGGTAACGTAATAAGTTATAGGTGACTGATTGAGAGTAGGTCAAACGCTAACAGTAGAATTAATAAACAAAGTCCCGCAGCACGCGACACGACTAGTGTGCTTGCGGTTTGTGCGAAACTAACGGATGTGTGCTCCATTTCACGCTAAACTTTTGTATGTTTCTGAGCCGTTTACTTTGTTGAACTGAGGGCTGCAGCTATGAATAAATGGGTTCTTTCTATCCGTGGCTGGAACCTGCGGGGCGAACACACGTTGCAACTCGACTGTGACGAGCATTTGTTGCGTTGTATTACAGTAACCACCAGTTATTATTATCCTGTACTGTATGTACCGTACTTGTAATCATATTGTAAGGAATTATAAAAATGTAAGTCCAATTATAGCTACAGAGTAAATAAATGTTAATCGTCTCTTGATTAGAGAAGTTAAAACACTACAAACATTATTTAACTAAGATTAATGTCGAAAAAAACACATTTAAAGGAATCATATTCTTGTAAACGTTGCGGAGCCTGCTAAAAACTTTACTTAAACTAAATTTTAAGTTTACTTTATTTTACATTAGTTTATTTTCGAATTTTGGAATGATTGGAAGACAAGTGTGAATGATGATACTCAAGAATATAAGAAAAACAAGAGTAAAATTAAGGAAAATAGTTACAAAGAATGTGAATGGAAGGGGAATCAAGTAAAAACCAAATACTGAAGTACAGGGCTGAAGGGTTGAAGAAAGGAATTCAATTTATTACTAATTATTTCTAGTAGTGATGAGCACGAGGAAATGACGAAAAACATAAGGAAATTAACTACAAGAAAAACTGGAGAAGAGAGAAAAACAAAAATAAGAAAACAATACACATCTACAGTTTATAATGTGTTTATATCTATGTGTTTATAAACATTGAATGAAATGAGAGTTAGAAAGTTACAGTAAACGAAAATAACGACTATAAAAAAAATTAATTCTCTTTGCCAAACAAATTAATTTCCTAACATTTTAATACGCGGGGATTACGTTTAGTAATAATATAAACATTCGTTTTTCTGTGCTGTGTGCTCCGCGTCGAGCTTAGAAACAAAGAGTACGACGCAAATTAAATATTGTACCTGAAGCCAATTAAAGATAATCCTAATATCGGCCGACCGGCTCGGATGCCAGACTGTGAAGAAACAAAAATTACATTGTGTGACGTTAAGCTGCGAATAATGTGTAGCGTTCAACTACTCTAACTGCGTTTACCGTTTTAGATTGAATAATTGTATGCGAACATACAATTAGATTGAATAATTCTAGCAACGCTCCACACAAACATTTGGCCAACCTTTTCTTAAATTCTTATTAATTTTGCCACACAGCAGTCTTTTCTTCCCATTAAATGCCTCTTTCGCTATAGCAATACTTGCTCTAATTTCGCGAGTGCAGGACATATCTTCACTTAACAAGCTTCCTAGATAATTAAACAACTCCACCTGTTGTATTTTGTCTTGCCCTATCTTTATGTTTGCCCTTTCCCCTCCTCTGCTAATCACCATACACATAGTTTTTTCCTTATTAATCCTCATTCCATATTCCTCGCAAACTAAATTCAAATCTGTTATATAAATTAAAGATGATTTTATTTTATTTAAAGTGAATGTGTACGTATTTGCATATTCACCTACGGTAATATATTTATACTTCAATAATATATAAACTGTTAGAAATAATTTTAAATGGTGTAGATGGGAATGAACAAATTGATAAACAATTCTCGACTTGTCGTTTGAACACCTGTCGACTGTAGCTGTGTGTGTGTGTGTGTGTGTGTGTGTGTGTGTGTGTGTGTGTGTGTGTGTGTGTGTGTGTGTGTGTTTCTGTTGCCTTATGCCTGTTTATGCTGCGAGGGGGGAGCATCTTTGTGCACGTATGTATTTTAGGTGTGTTAGTGACCTCTGGTTCAGAAATGAATCAGACAATATGCAACGAAAGACTTGCACATCGAGGCGTGCATCGGCATATCGACAGTCTCCAATTTATTGCAAAATGCTTAAAAATAACTAACTTATGGAAACTGAAATTAATTACTTTTGTAATTAATAAGTGACAAACAATTAGGTTATATGCACATAACGAGTGAAAAATTGCGCATTTAATACAACTGCTGTCTCACTCAACTCTGCCGTTTGTGAAAAAAACATATAAAAAGGTGATGTGTATATGTATAGTTTGAGCCAAGTTGAAAAGGTTAAAGAAGGAATATTTCTTTCTTAACCAGACTATAAACACCTCGGACGATTTTTGACGAGGGGCAGACGATAATAATTTACTCACAGGGACACTATGTCGCTCTGTTCCGCAAAATAGATTCGTCACCACCACCACCACCACCACCACCACCACCATAATCATCATCATCATCACGTAAACAGAACGTACAACGACTAACGGACTAGCACCAGGACCATTTTCACCCTCGTCATGCAATAGTAACACAGACAACCAACAAACCACGTGGGAGCAGCAGAATCAGCACATTATCATCACCATAATCATCATCATCAATCTTCAGCGGCCACACACAGGCACGCACGCAACAATACTTTTCCAGGGGTAACACACTATTATACGCAAGTAAAAAATTAACAATTATTTTTAAAACAAAGATCTTATAAAGAAGAGAACTATGATCTAACACAGAAAAACAAATACATAAATGTACATACTTTAAACATTCAAATTGAAATAAGAAATATAATATTTTAAGTTTTTGATGAAAATGAAATCCTTAAATTCGTAGTGACCGTCAATCAATGAATTTTTCCGGTGAAGGGTTTGTGACGATCGATCAAAAACTATAACACAAATTTTAACTTATTTGTGTCGACGTTTCGACAATGTTTATTGTCTTCATCAGGACAATACACATTGTCGAAACGTCGACACAAATAAGTTAAAATTTGTGTTATATTTTTTGGCCGATCCTCAGAAACACTTCACCTGAAAAATTTGTTGAAAATAATTTTCTATTTCATTTAAAATGTGTGGACTACTGTAAACAATAATTCTTTTTAATTGGAAATAATATTATTTTATTAAACTATTAGTAGAGTTAACTTTTTAATGTTATTTAATAAATATATTATTGATCTTGTGTATGATTTGCTATGGTTAAAAAAAATTAAATTTGTTACATATGTCGGACACCAAAGCAATTTAAATAGTTAATACTTGCTTTAAAAATATGTGTTTTATATTTTAATATTCCTATATTATTCCTGTATGTATCAAATAGAACACAATGTATACAGGATGTACAGCATAATATGTTCTTATTGTACCTTCTTACAAAAGAAAATATTCTAAATTTATATTGTTTTTTTTTATTTTAATATTTAATTAATTTTTCGAAACAATAATTTATACAGAGTTGATTCTATTTTCCAAGATTTAATTAGTTATTTCATTCGATTAAAGTCCAATCCTCTATATATTAAAAGAACAAAAAGTGTATTGTGTAGCAGTTATACTTAGCTCAACGAACACACAAAAATCCTACGACTTAGCCGACGATTTAAACAAGTTGCGTTTAGTATTAACACAAAATTGTATTTATAACAATTTTAATGTCGCAATATGCAAGTGTGTGTGTGTGTGTGTGTGTGTGTGTGTGTGTGTGTGTGTGTGTGTGACGATTATTTTAATTTTGGATTTGACTGCGTTTATTTAGAGAAAAAAGCCTCAGTCAAATTAAAAAAGAAGTTTCCTAAAGCACTGGGCTTCGGACACCTACAAGAGAACCCCCCAAGCACACACACACACACACACAGTTAGATAAAAAACAGTAAACCAAAATTTACAAATTAAATTAGGCTTACAAGTGTTTGCATGTTTGCGTACTTTAAATGGAGTGAAATGTTGAATCAACGACATGACACGAAACTTGAAAAAATATTTTTGTACACAGACTTATTGACAGATATTTTAATAATTATAGGCCTGTTAATAAACACCTCATATCTGAACTGCAATAATTATTTTTAAATCTATAACACCCAATCCTGATACAGACTTGTGAGTATTGAACACACACAATACAGAATACAAGAAATGTTGACGCAAAATACCTTAGCTTATTTTCAGTACTATACAATGCATACACTTTATCAAGTCTACAAATTTCACTGTTTTTTTTTTCGCCAAGCAGTAATAGCACAAGATTCTTATGACCTGGAATTTATACTCACCCGACTATACAAGGCATATGAAACGTGGGGATTGAATGTTAATTTAAATAAGACAGAATATCAAGTCGTTAATTCCGATGCCAGATTTGAAGCATTGATTAATGACAGTACGTCAAATGAACAGGTCGATAAATTTAAATACCTAGGGGTACTAATAATACGGGAAGGCCTAGGAAAACCCGAACCGAAACCAAAAAACGAATAGAACAGAGCAGGAAAGTTCTAGGAAGCTTGAACTCTATTTGGTGGGACAAACCTATTTCGAGAGCCACAAAGATCCATATAGGAAAAGCTTTTGTTGAATCAGTTCCGTCTTACGGCTGTGAGGTATGGACGTTGAGCACGGTAATTATAGGACAATTGAATGCCGTTGAAATAGATTATCTCCGTAGAAGTGCCGGAGTCTCAAGAAGGGAAAGAATAACCAGCGAGGAGATCAGAAGAAGGATGCATGCAGAAGGCACAATTATTAACAGAGTAGAACGAATAGGATTTAGGTGGTTCGGTCACTTACAATAGGTGAACAGAGATGGCCGAGGAAAATATATAAGTGGAGGCCCCCCGGCAGAGGAAAAAGGGGGAGACCTAGACTGTCCTGGTAAGAAAACA
The DNA here is from genome assembly GCA_034769895.1 of Magicicada septendecula. Classification (NCBI taxonomy): domain Eukaryota; kingdom Metazoa; phylum Arthropoda; class Insecta; order Hemiptera; family Cicadidae; genus Magicicada; species Magicicada septendecula. The sequence goes on from CM068370.1 coordinate 77,926,900, forward strand.
TGAGGAAGGCCATGGAACATCATAACTTGGCAGAAGAAGATGCACAGGATAGAAATAGATGGCGGTTAGGTGTGGGTACGCGGGAATAGCCGATGAAAATCCGTTTCAGGGAGGTATTACATTGTTACATGTATTTTCCTATACATATTTTAATTTTATCCTGTATTTGATGTCTTTTCCGGTACGGACCGACAATTTTTGATTGTAACTTAATAATAGTCGTCTACAGGTCTGTATTTTGCTACAAAGCAGAGACACATTCAGATACATATGATGTAGTGAGTTAATGGAAATTTTAAATTCTTTCACTGTCACACATACAAACACATAAAATAAAGTGAATAGTTCGATGCGCATCGTGTTTTCGGGGCACACTAAGTATTTAGGATTTTAAAGAAAACTCAAGAAAATAAAATAGAAACAATATTACTAGTACACTGTACACTACACAAAAAGTGATAATATCTGAGGTTTGAGAAAGAGTTATATACGCGCGCGCGCGCGCGCACACACACACACACCTCAATAAACATTTGTATTATCTGTGCTTTGGCCGTTGGCGTAGTAAACTTATAATTCCTTTTTTAACAACGTACGAGATGCGTGTCGCGTACGTAAGTGATTTTGTTTACATTTGTGCGTGCGAACCTTAACACGTCTCACTAAGGGAACGTCGGTGTTCTGGCCAAACGCTGTAATGGTTAGCAGCGTCACAGCGTTGACGGATGGCCTGTGTTCAGAACCAGCAGGATATCTTCGTAATCTTCATCCACCCCGCTTCATTAAAACATAGACAGCTACTTAAGATGTTCATCTTCGGCTGTGTGTATTTGTCATTCCTCCCCAACAGTCTGTTTTCACTTCCACCCTCTCCTCCAAGCTCCACCGCCCGCCTTACTTTGGGTATCAATGTTTTACTCTTTCATTTCCGCATTCATTATACAGTAACTCGTCCTGCTGTTTTGTTTGCGCTGCCACTTCTGTCCCATTACACGCATCGCAGCAGGCTGTACGAAGTGTACAACGGAATACTAGGTAATTTATTTAGCTGTCAGAATTTTTAAAGCAAATGGTAGAAAAAAAGTGTTAACGGCTTTATGTGTGTGACGATAGGAAGTGGTAACGAGGATAATGTAGTTTCTGGGATATTCCTCAAAACTACAAGCCATCTTACAGTCTTACGGGACGTCTACTTATACGTCTTCGGAAACTACAGTGATATTTCGATACAACTGTTATGGGTACAATATTTTCCTCTACAAAGAGGAAACTTTCTCATTCCAGCAGTATCTATATTAATGTAATATAAAATATCTACCAATTTAACCATCTTCTTTATAACGATAACTCTTTCCATTATGGTTGTTTTTTCAAACCTCGTTAATGTTCCCCTTTTTTCCTTACTACGAAAAACGGAATGTGACAGAGTCAGGAAGATCTATCGCTATCATTTAAGGAGCAGAATCGTTCGCTTTGATAAAGAGGATGCAAACACTGCAGCAACACTGAAGTTTACGAGGGAAGGTTATTGCTACGGAATTCAAAGAAAAGTTTACCTGCAGACCCAAAGGATTTAAATAATCAATTAGTTTACAGTAATTTGGAGCTTAATTAACAGCGACGTATGAAATTTAAATAAATCATTCAGGAAGACGAAGGAGGGGAAGAACGAAGTCTGAATGAAGCATCTTTAGGGAGAAGTTATTGCGCCTTGTGGATTGCTCCAAAACTTTCGAATTGTACGTTATAGCAGATCATTTTGTGACGCTCAAAGCTACAAGATTAATGTGTGTTTCTTTCAGTATCTACATATACAACTGAGATTGTATGCTTTTTACAGCAGTGTAATGTAGTGTACAACAATGCTATAAACGGCGTAATGTAACAATATTCTCAGATAGGCTTCCGCGACCGGTGTCCAGTCTGTATTTGAAGCCTTTTCGCGTCGAAAATATCTTGTAAGACAACGTTTTGCGCCCATATTTCAATAAGTATCCTAAAATCTATGTGACGATGAAGCCTGGCAAGCAAACTCAGCTGTATACTGTAGTGGTATTGGTGGGTGGTCCGGTAAATAGACCTTACCCTGCAGGTGTTAAGCTGCTTGCGTTATTTGCGCTGTCCATCAACTTAGAAGTTCTTGAGCTTCCAGCCACAACTAATCACATGACAAACTACAAAGACGCACCTGTTATCAATTCGTGCAATTGATATTGTGAAAAAATTCTCATAGAAGGCTTACAAATTGATAGCACAAAGATAACATCGATAGAGAAGCAGTATCACGCAGCGTGACTTGGTATCCTTTATTTTCTGTCCTCATGTACGGGCCTCCGTTATTTTCCTTTATTTTACGGGAGTTATGTAGACGTAAGGATACCCAGTGTAATATGGCTACATCGTGTGGATACATCTGCGGCTATTATCGGAATTCTTATTCTCTTAATCGTTCGCCTTTATATTAACATCGGCGCTGTACGTATGTTGAACATTACCTGTAACAAGGCGAGACCCTTGTTTTCTCTTTTTTACGCTCTCAAATTCAGAGATATTCTTACATTTTATTTCTACTTGCAGATTTCTTTAGAACTTGTATGTTGCTTTTTTTATCTGAAGTCAAATCAAAAGTTTCTAAGAACTCATCTTGAGATATCCTTGCTCAGATGTTTGTGTATTGTTAAATTACACCGTTAAAGCTTTAATTCTGTCAAAAATTCTAATTCCACAAAATATAAAAAGTTAAACCTCTTCAGTTGTGCCATATATTTGAGAACAATACGTAATCCTAAGATAATCTTACTTTAGACTCTGTTAAAAAAAATAACTAGGATATGAAGAGCTTAATATCTGTATTATACATTATTTTCTACAATTTTCTATATGGAAACACAATCTTCTCCATACTTTTTATTGTATGCACCCATACACTTAAGACGTGATATTGTTTGTAGATTGTCTTCACTTTAGTTTTTTTTTTTTTAAATTTATTGGAGATCTGTAAGCTGTTCGACTGAGCGAACATTTAACAAATTGGCTGACAACACACACAGGATTATGAAGAGCTGACCATTGACAGCTCTTCTTGTTTTGATAATAGATTAAAGAGGTAACAAAATACAAAACTAAATGATAAAAACATGTAAAAAAATGAACAAAAGTCACTATCACTTCCTGCTGGCATGATACAATAAGTTCAAACATTAAACACTGGGCCCATAAGGCACATATACAGGTTGACATTAACACGTATGAATGACACGAGTACAAAAACATACAGAACAGATATCACAGACAGTACAATACAGAAAATACAGAGAATACATTATGAGTTAAACCTGAATGGTAAGTCTAATAGTTTGTGTCTTTTTAGTCTATAAATATCTTCACTGTTGTCTAACAAGTTAATTGCCAGGTGGTTGGGATGCTGTTCTAGTTTGGAGATGTGAGTCCTGCAGAGGCGCATGATTTCTTCTTTCACGGTTGAAACTTTGAGGTCGCGGTGTATAGAGTTATTTGAGACAAACCAAGGAGCGTCGACTATTGATCTAAGTGTTTTGGACTGAAAGCGCTGGATAATCTCAATATTACTTGTACTTGCAGTACCCCAAAGTTGAATACCATAAGTCCATACCGGTTTAAGCACGACTTTATAGATCAAGAGTTTGTTGACGAGACTTAACCGTGATTGTCTGCCTATAAGCCAATAGATGTTTCTGACCTTGTGATTAAGTTGAAGCTTCTTAGATGTTATATGTTTTTTCCATGTTAGCCTCCTGTCCAGATGCATCCCAAGGTACTTAGCACTTTCAGCTTGCGGTACTGGTTGACCGTTAATTGTGACTGGAGGGCAGTTTGCCTTACGTGTGGTGAAGGTAACGTGGACTGACTTCGATGAATTGATTTTTATGCGCCAATTATCAAGCCATAACTGAACGCTGTTTAATGATTCTTGTAGTATAAGAGATGCTATTGAGGGGTCGGAGTGTGTCGCTAGGATCGCTGTGTCATCGGCGTAGGTAGCAACAGTGGTTTCACTTGCTGACGGTAAGTCCGAGGTGAACAGGAGGTAGAGCAGAGGACCCAGGACACTACCCTGCGGAACACCCGACCCCACTGGTAATAGAGGAGAAGTAGCATCGGAGTACTTGACTTGAAACACTCTGCCCACTAAGTAGGAATGTAAGATACGGTAACAATTATGTGGCAGATTTTTCTTTATTTTATATAAGAGTCCAAGATGCCAGACTTTGTCAAATGCCTGGGAAACGTCGAGAAACACACCTGAGCAGAACATCTTCGATTCCAGCGATTTATTGATAACATTTGTTAGTCTGTGTATTTGATCTACCGTAGAGTGCTTTTCTCGAAAACCAAATTGGTGATCCGGAATTAGGTTGTTTTCTACAATTGTTGGCATAAGTCGTTTTACAAACAGCTTTTCAAAGATCTTACCAAGTATCGGTAGAAGGCTTATGGCTCTTGAGGTTTTTTACCAGGTTTTAAGACCATGATAACTTGAGCCGATTTCCAGAGAAGAGGAAAGTATTCGAGTCTGAGTATGGCATTGAAAATGTATGTTATTAGTACAACGCCTTTGTGAGGCAGCTCCTTTAGAACTTTCCCCGATAGCAAATCAATGCCGGGAGCCTTTTTACTTTTCAAATTATACAGGATTATTTCCTTGATTTCCTTAACTTTAAAAGGCTTAATAGGTAGAGTCATTTGGAGCGGGGAGTGTAAGTATCTTTGTACCTCTTCATCGAAAGAGACGTTCTTGCTGGCTTCAGGTTGAAAAACGTTGACCAAATGTTCGGCAAAAACCTGGGATTTCTCTGTATTGCTGCGCGCCCAGCTACCATCTGGTTTATGTATTGGTGGTATTTGTAATAGTGGCCTTTTTAATCGTTTAGTAGCCTTCCACAGAGAATAATCAGTACTTTCATTTGGTGACAGATTTTCTAGATAATCCTGAATCCCTTCATTCTTTAGATTTTCCAACAATCGTTTAAGTTGTCTGGCCGCGGAATTCCACTTTCTTTTATCATCCGGATGATGAGTATGCTGCCAAATTCGTCGCAATTTACGCTTCTCAGCTAATTTCTTCCGGACAACCAGAGGAAGGTTCAAGTGCTTATTCTTCGCTGTATTGCAAGGTGTAGCTTCCCAGGCTGATTTTTGAAAAGTACTGGTGAGAGAATTTACAGCCGCATCCAATTCAGCAGGCGTGTGGAGTGGAAGTTCGAGCGAGATATTATAATTTACAAGCTCTCTAAAGTAATCCCAGTCAGTAAGACGATTTGTGAGTGTTGGTAGACTTTCAGACTCAATTATAGTATTGCTAATAGTGGCAATAATTGGAGTGTGGTCAGAGGACAAATCAAGGCAAGATTCAACTTTGTAGTATTTATGAGACAAGCCTCGTATTAAGAAGAAATCAATTAGGTCAGGTATTTTATTTGTGTCAGAAGGCCAATAGGTTGGTTGACCAGTGGACAGAAAGGACAGGGATTCTTGTCTAATGACGTTATATAAAATTCTACCTCTTGGATTAGCTAATCTCGAACCCCATTGCGGGTGTTTTGCGTTAAAGTCACCTCCCACCAAAAAACGTGCACCAAGAGTTCCAAGAAAAGAGCTGAAGTCAGTTTCATTGATTCTGTGTTTTGGGGGACAGTAGACTGCAGAAACAATTAGAGGGCCTCTTTGATCTTCAATTAAAACGTTGGTCGCCTGTAGGTGAGCAGTTTTGACGTTAGAGAAGAGATAATGTTTTATATTGTTTCGGATTAACAGAGCGGTTCCGCCACGAGCTGTCCCGTCCGGATGTTGGGTATCATAAACAGTAAAGCCTGGAATCCTAATATGGCTTCTGTCTGTGAAGTGTGTCTCAGATATAAGCATTACGTCTAATCTGTTTTCAAGAAGAAAAGCTTTGAGTTCTAGGGTGCGTTGAGAGAGTCCATTGGCGTTCCATAATCCAATCCTGTAATTGTTATGCATTATTAATTAGAAAGTTTATTGACAAGTGTTGTAAGGAGATTAAGCATGACGCTATTTTGCTGCATGAGTTGACTGAACATAGTCTCGAATTTTGTCAGGAAGTGTGAAAGAGTGATGTCCTCATTTGCTGTCTGTTTGAGATTGCTGTCATAAGGGGGCGATGATTCTGAGTATTGCGGTAGTCCTGCAATTTGAGCGTAAGTAGGAGAAGAGACGTTCCGGGTATTCATGTTCTGTTCCGTGTTCATAGTCCTAAACATTGAAGGGGTTCTCCTAGGTGTGGAGTTTCGTACGGGGCTTTTTCTGGCCTGCAGGTTTTGATAAACTTCACAGCCCTTATAATTAGCTGTATGAGGACCATCACATAATGCACATGTGGCTGGTGTATCCTTAGATTTGGAACAAGTTGCGGAGTTGTGTTCACCTCCGCACTTGACACACTGGAAAGGTTTCCTACAATACGTCTTACTGTGACCGTATGACTGACAACGAGTGCACTGTATGATAAAGTTTTTTCTCCGAGGTGGTTCTACAGCAATCTGCATGTTACCTAAAGACCTTAGGCTATATATTTGTTTATTGTTTGCTGCAGGTTCAAGATCAACAAAGAAGAGAGGGAGGGGTGTTTTCTCGACTCTGTGTCGAACGTTGATTATGTTTCTGACCGAGTGTCCTTTTTCTTTTAGTGCTTCTTTAATAAAGTGTACACCGATGCTAGGATGAATGTTTCTTATGACAACCCGGTATGCTCGCTGGTCTTTAATTTGATAAGTATGGTAAATAATTTTTTCGTCCTCGAGGTGACGAATTAATTTTCTGTAAGAATCAGGTGCAAAAGTGTTGATTTTCACCGTATTGTCGTCGAACGATTTAGTAGTGTACTGTTCTGATTCCAAAATTGCTGTAAGATTATTGATCATTTCACTGTAATTGACGATACCATGAAGGTATACAGGAGGAGGTCTAGGTACTTTCGGCTGAGCTAAGACTTGAGTAGGTTGGACGTCATCAGGGTCATCTATAGGTAACACCGTAAATCTATTGTGGTCATTAAGCTGAGTGTGTGTTCACTTTAGTAACATTACAATGTTTGTTTAAGCGGTAATTGTGCCTCGCCATAAGTTACCTCTACTTACATGAATCAAGCAGGAAACGTAGTAAGGTATACTAAGTGCTAAAGTCTAAGATGATTAGTGCACATATGCAGAAAACGAGTCGAAGGGTAGAATTAGAAAAATGGTTTTCGTGTTGTTTGAGACGTGTCTGGGAAGGACAAACCTCGGGCTGATATGGGGCAAGCCCCCTTCAGCCAGATGGTAGGATGAAGGGAGACGCACGCTAGCGCGGACCGGAAGCGAAGAAGGTGGAGACACATTGAAGGTAGAGTAGTGCGTGTGTGTGTATTTATGTGTGGATGTAGTTTGTAGGTGTATAGGTGAAGGAAGTGGCTGATGGAAGTGCCAAGACAGGGCGGCCAAGACAGGGACGAGTAGCGCAGGTCGCCAAAGCTGGAAGGAGGCGACAGAGAGGCGTCAAGGTAGGCGGGGGACACACACAAAGAAGAGGGATAAAGACTTGGTAAGAAGTTAGGGAAACTTAAATTATTGTGTGATCAGGAAAAATGGCAGGTTGAGATTGTTTGTAATTGGAAATTAAGTGTTTCTATGTTTTTTTAATGGGTAGAATACCAGAATAGGAGCTGAAATAGTACAGAGTAGGCGTAGACAAGGGTAAGATGAAATAACCAAGTCATGGTGGATATAAGAAGGATTGAAACACAGCAGAGACAATCCTAAGCTGGGAAGGGAAGGAAAGCAGATACGAGCATTTCGTACATAAAGAAGAAGATTTCGTACATAATGCCACAAAACAAAACCACGTACTTATCTGTAGATCACGAATAATATGTAAAGAATGCGAGTAGATTTACAATAAACAAACACGATTGGAAGAGTAGTTTTATAGAATGTCATGAGACCGGATACCCACAGAAGTTGTACACAACTCTACGCCGACTGAACAAGGTAAAAGTAATCCACTCTGACCAAAATAAATTTCTTTAGATAAGACTACTATACCACTCAGAATTTACAGATACCTTCGGCACATTTACACCAGTCGAATTTTAACTGTTCTGAAATTGCAAAGAAATTTCTACGACTTTTACAAACACCGTGTTTCTTGAGTCGAGATTTAAATTTTGTAATTGAATGCATAATTAATTTTCACATAATTACACAGTAGTTTCTCAATCTGGCATAGACCCATCGTTTGCTCAACAGTTATCTAGTCATTATTCATGCAGTTGTGGAGAGAAAACAATGACACAGAAGGAATAACGACTACAGCACTCATTGCAAGTCCTTTGCGCACATTACAAGAAAACTAACTAATGATGTGTACTTACCAAATGGATCTCTTCCCGGTATAATAAAAACGCTATACGTTTTAGTGGCTGTTTTCGACTTTTTAATCACAGTACAAATTTACCATGAGTGTACATATCAATAGACATTATTAAGGGCAATACAAAAAACACTTTAAATTTAAAACGATTGAAGGATTTGCATTTTTGTATCATTAACATATACTTAAACCTAGCTATTGGTTTTGCTCAACTGCGTTTGTTTCCTTTGACGCTGCTGGTGTGTAGACACCACATTCTATAATTAAAACCTATATGGCATATGATGAATGATGACAGAACCGTTCACGTCATATATTTTGCAAGTGTTTGTAGACGGTTGCACGTATTTTGTACAAAAAAAGTTAAACGTCTTCTCACCCTTAAAAGATTCAATTGGTGTGAGTGTATAATAACCAATCGAGTCTACTTTCATGAAAAATTTACAGTAGCCCTACAAAGTTTGCGTACAAGTAAGCATTATACACAATGTGTGTGCGTGTGTGTATTTATTTGAGAAACATTTTGCCATGCCGTACAGATGTACCAATTAACATTCAGTAGATTCGAGAGTAGTAGCATGTAATGGAAAAATGTATTTTGGATTTCTTAATGTAACATGATGACACAGCAAGTGATAATTTATTAGGGAATGAGGTGTGATTTTCATATTCATGAAAAAATGCCGAGAGCTTTTTGAAGGCTCAGATTGTTTACTGGTGACTGAATCTCCGATCTATAAAATTCAAAATCAAACAAAGACCACCAAAACAAAGACGATTCGTACAAAGTGGCTGCTTGTTTTAAAGTGTCTTATCCATTAAAGTAATTAATAAACTAGTTATTATTGTGTGTGTAGGTTATTTGGTATTGCTCAAAGCCCTTAGCAACTAACAATGGAAATCTTCATAAATTATGTCACTATCAACCTAATTCTATACTCCCTAAAAATCTAATTTATATTGAGATAATTGTTATATATAATAGTTGTAATTATAAAAACGAACATTGATTAGCATTCATGAAGAAAAGTACGAATTTAAGAGTGTTGAATCAATTTAAATACAATTTAAAACTTACACAAAATATTGTACTCTTAATATCTTATTGATACGTATTGTTACGACGGTCTCCTTGATCATCGCATGGTACAGTGGAAAGCAAAATACAAGGCACCAATTATGCCACCAATCATCAGCTTTAATTATCACAAATAAACAGTTTGTAATCAACAAGACAGTCTCTTACAACAAATCAAAAATTGTTCACACGCAATAGAAATGTCAACTAATAGAGTCCCGGACAATTATAAAACATATAATACTTGGCCACAATACTTCGAACCGCACTGGAATAAATCGACACTTACGCTGAACTAATCACCGCCGAATGCCTATATTTATCCCCCAATGACATTCCAGAATAATCCATAATACGTGTCAACACTAAAGCCTAATTGCTTGCGGCCTTGAACACAGCGCGCGCGGACCGGTGAGTCTGGAAGGGTCTCGTTAACGCCTGTTAAGAATCACCTACGCACACAACATTACAGTTGTATAGCCGACATTCTCGTAGAACTTTCCATATTACGTAACAATTTTTCCGCATTACGTAACAATATTTTTTCTGTATTGTGTAAATCACGTATTACATGACCAAACGTATTTAATTAACAACTACTGTTTTTAAGAATTTTTTGCACAGACTGGGTTTTCATATAGCCTATGTTTCATGGTAGAGGACTGAAATTGGTATACGAATTTTTATCAGCCTGACGTTACGTAAATAAAGTTGTCTGTATTGTTTATCCAGTGTCGTTGATCAGAAACAAACAATTCCAAACCAATCATTTACAATAGAATGTAAATATTCGTAATAGATTGTGTGTAGAAGCTAACGAAAAGGAAAAGAGACAGAGGCATGTAATAACTGATAAAGGAGAGGGAGAGAGGTAAACTGGCCATGAAATGGGAGACAGGCTGGAATGAGAGTTCAATATAAAACTTAGCAGCCAATGCAGGAAAATGTCTGACAAGATCTGACGTCCTCAATTCGATTGCGCAGCCAAATATTAAATCTCCAAAGTTGTTTATTTGAATACTTGTGTAAGTTTTATTGCATTCCCGACTGCACGGAATTGAATGGTCTCGTGCCTTCACGTAAGTTTTGTGTTACTATCACCTTCCGTTCTTTTTGCCTCTAGTAAACACAACACAATCAATTATCATGTATTGCATGCATATTTTCTTTTTACTTCGTAACTGTTCAAAACAGTCCCTCCGGAGATTCGATTGGAAACTTGAAGCTCCGGATGATTTCGCTTTGAACATAGCCATGATGATATTACTAGAGATATCTAAACGATCTTTAATGTAGTGGTTTCTCGTTGCCTACTACATCTCAATGTCGTTGACTAGTAACTACTTCGGGGCCGAATTCTCAACCCCAGGAAAATGAGATGCCCTACCGCTTGCCAGTTCATCCACCCGAAGCTGTTGACTAGCAAGCGGGAGACTATTTATTCCGGTAGTCACTTGAGGCCACTTCCTCGTCAGTTAAAACAGGATGTACCATACAACCTCGGCTGTACTTCGAGAAGGTGAGGTTGGCATTTGTACATGAGAGACGATATATTACGCATCACATAACTTACACTCCTATCAAAGGCCAGTTGAACGTGTAAGCCAATTTACAAATCTTGCTACTACAGTCAATGAACAATGGGACCACTCTCAAGAAACAAAGAGTAGAATTGAAAAGGAAAGAGCAGTGTGTACACTAGAATGAGCAGTTTATTCAAAAGTCACGATTTAACAATAAACACAAAGATGAGACTTCTAAGCTGTTACGTATTCTCGGTCCTCTTCTACGGTGTACTTGAACTTTGGCTGAAGCCACAACTAAGAAATTGGAATCTTTCGAAATGTGGCTCTACTGTAGAATACTGAGCATTTCATGGACAGCACCTTTAACTAATGTTGAAGTTCTTAGCAAGATGAAGAAAGATAGGGAAGTTATTAACACAGTGAAGATAAGAAAGCTTCAGTATCCGGGACATCTCATGAGAAATGAACAGAGATTTTATTTATTGCAGTCCACACTACAGGGAAAATATTTGGAAAGAGAGGGCGACCGAGAATATCATGGCTGAGAAATTTAAGGACCTGGTTCGGCATGAATACAACTGTCTTATTCCGTGCAGCAGTGCAGAAAATTAAAATAGCCTGTGTGATACCCAACATCCGAAACAGATAGGAACTACCAGAAGAAGAAGACATGCGTATGTATATGTTTCATATGTGAGTATGCATGTGTTTGTTTTGATTATAGACCTGTGTTTGCGTCATTGTTATCATTGCTTTCATGTTAAATTGTCTATTGTTGGACATAGACTCTCATTGTTACTGTCAATAACATTTTGTCTTAGGCGGCTTGTATAAACTTTTGTGCAATATTGTTATCATCGGATCATTTTATTAAGCGTTTTTTGTTTAGTCATGCATTCAATTATTCCCTCTCTTCATCTGTAAACAGTTAACCATGGCCAATTTCACTTTAACGTAGTTATAAAGTTATCATAACCTGAGGTCTTTGATAGTGGTGTTAAGTATTCTATCTCGTAGTCTTATACTTAGATTGATAAATCCTTTTTCACTTAAAAGGACATGATTCCGTGGGCTTGTAATAGAATTTCCAAGTGCTGCTGAGCCAGTGCAAGGTCAACACTATTGGAATACTGTATTTTACACTTAAATACTATCGTAAGTTAAAAAGGATTTAGAAAAACCAGTTTAGTGCCGTTTCTAACACAAATGGCCGTTCGCTAGTACTGGCCTTGTACTGCCCCAATCCAATCCTACTTGGCGTGTTGTATCAGTCCAACTTTAAATGGTATGAGAGCATGACGGAATCATGCCCTTTAAAAAAACAAATAAGATTCAATAAAATTGACCCAACTGTTCGTATGTAATTGCCAGTACTTACTGGCTTCTTATTTCACTATCATTGACCCAGAACTTGACCACCTTGGAATCGTGCTCTTTAAACAATAAAATAAGATTAGTTACCTCAAAAGTCATTTCATAACAAGTAGGCTAGAAATCATTAATTAATATTCGAACATTTACTACTGAGTTTTTAAAAAATAGTATAAACTATAATATAAAATATATTAAAAAGAGTATAAAATATAAGTATAAAATAGTGCATTATGTTGGTACCGGCTCAGTACTGGTCCAATACCAATTTTATCAGGGACCACCACACGCCCTGTTAAATAAGAAAAGGTTTATTAAAATCGGTCCAGCTGCTTTTGAAAAATCGACGAACATACATAAAAAAACATGGGGACGAATGTAGAACCTCCTCCTTTTTAAAAGTCGGTTGATGAAATGATTATCGTTTTCATCACACAATAAACCAAAATCTAAAACATTCATTTGTAAACTCACACATGAAAACATTACGTATATTTCCCATGAAATTAAGCAATATAAATAATTATTTACATGTTTGTATTTACAAATTAAGCAATACATGAAATTATTTACAATTGGTACAACTCGTATTCTTCTTCTTCGTATTGATAGTACCGAGTAGCAAAACATCACTACGCGGGTAGCAAAATTCATACACCTAAGGCGAACGTATTATATGAAGAAGACTTGGAGAGTTAAAAATGAAAAAAATTGGTAACTAAAGATACTTACCTACAACTGAGGCGGATAGTTGACAACGAAAGTTGACGTTTGAATATAATCAAGGAGATTTATAAAGATAACAAGGCTTATGTGCGAGTAGGTAATAAACTATCAGAGGTGAACTATCCCCCCAAGGGGTTAAGACAGGGCTGTAGTTTGTCGCTATTATTATTCAATATATACTTAGAAGTCGCGCCAAAACAATGGAGAAGAAGCTGCGGTATAATGGGTATCACTATCGGAGAAGACTGCTTGTTTAATATCCCGTTTGGTGATGACCAAGCAGCAATAGCTCAAGATTCTTATGACCTGGAATTTATGTTCACTTGACTATACAAGGCATATGAAACGTGAGGATTAAATGTTAATGTAAATAAGACAGAATACCTAGTCGTTAATTCCGACGCCAGATTTGAAGTACTGATTAAAGACAGTACGTCAATTGAACAGAAATTGATGAATTTAAATACCTAGGGGCACTAATAACACGGGAAGGGCTAGGAAAACCGGAAATCAAAAAACGAATAGAACAGAGCAGGGAAGTCCTAGGAAGCTTAAACTCTATTTGGTGGGACAAACATATTTCGAGAGCCACAAAGATTCATATAGGAAAAGATTTTGTTGAATCAGTTCTGTCTTACGGCTGTGAGGTATGGACGTTGAAATTATACGACAATTGAATGCCGTGGAAATAGATTATCTCCGTAGAAGTGGCAGAGTCTCAAGAAAGTAGAGAATAACTAGCGAGGAGATCAGAAGAAGGATGCATACAGAAGACACTATTATTAACATAGTAGAACGAATAGGCTTTAGATGGTTCGGTCACTTACTTCGAACAGGTGAACAGAGATGGCCGAGGAAAATATTTCAGTGGAGGCCCCCAGGCAGAGGAAAAAGGGGCAGACCTAGACTGTCCTGGTATGAAAACATGAGGAAGGCAATGGAATATCATAACTTGGCAAAGAAGATGCACAGGACAGAAATAGATGGCGGTTAGGTGTGGGTACGCGGGAATAGCCGATGAAAATCCCTTTGAGAGAGAGAAATTTGAGGTTATGGAGGCAAAGACATTCTAATATTTTAGGTTACCTAAACAAATTTTAGAATCAAAATTCTTTTATGTTGCCTAAGGTAAATTGAAAAATCTAAGGAATTTTAGATAAAATAAATTTGACCCTTTGTTTCTTTAAAATGAGCATATTTAACTATAACTATTGACATTTTTTTTCTTTTCTTTTCTTCTCAACCCAGAGGCTGCAGGACTTGCAATTTCTTCCTTTCTGTAGACAGCCTCTAGATCACCACACACCGTCCTCCTTTCTTTACCCCATCCATGTACTCCTGCCTGGTACTTCTCCTAAACTACGCCCTATGCCTCTTTGGACTTTTACATATTTCAATAAAAAACACTATTAAAATTTTAATTTTGAAATTGTTAACAATAAATTTCTGTTTCTAAGCAATTTATCAAAATTAATTGTTTTGTTAATTTTAATTTAATCTGACAACGATAACAGATGTATTCTATGGTGTCTCTGCAAATAAATCCATCTCGTGGTTTGTTTACATATTCTGAAATACTGAGGTAAATGTTTTTTTTTTCTAATTTGATTGCTACGATTAAGACACGGGCATCATACTCACACGCACCCGTTTGGCGGAACCATGCTGGCGTGCAATTTGCGTGTTGGGGTCAATGCAAGTGCGCGCGACTTGCATTTACTCTAGCACGCATTCTCGCACGCACACGCGTGTGTCGCCCGCGCGTACAGACTCACACCGCACCGCTTGAGCGACACATGTCCTGCGTTGCAGTCTGCGTGTTGGGGGCCAGTGCGAGCGCGCGCGGCTTGCATTGACTCCAGCACTCACTCTGGTACGCGCAGGCTATGTGCGCTCGCGGTGCACACACATGGTTTGTTGTTTTGATCGTGGTACTCAGAGTAGTAAAACTTTCCAAACTGAGTATTTTCACATTGGGCAAATACAACCAGGGATGAATTTATTGCAGAGACAGAAAATATCTAAACGCATTAGTATTATATTCTCGAATTATGAATGAGTAGGAGAGTTTTAATTGTGAAAAACCGAATGAATGCTAGAGTTGCAATAACGTAAAAATCATTGTAGATATAAAAAGTAGAATATTTTGTGCAAAAAACGTTCAGGTCTTTTTACACTTAATCCACGCATTTTGTTCATCTTTCATTAAACTGTCGATTTTACAGTAAATACATTATTTTCAAGTACCTTATCTGTACCCTGCAGTAAGCATCCTGTGTGTTTCACTACTGTAGCTTTGAACGTCTGGGGGCTAAAGGTGGGTTACAGGTCTCGAAGGCTGTATAGGATGCCGATTACTATACAACACTAAAACTCTGGGAAACGCCGACTGTTTCTGACGAAAGAGTCGGAGGTTTCCGGAAAGGAACTCAGCTCTACCCACAAATCCTACTCTCACGTTCTCGAAGACGAAAGTCGCGTAGCCCCTGAGTACGTAATGTAGCAGACGAGAGAGGGTGAACGACGAGTTAGCGGCGCCAGAAAACTAGGACACATCGGCTAAGGGAAAGTAACCCTAACACAAAAATCCCTAGTCCCTCAGTTTGGGGGTTGAGCGGTAGACCAGTAACCTTCCCCCGAAAAGAAACCAAACCACGGAACCTTCCAGAAAGCAAAATCTGTATAATGCGCACTCATGTAACGGGGATATGTGTGGAATCGTTTTCCAATATTTGCAATTTTAATATGTAACGACCTCGCTAAGAGTGAATTTTTATTTATTTCTGAAGACGAAACATATGTTTCGAAACGCGTAAATCAAATCGAACGCAACACAAAGTCACACGACGGAAGAAATAAGGTAAATATTATACAGGTTTTGTCAATAAGTGACTTGGATACCAATTAAAACATGTCTTCCAGATAGCCTCGGATTGGACGGAAACAACGACAACGACTTCGGCAAAGAAATATGGAATACTCTTTAGGAACATGGAATGTCAGAATACCAGAATCCACGGAAAAAGACCAGTGGGAAAAGATGGGAGGACGCGGTGGATGAGGATGAGAAAGAAATATTGAAAGTGCGTCTCTGAAGGAGGATGGCTACCGACAGAAGGGAAGGGGGTTAAAATTGAAGGAGGCCAGGGCCCAACAAGGGCTGTAGTGCCATAGGAGAGAGAAAGAGAGAGAGAGAGAGAGAGAGAGAGAGAGAGAGCTTTGAACGTCTACATTTATTTGTCTTTCTCCCTCACTCTCTCATCCCTGTCTCTCTTCCTCCCTCCTCTCACTCCTCTACAAATATCTCTTTTCCTACGCTTGGGTGACAGAATAAAGTTATGCGCTGACAATTTCGATACGTCTCGCCGTACTGTTACAGACTCGAAGAGTTATACGTATGCGGAAGTTATCGTTACCGCTGTACTCCGTAACAGGAGCGCCGTGAAAAACTCAAACTAGAAGAGCAGTACTGATCCCATAGAAAATTCCAAGTCGACCGTGTCACACATCAGTAGGCATTCGTCTTATTTGACGTCTCAAAGACTGTTTTCTTTATGCTGTACCAGCCAGAACGGCTGAAACCCTGCTTAAGACAATTTAGAGACTACATAAATATTGGAACAACTGTAATTTCTGATTTGTAAAGAGCCTAAATTGGAGTATTCGATTTACAGGGGATTAGTTTTTGTCACTTGACTGTCAATCACGTTCAGAATTTTGAAGAACCTGTAGGTGGGGCACAAACGCAATCGAACGACTCGTTATGGTCGGACGTTAAGCGTTGAAACAGGCGTGAATGCAGAATTAGCCGAAATCAGCTACATTCTTATTTTTTTGAATTCATGTGGGTAGGTATTGCTACGAAGCAAACGATTTACTCCAAAAAAATACAAAGAGATATTCATTCGTAATGGCCTTCTGAATAGTAAATGAATGTGTATTATAATGATTGTGTATGAGTATGATGTGTATAGTTAATGAATATTAAGTTTATACGTGATTGGGATTTAAATACAAACTGTGTGCTGTTTATCATCAACAGGTATCATTTTACTTGAAAGTAAGCCACTTGGAATAATTTTAAAGTCTTCCTTTCTCTAAACGCTGAAAGATGAACATTTTGCATGAATTACATTGAGAATTGCATGGAGAATAAGTATTAAAATACCATTTTTTTGTGTAAACGACCTCTCTCTCTCTCTCTCTCTCTCTCTCTCACTCTCTCTTTCTCTCTCTCTCTCTCTCTCTCTCTCTCTCTCCTAGCTCAGCAGCCCATAGGCTGGTTGGCAGCAGCTCGTCATTCTTCACGCTTCTCTGCATTTCTTTTCAACTCACAATATGATGTGCAGTTCATATCGACCATAAGCTGTTTCATGTAGTCTAAACGGAGTCGTCTTCTATGATTGTTCCCTTCAATTGTTCCTTCTATTGTTCTCTTAACCAAACCATTTTGACGTAGTAGATTCCCAATAAACTTAGCTCTTCTGCCTTTTAAATTTCTTAAAAGTTCTTCTCCTGAGCTCTTTTAAAGACTTCCTCATTCGTTATTTTCTCCGGAATATTATACAAGAAAAACATCCATCATAGAGCTGCTGATACTAGGGATACCTTAAACAGATCTTTATTACAGTGGTTTCCCCTTGCCTTCTGCATCCTATGCTGTTGACGTATACCCGTTCCCCCGCCTTTAGAAGTGATTTCTTACCCCTAGGACAATAGGGTGCCCTGTCCTCTATCCGCTCATCTGCCTTCCAAGGAGGCCATTGGCACTTGATAAAGGGGATCACCTTATCCCGGGTGATATTCGGTCCCTGTGTTCGTTAGCCGCTTGATATACAAACGTTGCCCCCTCTCTACCCCGGGGAGGTGAACATCAGGTTTTTCCCTTCGTCAGGTCTAGGATAGTGGCATTTCCTAGACCCTCCAAACTTTTAGAGGTACTACTATATTTTCCTGCGTTATTATTTGGGTATCGGTATTCAGGAATGGTTTCGCAGTGTAATTTAAATTTATTTACCGTGTATAAAATCCAGTTTTTACCTACGTAGATGTTAGTTAATTCGACTTTCTATTCAGAGACGTAAGATATACTTGTAGAATGAATTAACTACTTTTCATTTATTTGTTTATTGTAAAATAGTTTTAACAAATTGGCTGACGTTTGTAATTTGGGGCGGAGACCAATATATTGGTGGTGCACGGTGACCTATTTTTGACCACACGGCAAACAAGTGAACTAGATCGCAACGTTAATGGTTCAGTTGCACAACAGTGACCCAGATGTGACTACTAATCGTTTTGTAATATGGTTTCAACAGTGATAAACGTTTGCTTCATTGTTTTTTTTATTCCGCTAAATGATGTTTAAATAATACTGTATTACACTATACAACTTTCATGGATTACGTTGTTTTTTTATTTTTATGTGTTTTATATTTCTCGTGCACCACGTTTGGATGCCATATACACTGTTACTGCCCCACGTTGGGCGCCATATACAACTCTCATGGATTACGTTGTTCGATTCCTTTTTCGTCCTCGTAAATTAATTCATGTCGTGTATCTGGTAGTAATATATTCGTTTCGTTTCGTCGGTAACTGGGCCCTTCTGTCATCTTATTGCCTGACCGACTTTTTTTTTCTTCTCCCCCTCTTGCTGTTGAGGTCGACGCGCCGTTATTTACAAACTCAATAGTGTTTACTAGCTGTCGATCACTCTGCCTCAGGTATGTTTTGTTTGTATTACTTTCGTTTTTCTTGTGCGAGGGTTGCTGCTTCCAACCTACCTCTTTATTGTGAACCGGTTGTGTGGCGTTCATTGTCTCCCTGTTTACGCGGGCGTTCACCTTGCAACCACTTTCTCTATTCGTTCGTTGGTTTATTGTAGCGTATTCTGAAATTAATGACTCAAGGTTTTGAATTGAGTTTATACCCCTCGTCACTACAGCAATCTCGATCTCTCTTCTGTAATGTCTCGCTATTTTCTTTATTAGCTGTCGATCAGTCACTGCTGGAGTTAGTTGGCGACTTTCCAGTAACATCCTCTCCATGTATTGAACCGCGGTCAGATTTCCTTTCCAGTTATATCTGCCGTATTCTAGATTGTCCCTGATCCCATCTTGTTTTTCTTGACTCCAATATTTCTGTGTAAATATGTCTTTGAACTCTTCAAAGTTGGTAATCTGGTCTCGGATCACCCTCCACCAGATTGCTGCGTTCGCTTCTAAGTGACGTCTGATCCATTTAACGTTGTCGGTCGGGTAATACATGCTTTGTAGTTGCGATAACTCTCTAATGAACTCCATTGGATATCGGTCCATGCCATTATATTTTAGCTCGCTGTCATTCGGTCCCCTCGCCCTAGTGATTGGTCCGACTTCAACTTCCGCTATTTGGCGTTGCAGCCTTTCTTGGCCTTCCTTGATCTTAGTTATAAGCCCTTTTAATTCCTCGATTCGTGTGCCCTTTTCTTTATCTGTAGCATCAATTTTCTGTTCAGCCGTTCGCTGTCTGCTATCCACCTCAACGCTCTTCTGTTTCAATGTGTTAACTGTCTCTCCATGCTCCTGTTGCTGTTGTTTTACATCGTTCTGTATTTCTCTTCTAAATTGTTCATTTTTGCTGGGTAGTGTCTTATATATGAGTGTCTAGTTTGTTATTTATTTGTTCTACTGCCGCATGTGTATTGCTGATCGCTTCCTGCCACTCCTGGCGGTCCTTCTCTCGCAATTCTTTATTCTCTTTGGTCTGGCTTTTTAATTCGTTTTTCAATTCCTTCATTCCACTTTCATTCTTCTTCTCCAACTCATCGATTTTTTCTTCCCACTTCTTAGTTTTTTCTCGCAGTTCGACACTTACCTCGTTAATTTGACCTTGGAGATCTTCTTTCATCGTTGCTAAACTATCTTCTAACCTTTTATTAATTCTTTCTTCTAATTTCTCAATTTGTTCTTTATTATGTCGTTTCAATTCTTCGCTCTGTTGTTTTATGAAATCTATTAACATCTGGAAGTTCATTTCGCGAGGTTCCGACGCTTGTCCCCACGCCATATTCTCTGTATCCTCCGCGCCGGTGTTGCCACTCTCCGTCGTATTCTTCTCTAACCCCTCGACACCTAATTGGTTGTTTACATCAAATTCTTGACTTTCCGAGTGATTTACAGCCATTTTAGCGTGACTTCGCGTGATCATTCAGACTTACTTAGACTAAGTTTACTTTACTTCTTATCTACTTATGTCTAACAAGTAATTATCCACGCTGTCTGTCCTCTGCCTACTCAAACAACAAGAATTATTACTTAATTGTCGAGCAGCGCGCTGGGCGCCATATACAACTTTCATGGATTACATTGTTTATTTTTATGTGTTTTATATTTCTCGAGCACCACGTTTGGATGGCATATACACTGTTACTGTCCCGCTTTGGTGAGCCATATACAACTTTGCATATTAATGCATATAAAACAATTAAGATATAAAGGTAATAAAGTCAATAAAAACAGTTAAATAACTCTAGCGGGGCCCACCTGTCGGGTGTCATACACAACGGTACAGAGTTAACGTTGTCTTTTAATGTGTTGTAATTTATGATGTTGCTTCGTTTTGTAATATTATGGATCAGTTATACCTCATCCCAGGTGACATTTAAATAAGTAAAGCATACACCAGATATTGTGATACTAAAGTTATTTATTCATAGTTCTTGCTATTCAAAACATAACGTTATCTTGGAAACAGTACATGTTAATATCAATTAAATTAGTTACTTCCGTAATCATTCTTTTACTCTATGCATTTTCTCAAGGTCTTTAATCTAAATACTAAAATTAATAATTATAATTCTATGCTCTATACAAAATTTATCTTGATAAAATGGATTCATAGTGTTATATAGATATTTGTGTTTATCTTTAAAGAATCAGTCATTCTAATTTAACGTGAACAAGTTTAAATATGATTTTAAATATTACTATCAGTGAATTCTTTTAGAGCGACAGACAGTGGGTTTTCCTAAACACTAAGTATACATAAATTCGTTACTCTTGGTACGTAATCCACAACTGCGTCGTAAAACTGTGATGATCTCCGCTCACTCCCTCTCTCTCTCTCTCTCTCGTCCTCCAGGATTCCCAATGCGCTGATTGACGCACTCATCACCTTCTGAATGAACACTCTTTTCACAACACTTCGTATTCCGGATTCCGGCATTCCTAATTCTTTTGCAAATTCTCGATATTTAACTTAGGTTTTGCATCAGTTATTAATAGAATCTCTTTAACGCCGAATTAATTTTATTTAAGTCTCATCGCGTACAAATGGTACTTTAATACTTCAGTAATCACAACCGAATTCTTGTTATTTGTTCGTCGGCATAGTTTCTTCGCGGACTTAATTTATTGTCACTACAACTGATATCGTTTAATAAATGTAAACAGTAACAATAATTTCTACACGATCGTCATGTCTAGTTCGTATTTCCGCCTTGTTCTTCCTCTCTTGACTTTAACATTATGTCTTTAATATAACACTCCGTCAAACGTCAGATCGCCTTCGCTTAACTTCTCAAAAATTATACTTTGATCTCCGATAAGTCCCACACTACCTTACAACTCTCGATTAACATTCCGTTCAGACTTCAGTTAAAACTCATGAATATTAAAACTCTCTCTCTAGTATATTGAAGTTCTGACTCAAGAAAAATAAGAAAGTCTGAGAATAGGACTCATGCTGACTGTCTAAGACTATTACCAAAACAAACTGACTGAAAACTGAACTGAAATTCTGCACTAAAAACTGATATAAAATTGAGTACAACTGCGTACAACTGAGCCAAAATTGAGTAAAACTGAGCTATTGCGTAAAACTCAGATGCGTTCGCAGTCAACACTTATTTTTATAATCCATTTCTCCCACATTTCTGCTCAAGATTCTAGCCTTCCCACCTTCTTCGTTTCTATTGGTATTCACCCATTTTTCTAAGAAAACTCCTCCTTAAACTTCTGGCTTGTCTTCTGTGACCATTCTTATTCGTTCTTCTTCTTCGTCTCCTTGGCAACCTACTCTGGAGAAACGCCTTGACCAAATCCTAGTTTCTCACAGGCCTCTCTAATTTCCTACTCTTACTTCTTCCATTTAGCTCCACCCATACCCTGTGACAGAAGGACCAAATTTCACGCCTGCCCATCAACTTGATTGTTCTACATAATTCCTTTCATACTTATCCCCTTAATTGTCGTCTTGTCGCACCACAGGCCTTCTGGTTCAACATAAGTGTGTTCTATCTTCCATAAGTGTGTCCGATTTGAGTATTGTCTTGTTACACCCTCTTTCCGTTCACACGCTGGTGAAATCGTTTTCTTAGTAACCCATTTAACGGATACATCTGCGCTGCAGTTTTTATGCTTTACTGGTAAATATGATTCCCGCTGTTTCGTTCAATTGCGTACCGAGTATGGCCTTTGTGCTTTCCACACATGTACGATTCCTTTCGCCCATTGAGAACCATGTACAGCTGTGTTCTGGAGCCAAGTCACACACGTGGCCTGTTGTTCGTCGCATTGTCTCTTTTATCTCTTTAGTTCTCCTTTCTTAGTAATATCCCTGTGACACATATTCTCCTGTTCTTCTGTTAGCGCAGCTCGCCACACGGAATGTCCCTTTAGCGGACGGACAGCTGCTATTACTGATGTATTGTCTTTTCTAACACAATACCTTCCTGTCGTTAATGGGTTTCACACGCTACTTTTCGAACTATCGCTGGTACAGCTCCGTCGTATATCATTGTTAGGTTGACAGATGACCCTTGGTACTGTTTCCTTTCATCGAGAAATTTCTTTAAAAATTTGCGTTACAACTAATCGAAATGGAGTAAAATTAGCATGTTGTTTTAGAAAGACATAATCAATTTCATGGAAAGAGAGGATTTGAAGTTTTACAGACAAAATGATCCTAGAACAGCTGTTTGGAAAAAAGACAACGAGGTTAATTAGGAAGGGCATGAAACAGTACGGAAAACGTAATCTTTAGTATAGAGATAACAAAGGCAAAGGCAAATAGGACGATGGTTATTAGGAGTAACACAGGAACAGCAAAAGGGTTTCTCAACTGACCAGAAGAATAGAATGCCTTTTCGGGAATCCATCTACCAATTTCAATGAATATTTCCTTTTGTGCAAATGATTTTAACGTACGCTGCACTGCTCTTCCTCCAGATAATCTCTGTTAAACTTTTCTCTGGGAAAATTCTGTTGTATCCAGTTTACAGAATCAGGATTCACGCAAAGTGTAATCAGTGCGTAAAAAGTGTTTTTTAAGTATCTTGGTCTTCAGTCTAGAACATACATGAATTTCTCAACCTTTTTTCGACACTGGCCGCATCCAAACGTCTTTTCCTCATGTAACCCCTCGTCCTGCACGGACAGTATTTAAAAACTTTGTTTGCAAATTAGAACAAACACGTTTTACATATACTTTAAACAAAATTCGTTTAAATAAATATGTACATTTTAAGTAATTCTTGATCAATTTGACCCTTATGCTTGATGACCAAAATCAGCTTCTTGTAACCGGTTCAACCCGCTGCCAAGAATTACGGAAATTATATCTGTCCATTACGTAAAGACAGTTCAACGTTTGGCTCGGTAAATAACTCTCATTTCTGAGACTTGATTTTATGGTTCTCTCAAATAATAAGTAGAAAGTTTCATAAAAAACAAATTGCTGTAGCCTAAAGCAGTGGAAAATTATAAGAGATTGTATTCTTCAAGAGAAAATTGTATTTTCCTTGACTGAAAAGTCATCGCAAAATAAAAATAGCTATCGAGTGGTAATATTTGTTTGTAAATTAAGGAATAGAATATAGAGTTTTTAATACAAAATTTTATGACTCTGTAGAATTAAACTATTTTTTCGGCAAGCTAAAATTTGCTCTCCGACAAGAATAAATACAAGAATAATACAAGTATAAACTAATAATAAATTAATACAAGTAATAAATAAGTATAATACAAGAATAAATTATCTTAACTTAAACAGTCGGAGAGAAGGGTGGTGTAATTACCCAATCAGAGTTCAAGGAATAGGGCAAAATTTCATTTGATTTCTTATTCCGAGTCAGTCAGACAGTTTCTCTCTGAACTTGAAAACATGTAGACGTTCTGCTTGAGTCTAGACGGTTGGTCTACAAAAGCGTAAAGGCAAGTCCGAAAGTTCGCGAGTTGATTTTAAATAGTGCTAATCCAGAGTGAATGACTTACACCTGTTTTCTAGACCAGATCATCACCATCTTCAACGTCATTCGTCATAAAGGAAAGTGATTTTATTTTTGCATAAACTTTAAAAAAAACTATAAAATAAAATGACAAAAGAACTTATATAAATATTATGTATTAGATTATAAGAGAACATTATTTTAAAGTTGTAAAAAGGTCAACAGGTACAGAACAATTAATTTGTGTTATTCATAAACAGTGTTAAATCAACATAGTGCAATATGTAATTATCATTAATACGAGCATTATCATTAATTATCATTATCGTAAATTCGAAAGCATTCCAATACCCAATACATGTTTAACCGACTACTTATTCTATACGACACCTGTACATTGCAGCACACACACACACACACACACATTATAGTATACTATAATACTAGATGTAATTATTTTAAATAAAATAAAATAAAAACGAATTCTTTTGTTTGCTTTCTTCAAAAATATTATTTTTAATAGTCTTAATAATCTTTTTTCAGTATTTTACAAATAATATTTACAATTGATTTTCTCAAAGTATCGGTTCTTTGATATAACTAGGGTTGAATTATGTCCAAAACCAACAATAAATAACAAGTAATAATACTTAAAACTAACATAAAACAATTTACAAATGTTAGTTATGAAAACAAACTTGTTTGTTGGTACATAAATGAATTAAATCGTTCCATCTTTGGTTTAGTTCACTTAATCACCACCAGGAGCGGAGTTCACTACAGTTTGTTTACAATACTCACAATAAAAACTGTGTCCGTTTAAAGTTTCAATTGTTTTCTATATTTTTTCTGTATATAGTGAAAATATTGTGTCTCGGAATAATATTTACTGTTAACTTTACGATATTTAACACTATAAGTCACTGTTCTGTTTCGTTCACTAAGTGATGTGTCATTCAGTGTTTTCCAGTATTGAGGTTATTGAAAAAATACTTTATAATAAGTGGTTAATTACTTCATATGAGAAAATTTAAGTGTTGTTTCAACAAAATAATATGGTTAGGTCTCACCAATACGTGGACTCAGAAGTCGAAATTCTTCGGAACCTTTTTTAAAGTGAATTTGATAATTTTGGTATAAATTACTTCTTAGTATTATTATTTTGGTTAATTCCTCTTCATCAATTGCATTAATTTCATTTAGTTTTAAGTTAATTTTCTCTTGTTTTATAATTTTATATCAGAGCAACATAGAATGCGTCTATACTGGACGAAGGCTTTTCAACAATTGAATTTTATTTCGAACCTAAATAACGCGTACCTCATTTTTCAATTACGAATGTGATTGGTTGAAAATTAAATCTGCGTTAAACTTTATGCGCAATAAACATTTCAAAATCTAAATTTTTTCTATTGTCATTTTACAATTTCTATTTCAGTGTTTTAAATGACCCAGTGTTATTAGTCATTTACACAATTATCTAATAATACTCTTATAATTTTGGATACTTAACCCAACCTTACAGTTGTTGATTTAGATTAATATTTTCTACATGTTACAACGTTGATAAACGATATCACATTAATTATGTGTAGGCCTACTGTATTTTAACATGTTATCTATTATATACTATTCTTTACATAATTGGTTTCTTATCTGAGGAGAAAGAATTGCCTTTTTAACGTAACCTATCGTGACTTTCATATGTAATGTTATGTTACATTACAATATATATATATATATATATATATATATATAATATTTTAAAATTTCAAGTATACTGTAAATATTTTACCATATGTTCACTTATTTTCCATGTTGTCTTTCTCCTGCTTCTATCTTCCTTTTCGACGCATGTATCCACTTTCTTTCCCACTACTTAGTGTTTTGCAGTACTCTCCTTTGTTTCCTGGCTTGTACTTTCTTCATTTGCTTTATCTTTCAGCTGTCATTACCACTTGGAATTTAATCGTGTTTCTTTTGAGTCCACCTCTCGAACATTCATATTACGGCATCACTCCTGAAGTTTCCGTCCACATCACCGTCAGGCTTATAAAATATACATTCAGTCTACAAACCTGATTATTATGTAATCGTTACATTAATTGCGTAGACGGTATTAATTAGAAATACTGTTTCTAATCAAAACTAGACTTTGAAACAGTGTTTTAATCTTTTTATATAATCATAGAATACTATACAAATTACAAGGAATATTTAATACACATGAATGCACAATTCATTGTTCTAACAAAGTACCAAGTAAAAAAGAAGGAATAAGTAATACGAAGTCTTCGTTTAACTAACAACCAGTTTTTTTTTTAGAATAAAAACGAGCAAAGTCTCGTGACAGCGGTATCATAGTTTAAAATGAGCACTTGACGGCACTGAGACTGAGACTAATAACAGTGATGGAGTGAAACACTTGTACAAGTAATTGCGTCGATCACGAGTCTCAGACTTACCACTGCCAACGATGAATGATAATTAATGTTAACAATAAAGAGAAAGGGATTGATAACGAAAAGAGCGGACTCGTCATGAAATATTCAAGTACTCACAGACAAAGTGAATGTTATACTGCTTTATATTCACTCATGTTAAAAGTTAAATAATATTTCTCTCTATCTGTCGACGTTACTAGAACGCTCTTTTGCCTTTATTCTTTACTAAAAATAGAGCACATTGCAATTAACTTTAAACACTGCTATTGCCGAATAAATTTTTATGTATGCATAATAATTTGATTTCATACTAACTGAAAACATTTTTAAAGATGTTAGAAACTGAAATACTGACTGAGCTACAACTCTAGCTTTCCTAGGCTTCCTTCTTACTGTTACGTAATGCGGAAAAAGGGTTACGCCATTACAGAATACTCTACTCGTTTCTGGACTATTCCAGTGGAATCCGGCTGTAATGTTGTGTGCGTACGTGATTCTCAAGGTGCGGTAGCGAGATTGTTCCAGACTTACCGGTCCGCGCGCGCTGTGTGCAAGACTGCAATCAATTACGTTCTAGTGTTTTCTAGTAGCGCTGATGCGTAGCACGGATGATTCTGAGATTTTAGCGACGTGCAAACATAGCCATTCAGCGGCGCTTAGTCAGACTGAGTTGAGATTTATTCCAGCGCGGTTCGAAATATTGTGGCGAAGTGTTACGTGTTTTATAATTGTGCGAGACTCGTTGACATTATTATTGCGTGTGAACAATTTTTATTTCATTTGTTTTATTTTATTTGCTTAATTGTGATAATTAAAGCTGGTGATTAGTGACATAATTGGTGTCTTGTATTTTGTTTTCCACTGTATCATACGACGATCAGTGAGACCGTCGTGGCAATACTGTCCTTTCGGATGACAACTTCAATAAATTCTCAACTTTCTTTACTTTGAATTCCGCCTACATAAAACTAGTAGTCTATGCTCCTTGAGCTGCAAAACTCGCTTACTGTTTTAAACGAAGTACATTTATTATTACATAAATAGTTATGTTTAGATAATATTAGATAATTTTTAATTATGGGTAAAATCGCAAAAATCCAGACTACTATTCTTAAGTAATATAACGTTTGTAGAGCACACAATCATACAATAAACACTACAATAAATACTTTGAAATACTCTGATTTGGGTTACAATTTGTTTTATTCTGACACCCTGCTGGATTTTCAATTTTTTTTTCAAATTTTTGGTCTCTTTTTGTGTTCTTTTAATGTTCTGAAAATTTTGATATTTGTCTGTAGCAGGAATTGAACTAACGGGCGCGAGCGTATATTGTAGCATATTGTATGGATTATATTCGTACCGTAACGGAGATGATTATCAGGTTTAAAGGTTTAGTCATAGTACTATAAAGAACAATATCATAATTACATACAAAACTATAAAATAAATTTTGTACTTAATGGTAATAACCTGACAGTAATTTTAATGTATTATTCTGTATACCTATTACATGTTGTTTATGAGATACTATGTTTATGAGAAAGTTTTTTTTTACATAATTCTAAGTTTATTTTAACAGGAAAACTCTAGTAACTGCATTTAATAGAGGGGAACATTAGAACTGCATGAAATACATTTTTATAAAGATACGATTTTATAAGCAACCAAAAGTACAGTAATGTAAATTATAGGCTTGTTTTTAACATTCTTTTTATAGAAAAAAACTCTCTATATAATTAATATTAATTTCCTGTAGATAAAAATATGTGGTAGTCGATATTGAAAGCACTCCTGTGTATCTTTCAAGTCAACAATCCGAAGATATGCGTATAGCCTACTTGTGAGTGTGCGGGCTCAGATACGTGCACACAGACTTGGAATACATTGGATACTTGCTTATTGCTACAGTAGAGTAGTAGCAGTACAGTAGCTATTGCTACAGTAGAGTAGTATCAGTACAGTAACTATTGCTACAGCAGCAGTATTGCTACAGTACATTTACTTAAATAGCGACGGAACATGGAATGTAACAACTACAATTCACACTCGTATCCAGCTTACATCTAAACCAATAATTCTTCTTCAGAAATATAATAATAAAATGTGCTGTAGTTTTGCGATAATACGACACAAAACTGAGTCATTAACATCAAACACGTATATTGCAAATCAAATACAAATTACTGGCGCAGAATTCCAACACGACTACCAAGTCTAAGGTAGACGGTTTGCTGTACCTGCTAGTCCTATAACTGAAATATACTGTAAGAATTGTCCTCAAGTGTTTTGTATTTGAAATATCAGTGTCCACGGCCAATGATAGCTGCAGCTCCTCTGGGAAAACCGAGTGCACCTTAGCGATTGTCATAGGAAATGTACAACTTGATTATCCAACATTTCGGGCAGCAACACCCTGTTAAGAGGAAAAGAGAAGAGGTACTAGTAGCGTACATTCCACAAAGTTCATTCGCTTTTGTTAAGTTTAGTGCCTTATTTGCTGACAAACTATTTAAGCCAGATTATATGCTGCTTGCAGCAGGAATAGAAGACCAAAGGCGCGGTTTCCTACTTTATCTCATTTACCGTTACAACAAGCACTACTTAATTTGCTTAAATAGATAGTAAAATTAGCCGATTGGTAGATAGCCGTTTTGATGGAGGGCCTAATTCGGAAGGAAAGAATAGAAAATCGTATTCTTGTCAATCGGTGGTACATTAAAAATAGTAAACTTTAACATATTACTAAAAGTAGCACACAATTCTTGGGACACACCATCAAGTTAGGCCTGGAATAGGATAAAAAACGCATTTTCCAAATACTATAAAACGTGGATTCATATGAAGTCTGCCAAGAACGCTAATTTAAAATTTAAAATTTCCAAGTACCGTTCAGCAAAATATTCCACAAAAGTAATAAATTTTTTAGTAAAAAATATTATTTAATTTTATTAAAAAATGACATCAATTGCACCTGTACATGATTGTAACTAAACATGTTAGGACAACCTTTTAATATATTCCAGCATTGAATAATACTCGTTTCGAAATAGAACCTATTTGACCTCTTCTAAAAACCAAAAATGCTATGCAGTTCAATTCTTAATGACGAAGTAAATTTTATATCGTTATAAAATAATCACCGACAATTTGTAAATAGAAATCTAAGTGAATGGTAATACTGTGAGCTGACATCGTCGTCTACCACGAGACGTTTACTTAATTTTTAATCGTCGCAATAGTTTCCCCGTCCAAGCAACGCAAATGATATTTCGCCACTTCGGTGTTGACTTATTTAAACAGTTGCTGCTGTTGAATGTCTCCTCTCCTCTGTCCAATACATCATAGCCGTCAGTTAACTGTCTCTAGGGTCTGGCACAAGGGTTTACTGAATGCAAACGCCGCCCAGTCATTGCCATACCAATTCACTGCTCGGTCTGCTTTGTTTGGAAAGTTCACCAAGATTTCAGTTTACAACTCAAGACATATGTGAATTGCTTTCAATATCTTATCGAGTAGTAACACTTTTTAAAATTAGGTTAAACAAATAATTTTATACACTTGTTCAAAGAGTATGCTCTCATACCTGACACACATTTACTCTGTATCAGATACGATTACGTTTGTTGTTTTCCTGTCTGCATTTCTTTGTGTATATAAATGTGTTTGCCACCATCTTCTTGATTTTCTTCGTTTTTTCTTCGCGGCTAACGAATAATGAATATAAATATACGCCGCTGCAGCTTCCATAGTTGTATGCAAGAAACTCAGGGAACAGCACAAACCCGTTCCGTTCGTTGTTCAGTTCGGCGAAATTAATGTCCATTCTCCGTTGTGTTTGACATTCGGTTCGTTGTTCCGTTTGTCGTTCGGCGCAATGTTCAGGTCTGTACGAAGCTAAATCCCGCACTCTGTGCTACAAAATGGTTACACAGACTCTCTAAAGTTTCTAAACGAAAGTTTGTACAGCCTGTTTAATTTGGGTCGGGATTTCAACATACTTAAGTAAGTATACTCGTCTCCAGTGTCAACATTGACCATTACATTGACAATGAGTCTTGATGAATTCGCTACTCACACGTTTTATTGCACGAGCTCGTAGTGTTTATTTCAGTAGGCCTACTGCCATCAATGGAACAGTGTATACCGACTCCTTTAGTAGGTTGTATGCAAATCTTGAATTCTCTGTAAGAACCTAGTAGGTATAGTTCTTGTTCAACCCATTTTTTCTGTTCCTCTATCGTCCCTGTTCAACCGCAATGACGTGCATCCTGAATAGCTACATTGGATATAACCGAAACGACTGACTGAAGGAAACATCCAACAGTGCGCCGTGGAGCCAGAATGCCATGGCGTATTCACTCTTTCAAAATAAACAGGAGATTGGTGTACCTAAAACGTTTATTGGTTTTTACTCAGTAGTACTAGCATAAATTTGATTTAGGCTTGTATCTGTTAACAGAGCTCCAAAGCAATCAATTCAAGATAGACTTTTTTTATTCTTACTACATAAAGTGTCTTTAGTGTCGATTTGCACTGCTCGAAACGTAATTAGAAGTACAGTACGATTTGTAATCACACACACATAAGGAGACATGCCCCTCTACACACACACACACACACACACACACACACACACACACACACACACACACACACACACACACACACACACACACACACACACACACACACACACACACACACCGATCTCTAATATTGTTATATTACTAACTATTAAGCTACACAGAGGTAATGTTGTTTGACTGGAAGTCGTTTCATATGATAAGAAGCACCGATTAATGTTCATTACAACAATGTTTTGCTATCAGCACTCACTCAATAACGATTCATGCTGTACATGATATGCATATTTTACAATTAACCTACTAATAGAGAATAGTAGCACTTTACAAAAAAAATTATTATAATAATAACAGTAGTAGTAGTAGTAGTAGTAGTAGTAGTAGTAGTAGTAGTAGTAGTAGTAGTAGAAGTAGTAGTAGTAGTAAACATCATTAACACCATTATTATGGATCTTAGTGCTTGTGTAAAAAGATTTTTGAATATATTTCACTAAATCTGGTGTCGATTTAATTCTATCACACAACAAATTTCCTTATCAGTGCAACAGGTTCATATTTTATTCCAAATATCTGTTGCTATCAAGTTAGGGGATAAAAAGGGTTAGCTCCCTATGAAATGACTGGAGTCATATCCGTAAGCCCAGGATTTGTTTCTGGATACGTCAATGATTTTCAGGACTTGTTCACCTAAGCTGGGGACGCCAATAAAAATACTTAATCTGTGCTTGACGATAACTCTTGATTACATTTCAGTTCTATGGTCTTTAGAAACTTTAATAAGTACTGCAATTTTGTTCAGGTACCATACTAATAATGTTGTGAGATTTAAAAGCCCTTATCTTCCTCAGATCCCTATCTCAGCTGTCCCAGTTTAGCATAAACACAAAATTGATCTGACTTTCTAAAGCGTCAACATATTTCTTCTTCACAGTATTTTTACGGCACAAATTATAACAGAGTATACGAAGGCTGAGGAAATTTATCATTTACATTGCAATCCAAAGTCCAGTATGCAAGCCACGGAATGTAAGGAATCCTCAGATCACCTCTATCTGACCTGATTGTTGGCAATTAGTTGACAATTTTCTCCCTACGATTTTGCCAGCATCTTTACCTACTTGAGGATTATTGTCATCCAGCAGATTACCTTGCGTCCTGTGTTACGAGAATCTTGTGGGTTTCATTCAGTGGCTTGCCTCGAGAAGTTGTCCAAAAGTTTTTGAGGAAAAATCCAGACAACCTTATTTTCTTCATTTAATTTCCTTTTCAACCGGTTACTGGTTTGGTCTTGTTCCAGTAGCGTGGCATCCATGTAACCGCTGTTCCCTGAGGAAACAGTATTGGAAATAAGATAAAGTAATGTTAATTATATCACAGAATGAATACTTTAGCTATTGAATAATTAGAAATCCGAACAATATTAGTAGGGAAACTTGAATAAAAGCGTAGGATTGCTTTCAAACTGCTGGGCACTTACACCGTCTTGTGTTGCCGGCTTAGACATCGGCATTGATTTACTGCGTACCGCCATTGACCTCGTAGTAGTTGTCACTGAACAAACTTTGGAGGGGGACAGGACACATTCGTGTACCCAATGTGTTGCCGCTCCGCTGTATAAACCAGCAAAACGCTCAGTTAGCAAGCTATGTTTGTTTCGGAACTGACGTGCAGCAGATACTAAGTACCTATTTGTGTTTTGTTGGTTTAGTCATGTGTTTCTCTGTTTGTCTCGATTGTTTGTATTCTGATTTATTCTGTGTAAGTATAATGAGAGTCAGATCCCGTTGAACAGGGACCCTCTTCTTCTCCCAACGAATGAGAGAAAATACTCTAAAAAATATTTTGCATCTAAAGAAAACACACACTTGGTACTAGAAAATAATAAAATTAATTTTTAGGTTAAGTTTTAGGCCTATCACAACCGACAACCGGTGTTATGTACCCACGCCACACCACTGTTTCTCTCAGATGTCTGTGTCGATTCATCTTATATTTAACCGTAGCAGTAATGTTAGGTAGATTAACGGTAGTAGTACTCTCTCTCTCTCTCTCTCCTATGGCGCTACAGCCCAAGTCGGGCCCTGGCCTCCACCAATCTCCGCCTCCAATCCACTCTATCCACTGCAACCCTCCTCCAGTTTCTTATCCCCATGTCTCTCGCGTCCTCTGCAACGCCATCTTCCCACCTCTTCCTCGGTCTACCTCTAGGTCTCGTTCCCTCCCATGTACCCAGCAAAGCCCTCTTAGGGTTCCTGCCACCCTCCATTCTCATAACATGTCCGGCCCAACGCAATCTGTGAATTCTTATAAATTTTGAGACTGGTATCTCTTTATATATTTGATACAGTTCGTTGTTGTATCTCAGTCTCCATGAGCCATTTTCTTGTATTGGGCCTATAATGCGTCTGAGGATTTTCCTTTCAAAGGTGTCTACTATGTCGACTGTTTTCTGTGTGATTGCCCATGCCTCACACCCGTAGCATAGCACCGGTCTGATGACAGTCCTATATATTTTCATTTTTGTTTCCCTGTGCACATCCCCAGACCTAAATGATGGCAGCAATGTGAAGTACGCCTTGTTAGCCATGGTGGTCCGTCTTTGGATCTCCGGCTCCTCTGATCCGGTCTTTGCTAGATTCACTCCGAGATACGTGAAATTGTCCACCACCTCAATTGTGTCCTCCTCTATCTCGATGTTGTTATGAACCTGGTCCCTTCTTGTTTGGATAAGCATTTTTGTTTTATCCATATTTATGGCTAGCCCAACTTCCTTGGCTTTGTTTTTAAGCTCTATAAATATTTCTTTAGGTAGTAGTACTCAATGCGGGCAATTACGGTACAGGTATTCCGACACAAGGTCTTCAGTACCATTAAGATGTGATCAGTCTCAATGACAACGACAATAATAAAGCGATAATCGTTATTAACAATTTTATTATTAAATAGTAGCATCATAATAATATTTGTAATAAAATCTACAAGAGCGGTAATAAAAGAATACTTATATTATAAAAAAAAAAAAAAAAATAATAATGATAATAAACGTCGATAATATAATGACATGTGCAGTTAAGTGTTGACTGGGAGCTAAATAACAAGATAAATGGTACAAACTTACTGTCGAATTACAGTCCAGCTTTCGTTCCCTGTTCCGCTATTCTTTATCATTAACTGCGTTTTATTTACTTCCTCCTGCTAATAGTTATTCCGCTCTTGATGAAGAATCAATGAGAAAAGCCATTAAAGTACGTTCTCCTCGCGCGCCGATACACACACACACACACACACACACACGCAACAACACGGTACAGCCTTTTCTCACAAGTCACCCTACCCCACTGAGGCTACTCTGTTACAGCACACGCACTGCTTGTTTCCTTGTTTTCGGCAACTACAAGGCAATACAGCTCCACTAAGGAGCAGTCAACTTTCCACAAATGTTGTATCATGAATCTGACATTCATATTGGTGCTTATTTTAAAGACACATTATTAGTTGGTGTTCTGCCCTAAGGCAGGTCTTCAGTTGGCAAACGCTCTACAAGCTGTCCTATCACATGCCAGTCTTTTCGTTTCTTCGTAACACCCTCTGATTTTAATGCTATCTATTAACTTCATTCTTCTACGCCCTCTTCTTTTTTATTCTTCTATGACACCCTCCATGGCAGTTGTAAGCAAGCAGTCTCTTCTTAAACAATGACCTAACCATTTCCTTTTCCTATTTTTTATTACCTTCATGATTCTTCTCTCTTCCCCTATTCTTCTTAAAACTTTATTATTCCTTATTTTATCAACCCACCTTACTTTTTCCACCTTACTTTTACTGTGGTAAAGGCCTCGTCTTATACAACTCTTCTTATACAACTGACAACGGCCGTGAAAGCCTTAGAACAATTTAAAAAAAAAAATTGTTTAGATGATGTCTCCACGGGGTACTAGACTACGTGGGTGATACAGTTTGAAAATATGTGCACGGAAGAGCTTCCACCTGGTAACTAAACAGCATGTAACTAAACTAACATTCTCCTTCCTCCGCTCTTTTGAGATGTGATTAATCAAATCACTAAATCCAAGGAAATCTGTGAGCATGGCACATTACATTTAAACATTTGGTTTAAAACTATATTTGCTTACATTGACCATATTGCTGACACTTCTACGACATTTTTAGCACATGTCACTCTAAATCCTTCTGCGATTTATGCTTACCAACTCTGTTTCTCGCTTTTGAATTTTACTCTACAATTCTTTAGTAGTTGATTACTGGAAGATAAGAAAATAAACAGCGATAGTGCTATAACTTAATAAGATTGTTACAAGAATAAAACTAAGCGTCGGATAGAGAGGGTTAGAAAATTTAAGTATCTAGGGGAAATATTCAAGAGAATGGTTCAGAAAAATCTGCTATAGAAGAAAGGATTCATAAAATGGATAGAGCATATGGTATAACTAAAGATATTTACAATAAAAAGTGTATATCTAAAAATGCGAAAATAAGGCATTACAGTAGGCTACATTAGTGAAGCCAGAATGCCTATATGCAAGTGAATATCTACCATTGAATTATAATTTAGACAAACTAGAAATATTGGATAGACGAATTATCAGGAAAATACTAGGCCAACGAAAAATTTAGAAGAAGTAGTGATGAAATATATCAAAGTATAGAAAATATAACAAAAACAAAGAGAAAAAGAAGACTATTTTGTTTTGAACATTTATATAGAATGGACGACAATAGGTTAACAAAGCAGATCTTCAAATGTCTGTGGGGTTAGGAGTCAACATGAAGTTGGATTAAAGAAGTCCAAAATGATTTTAAAAAATAATAATATAAACGCAGAAGAACAATTGAAAGAGGTGTTTTTTGGGCAAAAGTGTTAAAAATGGAAGGAGTCTAGAGTAGGAGAGAGAAAAACATAGGTTCAAAGACATAAGTTTGAAGACAGGAAGAAGAGACACAGTGAAATGAAGAAAGAATATTGGAGAAAAAGAAAAGAACGAAGAATAAAGAATTGAAATTTGCATGTGGTCCTTAGATGGCCGATAAAAAAAAAAGTAAGCGTGCAAATTACCTATACTATTTAGTAGAGTATAGTACAAAGATAAATTTCAAACACACTGAAGTACATGTTTTCCATTGCAGCTGTTATTATCCGGTGAAGAGGGTAAGCGGACAGTTTCTGTTTCAGTTCAGACAACAAATGGCTCCAAATATTTGTCAACACATTTGCAGCGTCCAACATCCACACAGTAAACAGGCAAGTCAGCTGGCCGTTTGTCATCGTATCATGACAACAAACAAACAAACAAACCAACGTCAAACGCGTAACAGATAACGCCCCACCCCAACATATAAAATTTTATGCACAGCATTTACAAAAACGTAACATAGAATAGGATTTTGAAACAATTTTACTGAATTATGGAGATAATTTTACATAATACATAAGTCATTATTTTATATAATGTTACGACGGTCCCACTGATCGTCATATGGTACAGAGAAAAACAAAATACAAGACACCAATGAAATCACTAATAACTATAAAACGCACCCAAAATTTTTTTCAATTTTTTTGTATTCAAAATTTTTTTTTTTTTTATTGGGGGCGTTACTTAATATTTAAAACTAGACGCGTGGCCTAGATGGAAATAAAATGCGCTGAACCCATCGTGACAGCTCTTGCAAAGAAACACTTGTTTAACAGCAACAACATTTTTATTAGTGCATTAGTTGATTTTAGACATATTCGTTTTACAAACTGAAATTCTTTTCGTCTTAGTTTTTAAAGCTAAATTTCAATCAATTTCTTTTTATAAACACCATTGTGGTAGGCTTGCACTAATAACATCCCAGAATATCTCTCACAAATAAATTACAACATTATATAACAACCAGACACAAATTATTTCATGTTTCAATCAACAGAAGATTTTTTTTATTTACGTTAACAATGGTTGAGAATTTACTCAGCAATGAAATTACTAGAAGTACATAATAGTGAGTGCAAGTTATCCGTGGATAACGGTTAAAAATATTGAATATAATTTTCTAAATGTTTTCAAACTACTTCCATCTATCTGTCCCCAGCACTTGGAATTAATAATACGAATAACAAGTAACGATAGGATCACTCGGTGTGATCACTGCTATGCAGACATTAAGAAAAAATTTTCCTTTTTATTTAAAGTTATAATTAAAAAGTAGTACAAAATTATTTTTAAATTATAATACAAGAAGTTTCAATTTAGACTAATTCGATCTGGTAAGATGGTTAACCCATGAAATCACAAGTCATATGACAGGTAGATGCAAGTTGTTCATTGTCTGGATACTGTAATTTTTAAAGTTTAATTTTTTTTAAGTAATTTTCAAATTGGCTTCCTTTTGCAGAAATTAAAAAAAAATTTACATTGTAATAATCGTAAGCTTCAACACCATGAATAATTAATATACTAAATACATTATAACATTTTTATAATAACAGTCATCACTATAAGCACAATTTACAGCATGTCTGCACAGAACATGTTCCAGGCAATCTTAACTCTTAGATATGAGTCTATTTCGTTTAACCGAGTTTTTTTTTTTGTTAGTTATAACTGGCGGAGTACTGTGTGTGTGATGAATAAAAGGAAACTTGGAAACTTCCCACCTGATCCTTGAGGACACATAGAATAGAGATTCCTGCCATGCAAGCCTGGGTGGGGTGATGGTGATGATTACCAGGACGAGCCTCTTCGAATAGTAAAATACTCTGTTTGCAGTATTCACACTGCTCTGCGGATGGGGAAGGATGTAATGTCCCTATCTCGGCGACCCATTTCACCTCCCGACTATGCGGGGAACCCTGAAGCTCTTTATAAAATTAAAGACTCATTGTAAGATGTTAACTACAACACACCGCCACGATCCGCTCTGTACCAGTGTTGGAAGAGAAAGAGAAGAGAATTAACGCTGCAGCGGACCGAGTAAAATTACAAACAGCTGATGCACGGCTGAACAGATTTCGTTGTCATAGAAGCTTGCAGCGCGGCCAACCGAATAACGTCACTTATCAAGGTCACGGCGACTGACTAGATCTCGCTATAGATAGCGGGCAGCCTAACTTGTAACGATAACGCACTAAACGTACTGAATTACGTTTAAAACTTGCCGTGGAATTTACATTTAATATTGCCACGGCACAACTAGCTTCAATTATCACAATTAATAATTTGTTATTAACAAGATAGTCTCTTACAACAATTCGAGTAAACATTGTCCACATGCAATAACAATGTCAACTATATAGAA
Organism: Magicicada septendecula; assembly: GCA_034769895.1. NCBI lineage: Eukaryota > Metazoa > Arthropoda > Insecta > Hemiptera > Cicadidae > Magicicada > Magicicada septendecula. The sequence goes on from CM068370.1 coordinate 77,965,545, forward strand.
TTCCGCACTAATTATAACAATATTTCTCTACAAACACTCGATCCGCGTCGCTCAACACCACTGAACTCACAAGCCGGCAACTACGGCTTTTTATAGGTAGCGTACGCGTTCCAGAAATCTTCCATCATTAATGTGCACACCACTTAATGCTGACGCTAATGCTCAATTAAAGTGGCCTCTTGAAGAATCTAGAACAAAGTTTGACTCGGCCCTGACTGAAGCAACACTTGTCAAGAACGGGGGGGGGGGAACTCTTGGCTGTTCTACGCGGTTCGATACGATTCTCGTTACACTGCCTCCTCCTTAAGCCTGGAGGTGCTTTAGGATAGGCCAGTCTAATCAGTCTGCTGATACTTCCTTCAAATTCTTGAAGACTCTCCCCGGAACCTTATCGCCTTGTTCTCAACTGAGCGTAGTACACATCGCGCAAATGTTTATCACAATACCGTAATTCTAGAGCTTTAATCAATTCGTCAGATGTTCTGGCTGTCAGGTGGCACTTTCTGTAATAGCTCTGCGGCAGGTCCTTTTAAAGCAAGAATGAGTGAAACTGCCTTGTCTTTATCCGTCAAATTATTTTCGCTAGGAGCGGCTTCAAATTGTCGAAGGAACGTCTCCCAGTGAGTGCTTCCATGAAAGGTTCTAGAAGAATCTAGAACAAACTTTACGCGGCCTTGACTGAGGCAACCCCTGACTATAAACGGGGGGAGGGGGTGTGGAAGGAAGCTCTCGGCTGTTCACGTGGTTGGATACGATTCTCGTTACCATAATAATGGACTGTTATGAAACTTTTCGTATTTTTATCTTCTTCCATTTTGACTGTGCTTGTTACGAAAGTAAGTCGTGACTCATGGCGCGGATGGTAGTAGGTTTTTGATGGTTCGCTAGCGGACCTCATGATTACAAATATCAAGAGTTTTGATATTTTTTCAAAGGGGCTGTTACATGAGCTACCTATTATTTGTTTCCATCCACCTTCCATTCGATAGTTTGGTTCTCAATACCGCCTCCGTGAATGATTGGCTTCACATGTTCACTTGTTTTTGTATAGTGACTAGTACATAGTTGGTATTGTTAACGTAGTGCGGACAAAGTGTATGCCATTACAGAACATTCCACGTGTTTCTCGGCTATTCCAGTGGAATCCGGCTGTAATGTGTGTGTGCGTACATATTACTGCTACTTTGAGATGAAAGACAATTACGTGACATTTGTCACACGTCCGCAGCCGAGACTGATCCAGATTTCGCCGGTCCGCGCACACTGTGTTCAAAGCGGCAAGCATTTACGCTCTAGTGTTTTCTAGTAGCGTTCTTGACGCATACTATGGACTATTCTGGAATCTCAACGGGGTATAAATACAAGTATTCAGCGACCCTTCGTTCAGTTTCAGTGGCGATTTATTGCAGTGCGGTTCGTAGTATTTGTGGCGAAGTGTTATGTGTTTTATAATTCTTCGAGACTATATTAGTTGACATTATTATTGGGTGTGAACAGTTTTTATTTGATTTGTTGTAAGAGACTATCTTGTTGATTACAAAATGTTTAATTGTGATAATTAAAGCTGGTGATTAGTGACTTAATTGGTGTCTGGTATTTAGTTTTCCACTGTACTATACGACGATCAGTAGACCGTCATAACAATATAAATCCTCTGCTTATAAAGGGACACAGATAAATAATTTGTACGTTAAAGCGCTAGGAAGAACGATGGAATTGACGTAGTGTTCTAGGTGCCAAAGTAGGTAGAATAAGGCATGTTATGACAATGGAGGGCAAGCGGAACGTCATTGTCTTTCTTAAAAATAGTTGCGTGCCAAAAATATTAACCGCCATGTACGGTTATAGCAAAGAATAGATGGAGAGAAATCTTAAAAAAATGAAGGAAAAAATCGAATCAAGAAAGATATGGAAAGCAGATATTGTTCTTGCTATGGAAAATAGAGTTCACAGCAAAATGAATACATGGATGTAGAATGACGGATGTGAAAACATCTGAAGCGGTTTTACTTGGAATATACTGTCTTTTATTTATTTAGTTTGTACAGTCTACATATATGATTATAAGAGGTTAAAAAAGATGTCTATTTTTAAGATAGATTATACTTATAATTCTTTTATTTGAAGAAGTCATATCGAAATCAGCCTAAAATTTGGAGGGAACAATGCTGTAAAGCAATTTTAAATATCTGGGCTACAGTGTGTCTTATAATGCAAGCAACGACGTTGTAAATAAGTTGCATAAGTTCAACCTTATGTGCGGAACCATTAGGTGAACCCTTCGGTCAGGAGAAAAAGGAACATGTCTAAAATTCTACAAGGTGATGGCTCTTCCCACACTTCTTTATGTGTCTGAGAATTGGATGTTAACGAAAGGCCAGGCCAGTTGCATCCAAGCGGCTGAAATGAGATTAACAGGCACATGGCAGGACGTGATCATAGAAGAAACACAGATATACAGCAGGAATTGAATATTATGAGTATACTCGACAGGATCGCCCAGTATCGGCTAAATTGGTGGGAACATCTTTGCCGAATGGATGACTGCCGCATCCCCAAACAACTATGGAACTATAAGCCGAGGGGACGGAGAGGTGTGGAAAGTCCGAGTAAGTGCTGGAGTGACCAGCTCTAATCTCTGCCTATTTGAGACCGGAACAAACCATCCTTGATTTAATCCTTGTAGTTGATGATGATGATGATGATGATGATGATGATGATGATGATGATGATGATGATGATGATGATAATGCTGTGAATAGAAGGCCGTAAGCATGTTTTATGGGAAATGAAACACTTGTTTCATGGTGTTTTATTAACACCTGTCTACATCAACACCTTTAGTTTCTGCACATATTGGAATCATGTTCGTAACCCCTTGCTAAATACAACGGTGGAGAGTTCTTTTTGTTGAGGTGCAATATAATTTGTTAGCTACCAAGTTTTTACTAGTATTTGAAATTCAAATGGATGGAAAAGTAAAGTTACTTCCTTCTTCATTATAAAATGTTAATTTTGTAAGTAGGGTAAATATATCTTGTAATATTCAATAATAATAGATTAGAAAATTGGGAAAAATTAAAAGATTCAAGAATATTTTATGGTGTTAATGGTTTACCTTAAAACGATAAAACTGTTTTAAAACTCTTTCCTCCTCTTATGTTATCGATTTCTGGGTGTTAACACTGAGAAATATGTTTACAATTTATTTATTGTAATTAATATAAATTTTTGTGTCTATTGTAGAAATTGTTAACTTCGTTTTTAAGGAATTCTTCATTTAACGGTAGATTTAATTTGTCGCTTTGAACGATACGTTACACATGGGTAGTTAGTCAACGCGATCAGTCGGGCTCTGTCGAGCATCTAGCCTAAAAGCTGAGAAACTCTTAGTTTTCTTTCTATTGTATTTTTCCGTCTTCCAATTCAATACATTTAGTCTTCTTCTATACTTTACGTACGTATTAGGTAGAGCGCTTAGGTTGGACCCATCTCCATTATTTAAGGCATGTCCGGTCCTTTCGGTTTGTACTCCCTAATTTTCAATCCAGTCACTAACTCGGATGTTTAACCACATTAACGTTCTTGTATTACGTTCTCTTCTATTCCTACTTACTACTCTCCACTATGTCCTCACGTCTACAACCTTTCCTGTGAAAAAGAATCCCATCTCTACTTCTTATGTAATCATTTATGTCCCCCACATATACACAGTGTTCGCTCAGTTAACTAATTACATTATGATTATACAAAATGTACATGCAAGATAATTTAAATAATCTAATTGTTCAAATAACTTGTTGTTTGCCATGGTTTTTGTTGTAAATTGACTTTATGGTTTTGGCTTTCTTTCTGGTAATTTTCAGTTAAATGACATACACGAAAAAAATTCACTCCCAATTCAACAACAACAAGAAACAATTTTTAAAGTTTACAAGTATACCTCATTTCTATTTTTAACAGTATACTTATCTTAACTAGTAACCTCTCTGAGCAGCAGAACTCGCTCAGACTTTCATAACTTTTACAAAGTTTTGAATTATATTTTCAGCTTATGATACACCTAAAGATGAAAATTGTCAAATGAAACACTACATTTGGTTTGGGCTAACATCACTCCCTTCGTCTAATGTTTGACACACAGTTTTACAATTTGATCAAATTTTAATACAATTTTTCATGTCCTCAAATCTATACACTATATTTAGATTGTGGTTAAAATTCTGTTTAATTGAGACTTAAATTCTGTTTAGTTTTTTAAATTTTAATACATTTTTAAACTTTTAGTTTTCCAAAATTAAAAAATTTCCAAATCTATACACTACATTCAGGTTGTAATTAAAATTATCTTTAAATACACCACATTAATTTGTTCGTTTTGTTTTAAATTTTGGCATACTTTTAAAGTCGTGGTGGCCCAAAGTCTTGAAATTTCTAAAACTGAACACTATGTTTAGACTGCGGTTAAAATTCTCTTTAATAAGATACCCCACATGGCCATTTTGGGACTTTTTTCAACATTTCGACCCCTCACGTTTTGCCTCTGTCATCCTTATTTTTGGGGGGATCAATCTAAAACATTATGGCTCTGTACGTTAAAGCTATGGAAACGCATGACAAGTGTCACATATTTCAGCATCATCAGTACTACTGGGCGTATATATATATCCCCCGCCTTATCTATTATTTTAAAATGTAATTTAAAATTTAATTTAAATAAGGCAACTTATTACACAAATTAGGTTATTTATACTTTCAACAAACAGAAAAACCTCTTCGCTTCAAACACTATCAGCCCAAAAATAAGGAAGAATCTAGTAAAGACATACGTGTGGACTGTTGCCCTATACGGGAGTGAATCTTGGACAATTGAAGAAAGTGACAAGAAAAGACTCCAAGCATATGAGACCTGGTGCTACAGAAGAAAATTCAAGATAAGCTGGAGGGAGAAGATAACGAATGAGGAAGTCTTTAGAAGAGCTCAGGAGGAGAAGTGCTTTCTACGAAATTTAAAAGGAAGACGAGCTAAGTTTATAGGGTATATACTACGACACAATGTGTTGGTTAAGAGAATAATAGAAGGAGCAATTGAAGGGAGGAATCATAGAGGAGGACCCCGTTTAGACTACATGAAACAGCTTATGGTCGATATGAACTGCACATCATATTGTGAGTTGAAAAGAAAAGCAGAGAAGCGTGAAGAATGGCGAGCTGCTGCCAACCAGCCTATGGACTGCTAGCCTAGAAGAAGATAAGATGCTTTATTCTGTTCTATTTTTTGGTTATAAAATTAGGAAAAGATCACTGCAACAAAATTGTAATCGTCGCTTTTGTTAAATCAGACAGTGCTTTTCAGCTAGAGTTTGATCACAAATGAATGAATTAATTAAGCTAAACACGGAAAGACACAGTAAACACAGTTATTTTCTCACTAATATATAAAACAAATTTCATCAAGTGCTTCCAAATATATACTGTCTGTGGACTGACCTTTTCCTCCAGTAGCCTACAGGTGTACTGAAACCATTTCTCCGTGTAACCATGTTTGTAGAATCATTATTACATTACATTAAATATGTTTTTAAATGCAAAGATTATAAGGTAATGTAGCATGTAGTATTAGCTAACATGTGATAGGAAAAGAAATTTTCAAAAAAAAAAAGGGACTGAGTCTTTTTTGCCATTGTACTCGTCAGTTATTACTCTTTAAATACTTTAGCGAACCAGCCACAGCCCATAGATTTAAATTGTCAGGTGTGGTATATTCATAGAAAACACATGGAAAAATTTGGCAGTCGGAAGAAACAGTAAATAGCTAAATGCAACATTTCGCGTATATCATTACATATAATACAGTATTTGTCTGAAGAAAATGGAATATAGTGTTTTTATTACATAAAAGAATTTGTAAAGTCACTGTTGCAAAAACAGAAGCCTTTCTTCAAATTGAACCTTAACCTTAATGAACCTTAAGAATGTTTCCCTTTTGATAACAATAAATTGTAAGAAAAAACTATTTCACCTTATTAGATTTATCCCGTTGCATGGATTGGCAGCCATGAAATATGCACGGCGGATTTCCCCCAGACCTGTGCCTACTTATATCGCGCCGGTCGAGTTATTGGTTTCTCCTCGCCCGTTTCTACTTTACTGCAGTTCCTTACTATCTATTTTCCGCCCTTGACATTCACTGCCGTAGAAACGTGATCAATACGTACTGTACACGCTTACGTAGACATCTCTTCGTAATAGTTGTTAAACCAAGTAATTTTTATTTTAATCGCATTTTTCTGATTGTAAAAATTGAACAGTAGTAGAAACGGAAGGCTGTCTAATCATAATGCATGCTCCATTGCCCTGCTGTGCCCTGTATGGTTAGTTATCCCATTGACCCCAAACACTGCCTAAGGCAGTGGTTTCCAAAGTGGAGTCCGCGACAATGTTTCAGGGGGTACGCGGGCACTTTTAAGAAAAATTTAAGTATACCGTAATTTTCTCCAATTTTTTGTAGTCTAAAATATAAATTTTATAATCTTAAAACAATTAGTATCAGATTCCAGTATTTATTTGGTCCAAAATAATTGTAATTAAAAAAACTTATATCAAACAATAATAATGTCTTTAAACAATGTCATGTAGCAGATGTGTTTGTCAGCCGAACTGACTAGTTAAGAAGTAAACGTGATGTTGAGAGTGACTTAGTTTGAAATTATCAGCCAATAAACCTAATATTGCAGAGCTAATTGTTCAAAAGCAACCTCATTGCTCACATTAAACTATGTTTGATATCATTAATATTATAATTTTGCAAGTTAAGAGAATTTTAATTTTAATACATTTTAATTAAAATATAACAGTTTGTATCACATTTACTGTTTGTTTTATTTCATATCCCAGACATATCTCAATCATATAAAGATTGAAAAAAATGACTGTTTACTGAAACAGTAGTTTATTGAACAACAACAAACAAGTTAACAACAAACTTTACGGGTGAAGTTGATTTTAAAATGAAACAATGCATCGTACGGCGACACAAAATATGTAACAGAAAAACAAGTAACGAAAAGCGTGTTTTGTCGTGTGACTGAATGACTGATCAAGTAATAACTAGATGCCTAATGAACTATAAACAGGGAGTCCAGTTATTATTAAAGATTTTGCAGTAATCAAGAAAATAATGGTATCATTTTTGTATATTCGAGTATTGGTATTTTCACCGGTGAGTATCTTTGTATTTCCACTGATACTTGTTTAAACGAGTTGTACTATGTGATACTTATTCCTCTTGTAACTGTTTCCAAGTGTTAGTTGATAGATTTTTGTTTTTAATTTTGATTAGTAAATTAGATGCTTTATGTGAGTGTATGGTTGGTGTAAATAGTGCCAGAAAGTTTACTATATTTGCAGTACCAAATTAATTCGATTTGAGTTAATCGACGTGAAAAAGGACTTTTATACCATCTTGTTGTACAATGTCAGGTTGTGATACCTATCACATGGTAACACAAGTAAGCATATATTTAAATAGATTTATCAAGCAATGATATCTGGATGAGTGGATATAGCTTTGCCTGTTGGTTGTAATTGAAGAAAAATAAAAATTGATTAATTTTTTCTAGTTCTAATAAAATAGTTACTAAAACAGTGGCTTTATTACCCTTCTTTTAACTTACAAAGCCCGCATCAGTGCTATAGCAGCATTAAAAAAATGAAGGATTCTTAGCCATCGGGAGTTGATTGTTGGAAACACTCATCAGACGGCTGATAGCTGATTGGTGTGTGCTTTTGAGTATGAGATGTGCAGATTCCTACACTCATCAGACGGGTGATAGCTGATTGGTGTGTGCTTTTGAGTATGAGATGTGCAGATTCCTACACTCATCGGGCGGGTGATAGTTGATTGGTGTGTGCTTTTGAGTATCAGATGTGCAGATTCCTACACTCATCAGACGGGTGATAGCTGATTGGTGTGTGCTTTTGAGTATGAGATGTGCAGATTCCTACACTCATCAGGAGGGTGACAGCTGATTGGTGTGTGCTTTTGAGTATGAGATGTGCAGATTCCTACACTCGTCAGACGGCTGATAGCTGATTGGTGTGTGCTTTTGAATATGAGATGAGCAGATTCTACTTTCGCGGAATCAGTTATATCGATTGCCCAGGATATAACAGCAGGAAACAGCTAGAGAGTTCACAAGTAAATCATGTTGAAGATAGGCGTACTTTATTTAATCAAACTCTCTGTAACCGGTGTCTGAGAGGAAGAACTGTGTTAAGGTTAAATTAATTTTTTCGAAATATACCGACAATTAATTTCACAAGCATCCTAATTTATTTTTAATATTTTGGAAATTACAAAATTTAATCTCTACAGTTTTATATTTTTGTTTGTGATAGGTGTACTATTCAAAATTACACAGTGCATGTCCTCTAAATTTTTGATGCATAAGTTAGGGGTTGGAAAGACAGTCATAAAATATGCAACTGCAGACTTCCCTTCCGGACGGCGTTACCTGTATCCAAGTTATTTGTTTTGTCTTCACTCCACCTGCCATTTATCCCTGTTACGCCCTACGTAATTTCTGTTTTCAAATGTTCCTTAACAATTCGGTATATACGTTGCCGTCATATTGGCTTCGTTGATAATAATCTTATCTGGAATTGAACGAAGTTAATATACAAGTACTTAAATTTGTTTTACGGACTTTATAGAACATCCCTTATATCAAATTGCTGACTTTATGAAACGTGAACGGAGTGACTTAGAATACATATGGTTTGCAATATGCCGTTTCAATTTTCCTTATTCTTGTAGCATTTTAGGCGAAAATTTTGTCACTAAGACAGTGTGTTAATAATACGTTAGTATTGTGTGTAGAATACAATTAGTACGTAGAAGAAAATTGTGTAGTTTTAATATACAAGAGAAGTAGTAGCCTACAGTATAGTATAGTAAGGAGGCAAAAGTGGGAAAGTATAGATAGGTAATGTTAGTTGTCACTGAGGAAAGGGCAATAATGTTTACATATGTTATGTATACGATGCTCATACTATGTTCTTAGACAAAACTGGAAATTAAACATTTTTGTCAAAAATGTAAAACAGGGAAATTAAACATTTATTGTACAATTCAATTTTTCCTGTTTAATTACACGAAGAAACGCACTAATAATATTTTCACTGTTAAGCAGATTATAGAGAAAAGGAGAGAACAAAATTTAGAGAGGCATCTACTATTCGTAGATTATTGCAAAGCTTTTGACAAGGTGCCAAGGTTGATACTGTGGAGAATTTTAGAAAATAGAGGCATTCCATTACAAGTGATCAAGAGAATGTATCTAGAGACCAGGACACAAATAAAAGCAAGGGAACCCCATCAAAATAAATGGAGGCGTTAGACAAGGTTATCATTTATCAACCGGTCTTTTTAGCCTGTTTTTGGATGGAATTGTCAGGATTTGGCATAATAGTGTAAATGGAGGAATCAGAGTTGCGGGCAAAATGCTTAAGTCTCTGATGTTTGCAGATAATCAGATTTTATTGGCCACAAATGAAGATGATCTGCTCCACTCCATAAGTAACATTGCAGAAGAATTTAATATAGAACTATCCGACAGAAAACAAAATTTATGGCTTTTAAAGGAACATTGTCAGTTAGATTTAAAATGGTTTTGGATAGTAAAATTATAAAACAAGTCTCAGAATATAACTATTTAGGCTGTAAGCTATCATATAAAAACAAAGAACATATTAATGAGAAAATTAATAAATTTAACCAGATAACAGGAACTCTCTGACGTGGTCTAAAACACATGGCAAGGGAAAATTCCACAGTAAAATTATACAAATCCATGGCAGTTCCTACCCTTACGTATGGCTCATATACGCGGACACTGTCTGCTAGACAAATACCTAGAATTCAGGTTACGGAAATGACATTTTTGCGTTCCATATCTGAGTACACAAAATTATATATGAAAAGAAACGATCAGATGAGAGGAACTGAAAGTTCAATAAATAAACGGAATCAGTAAGTATCGAGAACACTTTAGCAGAATGGACACTGACAGATTCCCCAAGGTAGCCTCATTGTATCAGCCGAAAGGGAAGAGAAGCATGGGGAGACCCAAGAAGAGATGGTCTGACCGGTTTGGAGCCGGAACAGACTAAACAGTATAAGCCTCGAAGAAGAAGAAGAAGAAGAAGAAGAAGAAGAAGAAGAAGAAGAAGAAGAAGAAGAAGAAGAAGAAGAAGAAGACGACGACGAAGAAGAAGAAGAAGAAGAAGACGTAGTAGTTTTATAAAAAAGTAAGAAGGTTTATAAAATAACATTAGTGAATGTGTAGGTCTACAGAAATTTACAAGTATACACTGATTATATTTTTCACATTAACTCTTCTTTTTTTATTTTTCCTCCTCCTCCTATTCGTCAGACACTTAAAAGGTTAGTCGAAATTCCGATACTTTTTATGTTGTTTCGGTGCTTTTAACTTTTGAAGAAACTGCGTGTTCCTTTCCCACCACGTTTTTATGTTACTTTACAATTCTTTCTTCACTTTTCCACTGTAGTAATACGTTCTTTATGTTTCTCTACGCATACACGTATGTATTTCTATTAATGTAAATAAAAATTGTAGGATGACAACATTTATCAAACATTACCTGCTTTACGTGTAGTCAGCCGACCAAAAGCCTTCGTTCATATGAAATATAATTTGTTAGTTGTCAGTGTTCAAATAGCATGTGCCGTATTCTTTCAGTAATTTTCAATAGGGCTGAGCTGTAATTACATCTATATGACGTCTAATTACGATTTGATAATATGGTTGTAATTTATCAAACGCGTGTGTATCTAAGAGAAAATGTGAATAACACTCAGGTATGCGCACAAAAGTAAGCAGAAATACAGGTACAAATTATCAGAGTTATTCTCAAGTAAAGGAAAAAGAAACATGATTTTCTAGAAAAGTTAACGCGGGAGATTACTGAAGAGCCAAGTGACGGGAACAGAGAATATTACAATGCCCTACACAAGAGCCGTGATGTTGTTATTGTTAGTAGAAACACATCTACGGGCAGATTCGATTTACGTAAATATGTTTTATCTGCTTAGGATTATTTTTTTTAAGAGGATCAAAGCGGAACAGGAAGTGCTGTTGTTTATTTTCTCACAATTATTTTCTTCTAGTTCGCTGTGACGTCAAAAACCAAACAATTAAGTTCACTTAGATCTTACATACGCCTCGATAACTGTCAAAACGTCAGCATGACACATTTTTTTGTGCTAAACATTTTTAATTCTTTGTAGTTTAAATTCTCTGTTAAACTTTTTCCGGTCTCAAATAGGCAAATATTACAGCTGGTCACTCCAGCGCTTCCTCGGACGTCCCACACCTCTCCGTCCCCTCGGGTTATAGTTCCATAGTTGTTTGGGGATGCGGCATTCATCCATTCGACAATGATGTTCCTAACAATTCACCCGATACTGGGCGATCCTGTCGAGTTATACTCATAATATTCAGTTCCTGCCGTATGTCTGTGTTTCTTCTATGATCATGGAGAGTATACCCTGCCACGTGCCCGAGAAACTCAAGAAGTTACCGGTGATATTAAAACATTCCAAAGAAGGATTTACTTGTGGAACTGTAAAACCCAGTTATAAAGAATGGAAGAAATATTAAAGAAATATTCTAAATAAATGGAAAAGCTATCTCAATAATTCAGAAATGTATATACGGACAATTTCATCTGCATTAGTATAAGTAGTGTTACGGTATCAAAAAAACGTGAATGAAGAAAATAACTAAGACAAGAGCAAAGTCGATATCTATCATTATTTCTAATCTTAATTTTGTAGTGGCCATGGATCAATGAATTTTAACGACGAAAGGTTTAGCCAGGATCGGTCAACAAGTATAACACAAATTTTGTATTATTTGTGTCGACGTTTCAACAACATTTGTTGTCATCATCAGAACCTGTGTACGGATACAAGATCAAACACAACAAGATAATTAACTCTGTGAATGTCAATGTTTGTGAGCGCGCGCGCGCGCGCGTGCGAGGCAGGCGATTGAGACAGTTCGTTTTACATCATTAAAATAATTTCATTCTATACGTATTGTTTTAGTTAAAATCATATACGAAATTATAATACCCCAGAACATAATTAACGAGCCTCCTGGTGGTCTAGTGGCTAGCGCGGGCGCTTGATGCGCTCGTGGTCCCGGGTTCAATTCCCGGCGGAGGCTCCGTACGGCGTGCACTCAGCGTCGTGAGGCCGAACTAGTAGGCGCTGAGATAACAGCGCCGCCTCCTGGCTGTGAATATCGCAACTAGCGGCTGGTGGCGCGTTGTACTAGCCATGCAACCGTCACATTGCACACAACAGCCGCGCGGTATGCCTTGGTCTTTTCAGGGACTGTTGAGCGGAGGTTTAAGAACATAATTATTACAAAATATTACAAACACAAATTTATGGTAAACCAGCCTATCATGTGAAAATGGTTATTACGTAACATTTATATTGTTTTAAAGTGTGATTTACCGAGAAGTTAGTCTACATAGAGTACTATAGTCTATTGTAGAATTATGTATTTGTCGACAGTCATACCCTTTCCTTTACATTCTCTCTCCACCCCTCCCCCTCACTCCGACTCTCTCTCTCTCTCTCTCTCTCTCTCTCCCTCTCTCTCATTTATCTCTTTCCAACACCAACGTTCACCCCATCCTCTCAATTACACACCCCTACTGCCTCTCTCACTCCCAATCTAAAACACACCCGTAAACCGTCTCCCAAACTAGCGCACCAACACACACACACACACACACACAAGTACTTAGGTATATATATTATTTCACGTAAGCATAAATTATGAAAAAATGCGGATGACAGCTCCACTGAGTTTGAAACTAATCGAATATGTGTCATTATAAATTAATCATTTGTTTAAACTAAATTATATTGAATAATATGATGACTGAGGCACTTACAATTATTGTTGAGTTGTTACGACACCAAACGCACAACTGTAAGGTGCCCAAAACAACCATGTTTAAAAGGAATAAATCCCAAATGTTTAGTACCAAGCCACGTGTTGTTCAATCAAATATATTGCAACTTACCGTCTGCGGCTTTTAGAAACAACGTCTTCACAAAGTTGACATGTTTTGGGACACTTGTCCCATCATCAGAACTTAAAATAATCGTGTATCATTTAAAGTTGATACAGTTGTCAATTAACTAAAATATTAAAATCCAATATGAAACAAATAACTTAAAACAATATGAATACTTAAATGTTTAAAGCGAGCGCGAAGGTTAAACGATGTACATCGTACGGAGACATGTCAACTTTGTGAAGACGTTGTTTCTAAAAGCCGCAGACGGTAAGTTGCAATATATTTGATTTTCAAAACAACCACCCTATTTATAAACACAGACACACGAAATTGTACATCATTTGTTTGAATAGTCAAGGAATTGAAAGAAACACGTGTTTAGAAGACAGTTAGGGTAAGATTTAAAACTGCAAGCGGGAGTAACAGCAATTAATATCTGACAACATGCTTAGCTGACATAAATGACCAACACACAAGGAGCATCCTGTAAGGGCCAAACTGACTATATACGTTTCCTACGAAATCATACATTAACGGTCTCTATAAGTTGAGCGTAGCTGGACGACCATTTTATGTACCTATACGAAAATGTATGGAGTGTGGGTCACTTTTTATTTGAACCATTTCAAGTACACATCTTTTAAAATAATTGTTTTCGTAATGTTTAATTTTGGTGTTAATAAAATTGAATTCATGGCCGGTGTTTAGATGATGTGATACTAAATCGTTGGGGTTATCATTTTTCAGTGCCGGATTTAAAATTTTTAAGGCAGTAAGCCAAGTTTTATGAGCGCCTCCCCCCCTGGCTGTGACTTAGAAATAATATATGTACTGCAGAAGTAATTTGATGTTAGATTAATACTATGAAATTTAAAACCAGTAGGCTACTATAAAAAAACGTGCTTTCTTTTAGCAAAGTTTTCAGAATATTAAGAACCATGCAAAAGAATTGAATAACTAAATTTATTTTTCTAAATAGAGTAACTTAACTAAGCTTATTCATAAATCTAATATAAACAAATTTCTTTTTTTCGTCTAGGTATAACACATTAATTTTTTCTTATAAGTTTTATAAAATTAAAAAATAGTTTTATATTTTATTTATTCTTTGACTAAAGATACTACAAGCTAATGGTAAACTAATATTCAGTGACTATTTTGCTTAATGGAATTAATGTCGGAGAAAGTATACACATAAAAATGTTGCGGGAAAATGTATAAATTTAAAAAGAAAACCATAGAAAATTGTTTTTAAATAATGTAGGCTACGTTTTCATATTTTATGAAGAGATATAAAGACACTTGTTTCAGTTATAACTGGTTTATATGTACAAACCTTTATTAAAGGCTTATAAATGTAAATTCGGGGGCAATATAGCGGACGTTCAAAATTGGCATGCGCAGATTAGTTTTCAAGTATACCAACGCCTTAAATATAAGCGCGCAATATTTGAATAAGAACTGTCTTCCATATTTGTATTATTAACAAAAATTTATCATTTAATTTAAAAAAATCATACTTAAATAAATCAAAGTGCCACCTTCTTTTATGAAAATACTTCTGTTAAAAAAAAGATGTCTGTACCTAGCGGCCCCCTCTGAGCCCGCGGCCTAGTTCCCCTAGTGGTAAATCCCGCACTGTCATTTTTGAGTTTTCTTAAGGCAATCATAATGATGCTGATAAATTCTCTTGTGTAGATATTGGGACGTAATTCTCGTGTAAGTGGCTGGACATTCATTGCATTGAATAGTATATAGTTTATTTCACTGTACGGAAGATTGCTAATCACGCTATACTAGTGCTAGTGCTGCAGTATGTTTCAGTAGGAAGGGGTTGTTACACAAGTCTACACAGGTCAAAACTTTAACAAAATATAATATATTACCGAAATATACTGCTTCATGTGACCTGTAATTTTAAAAGTTTCATGCAGTTATATCAACGAAAGTAATTATTTTCTTTAGTAAGCATAAAGTTTTTTTCTAATGCGTTCTCTGTATAATCTTGTAGTCTTTAAAAGTGCGTTAGCCAAGAATGGTTAACGTATGCTCAATTCAAATTTTACTAACTATGATACTTATTAACAAATCAAACGTTACTTACTCAGTTTTACATATTGCTCTAGGAAGTTAAATAAAATTCTTTAGTGTAACTCACATGCCTTAATATATTCACCGGAAAACAGAAGGAAAGCGTATAACGTTATTATTGGGTCTCTTTGAAATTCCAAGCCGACCCTAAGCCAACGTCCACCGAGTAGAATTTGGTAAAGGAGCCATGTAAATGTTTGATCTGTAAGTTAGGGGGTGAGTGTAGCGATGAAATATGCAACCCCAGACTTTCATTTCGCCTGAGACGTAGGTTACATCTGTATTAATCTTCCTTACTCTTTACGTTTGGTCAAATCGTCTACGACATTTTTGCTGAATTATTCGCCATATTACTTAAAACTTGAGTAATTTTTATAAATTACTAAAAATTATTGCCTGACGTTTATCTAATAGCACTTTTTTACGAAAATATTTTAAGCAGAATGTGAAATTGATATAATAAAAATCTTGGTGTCGTGGAATAAAGAATTTAGAAAAAACTACAAAAGAAACAAGTTGGTTCTTCAGAAGAGTATCTCTATTGGGTTGTAAAGATTTTTCTGTTTTAATTATCTTAAGGACAATAATCAATCGTTTGTTTTTTGAAGCACTAATATTTTTAGTGCTATTAAATACCTCACTTATTTAGAGCTTGACAAAAAAAGATGAAAATGCATTGGTAGCGTTTGAGACAAAATATTTAGGAAAACTTCATGGCATAATAAAGGAGGCAATAAATACATCACTAAGTATAATGTTATCTGTCATAATGTGTAGAGAAAAAACAGCAAAAATAATCTTCTGTTTTGTAGTTAGTTTCGCCTATTCACATGTATCGCCAATTCGCAGTATGATATGTCAGTAATCTGAGTTCATTTATTAACAAGATGTTATCAGGTCTTCAACTTGTTCACGAAATGCGCCGAATCCTGCACATAAGCGTCCGTCAGGTGCGTCGATGTGCGGCTGGTGTAGCGTGGTCAGATCATAGGCTCATAGGCCAACGTGGGAGAGGCAATTGTGCTCGCAACAGACAGCAGCCAAGGGAGATTGTTTGATGAGTTGTTCCCTCTTGCTCACAACAGAAATTAACAATCAAAATTTAAACAACTGAATCAGTATTAACAATTGGAGATAGTAAAGACATTGATGTCATAAAATTTGCAGATGAACTGAGAGTTCTTCCAAATACTGTATTGTACAAAAGAATGGCAACGGATGTATTGATAATTCCGTCTTGCGCACCACATTCCCCGTCGGATTTCTCGACAACGACATCATGTCGACGAATCTAACACACTACGCATTTTCTGGTTATTAGCCTTGTCATCACGACTTAACATTATTTTGGCGCTCCCATTGTCCGCAGGCAAAATAGTAATGCTAGTATAAGCCCCAGTGGTTGATTTATAAAACTGTAGGTGCCGGAATGCATCAATACAAATGTTGTATAGACACAAATATACTTATATTTTATATTAGCGTATAAGTTTACATGAGGTCTACAAGTTTAAGGTATAAGTTTACAAAGGAGGTCTACATTTTTAAAAACCTTATAAAATATTTAACATACGTATAAAATTGTACCTTAAAAGGTAATAAAGTTTACTGATATTTCTAAAGAGATTCATCGTTACTTTACCCGCATGACAATCGAAAACATGTTACTCATGATGGCGTCATCCGGGGGCCTCAATCAAAGTGATGGTTTCAGTGGTTCGGACATTTTTAAAAAGTTTCCATAGTTTCATCATTGTGTCGTCGGATGGTTTGTTTCTTGACGTTTCCTTACTCTTTGTGTCTCCAATGCTGTATGGTGGCCAGAAATCAGCCCTCTCACATTCACTTGAAGATATCGCTATTGACTCAATAGCATATTTCAAGGTAGAAACACTCTCCGGAAAATTTCAGGAATGCTCATACTCTCGGAAGCACCGAATCAGTTGCCTTTCATGTAGTTTTAATTTTGAAGCAAGTTTTTTTTATTTAATTTTCTCCATTGGTTATTGGGACATTTTTGAACGACAGTAGTTAAGATAAAGATTAGTGCTGATGTTTGATGTTTACAAATGTTTAGTTTTGTAGTGGGGCTGATGAGGGGGCACAACTTAAAAATTAGTAGTAAATTTTTGTAATAATTAGGTTTTTCATTTCGTATATTTCTTTACGCTAATTTATTTTTGGATACAAGAGGTTCCGAAACGCCGTTCCGGTTCGTTTCCCCTGAAATCAAGCCCTTATAATACCTACTATATTTAAATGCCCGCCGTTCTCCTGAAGATAAATTACTCTTCAAAGGACCAGCTCTCCATAATATCCTAGCAGTCTCTTGTTTATCTACATCTGCCTCTTCCACGGGCAGCTCCCGGTCTAAAAGTCTGGCACTAGTAATAAATAATTTGTCTACAGCCTAACAAGCCGGTAATTTTTTACAATATTGACATTGGTAGTGAAATCTTACGTTCTTTGTCAAGAGCTTTGCAACGTCTACGATTTCAAAAGACGCGTGATACGTAGAATAATTTCCAGTTTTCATGACAGAAACGAATTACCACATTGTTAAAACAGTCTGCCATCTCTTAAGATTTCTCTTAACATTGTTGAAATAATTATTATCAGCCGTGCTGGTAGGCCGTGGTCCACAGCTGTTGGTATTGACAAACGTTTCGGCCCCACCATCGGAGGCCATCGTGAATGTCTAAGTTGGCACGGTGTCCACCAACTCACCTCACAGACTATATGTACAGAGACTATACATACAGAGAAGAGGATCGAAACATCATACAGATTCTGAACAGAATCATACACCTTTGAGCAGAGGAGACGCTGACGATTTAGTAGTACTACAGGGTCCGCCAGTGAAGCGGGAAATTTTGAAAGTCCAATAGTTCATTTTCTGCTCACGAGAGGGCGTGGAGGTTTTCGATTGTTGTTTTACATTTAATGCCATTTGTTAAACATGGAGCAGTGGTCCGGTGCACAGCGTGCGTTCTGCATAAAATCGTTTTATAAGAATGGTGACTGTGTGACTTCTGTACAACGATTGTTTAGTAATCATTTCAATATTCCACGACATGGAAGAGTGCCGTCCGCTCATGCAATTATGTCATGGGTGAAAAAGTTTGAAGAAACTGTTTCCACATTAAACTTAAAGCATAGAGGAGCAACAAGGTCTGTAAGAACAGAGGAAAACATTGAAAGATTTCGAGTAGCATTGACGCGTAGTCCACAACGTTCTGCAATGAAACATGCATCCGCACTAAACATTAGTGACACATCGTTACGACGAATTTTGCATAAAAACTTATCTTTTCATCCTTACAAAATTCAAGTAATCCAGGAGTTGAAAGATGGCGATATGCTGGCTCGCAGGATTTTCAGCGAAGAAATATTGCGACGTGTAAATGATGATGAAAACTTTATTCACAGCATGTTTATGTCAGATGAAGCTCATTTTCATTTGAATGGATATGTAAACAAACAAAATAGTCGATATTGGAATGATGAAAACCCAGGTGAGTTGGATGAAAAGCCATTACATAGTCCGAAAGTTACGGTGTGGTGTGCACTTTCATCATCTGGCATTATTGGGCCATATTTTTTCTAAGACGATAGAGGAAACACCACAACTGTCAATGCAGACCGCTACACACACATGGTCAGAACATTTTTGATGCAACAGCTTCCTAGGTTTCCGGAAATTAATTTTTTCCAGCAGGATGGGGCCACAAGTCATACTGCTCGTGTGTCCATGACTGCTTTAAGAGAACTCTTCCCGGAGGGACTCATATCCAGATATGGCGACATCTCGTGGCCTGCAAGATCCCCAGATTTGTCCGCATGCGACTTTTTCCTTTGGGAATTTCTGAAGACCAGGGTGTACATTGATAGACCGCACACCATTCCGGAATTAAAAACGAATATCAGACAAGAAATTGCACGGATTCAACCTGACCTGCTTCGTCGAGTGATGGAAAATTTTCGGTCAAGATTAGAAGAATGTTTACACAGAAATGGCTCTTACTTGAGCGGTGTTATTTTTAAAAAGTAAAATAATGGCATACTTTACTCAACTCAAATCTGTAAAAAAATTCTGATAATAAATGTTTCATGGAAAAATTGGGTACTTTTAATTTTCCCGCTTCACTGGCGGACCCTGTATTAATAAAGTAAAATCAAGTAAATTACTTATTTTTTTGCGTACCGTATCACTTATTATGTGATATATAATTACCTTAATATCCACTTTAGCGATACAAAGTTTCGTCAATGATGACGCGTTTCGGGACTAAGTCCCATCCTCAGATACACTTAATTAATAAACTAAAACATTAAAATCGCGACCATGATACTGGTCAAGTCAAAAATAAAATAAAATAAGTTACAAATCGCATGTAATAAGTTTTAATAACCACGGCCGGAGCTCCCGCATGCGTTCACCCACAACCGCGATCGTCACGCGACTGGTCAAAGATTAAGACAAACTGATTGCAGTGTCGAACAGGTAATTTGACGCAAAATTTATCTGGTCATTTAATAAACTGTTTTTGGTGTTACTATCTTTTAAAGCTTTATAAATTTCAAATTCCTCCAGACTATCCATCCGTCTACCCTTTTTACAAAAATGCAACGCTGTTAAATTTTCTTCGAAGCTTGGCTTAGGAATTTGTTCTAATTATGGTTTCCTAATTATGTTCTAATTAGAACATATTCCTAAGCCAAGTAATACTAAGTCCAACTTTGCACAACATTTAATATCAAGCGGCCATAAATATACGAGCTTCGAAGAAAATTTAACAGCGTTGCATTTTTGTAAAAAGGGTAGACGGATGGATAGTCTGGAGGAATTTGAAATTTATAAAGCTTTAAAAGATAGTAACACCAAAAACAGTTTATTAAATGACCAGATAAATTTTGCGTCAAATTACCTGTTCGACACTGCAATCAGTTTGTCTTAATCTTTGACCAGTCGCGTGACGATCGCGGTTGTGGGTGAACGCATGCGGGAGCTCCGGCCGTGGTTAGTAAA
The DNA here is from genome assembly GCA_034769895.1 of Magicicada septendecula. Taxonomy (NCBI): domain Eukaryota; kingdom Metazoa; phylum Arthropoda; class Insecta; order Hemiptera; family Cicadidae; genus Magicicada; species Magicicada septendecula. The sequence goes on from CM068370.1 coordinate 77,985,790, forward strand.
ACTTATTACATGCGATTTGTAACTTATTTTATTTTATTTTTGACTTGACCAGTATCATGGTCGCGATTTTAATGTTTTAGTTTATTAATTAAGTGTATCTGAGGATGGGACTTAGTCCCGAAACGCGTCATCATTGACGAAACTTTGTATCGCTAAAGTGGATATTAAGGTAATTATATATCATAAAATGAAGTAGTTAATCACATCTATTATCATCATGATCATCATCTTCACGGATTAAACCAAGGATGGTTTGTTCCGGTCTCAAATAGGTAAAGATTAGAGCTGGTTGCTCCAGCGCTTCCTCGGATGTCCCACACCTCTCCGTCCCTTCGTTTTAGTTCCAGTGTTGTTTAGGGATGCGGCAGTCATCCATTCGGCATAGATGTTCCCACCAATTCACCAGATACTGGGCGATCATGTCGAGTATACTCATAATATTCCGTTTCTGCCGTTTATCTATGTTTCTTCTATGATCATGGAGAGTATACCCTGCCGCGTGCCTGAGAAATCTCATTTCAGCCGAAATGGATGCGACTGGCCTGGCCTTTCGTTAAAGTCCAATTCTCAGACCCATAAAGAAGTGTGGGAAGAGCCATCACCTTGTAGAATTTTAGGCGTGTTCCTTTACTTGCTGACTTAAGAGTTCGCCTAATGGTCCCGCACATGTGGTTGAACTTACGCAACTTATTCACAACGTCGCTGCACGCATTATAAGAGACAGTGTAGCCAAGGTATTCAACATTGCTAACTTGTTCCAGGAATCATATCTATGCCTTCAAAATAAATAATAACTTGGACAACTTTCCGTTTAGGTGATCTTATAGTTCATTAATAACACAACTTGAATAAATTCACCAGTGTAGTGCTGCCACTGTAGAGATTTTAAATGCATCAGGATTGTCAAATAAATTTTGCTTAAAGCTAAAACAGATATATCCAAACAAATTTCTGTTGTCATCATAATGATTGTGTTGTCTTTTTTTTCTTGTAGTATACTTAGGAACCGAACAGCACTACTAGTACTTACCCGCAGTCACCGGTGTGATATTGCTGTAAATGGTTAAGTATACTAGCAGTATACACAGATGACTTTAGTTATTTAACGTATAGAACTTAAATGTTTGCTCTCCAAAATCATTTTACAGGAGTAAATTAAATTTAGTAGTCGTTAAAACCGCCCAAAACCGTCCCCCTTTCGTTCGTCGGTATATAAAACAATAATAATTACAATAAACAGTAATAAAATTTTAATTGCGACAATGTTTTTATCAGTGGCGGATGGTGTTATGGTTGCAGCGTTGCACAACCACCAATACAGAATGACTAAACTACAAAATAATATACGATATCATTAACCACCTAAAAGTACCATAAATTTCCTTGAGAGCGTATTAGATCCTACGCGGTAATGTTCCCGTACAATTCAAACGTGGCGCGCAGGTTGTAGGCGTTTGCAACTTCAACGGTGTATGCCAGAGTTTGTTACACAAACATATGGGAGGACGTGGGCTACTCTTCACAATTGCCCTATGTTCCCAATGCAAGCTTGGTGGTTGCAAAGTTTCTGCAACGCTTCACTAGTAGCGCTGTAGCGCAACTTTGTGGCATGAAATCAGCACAGCCTTCTTGATTTATAAGTTATGTCTGGTTTAGTGTTCACGTTGGTTCAAGGTACACGTTACCCGTTGTCTGAGGTTACAAAATTATAGTAATAATTTTGCATAAATGTGATTATGATAGTTTAGTGTCTTTTGACCGATCTCCCATCCACTCAACCAACTACTTAAACCTCAAAAATTTGGAACCACCAGCTGCCACTGGTTTTAATTCTTTCTACAATTTATTTTGCAGAGATATCAGATGTTAAGGTAAGATTCACCATTTGTGATGCTGACTTTAGTCAAGATTTGAACAGTTTTGATTATTTCAATCTACAGTAGGAGACAGGTCCTTAGTAAGTGGTATTAACTGTAAATATTTTTCGTTTACTATTTGAACCACCGTAACCATAAAGCCCTAAGAAATAAATGGTGTTTGAAAAACGAAACGTGTAGTCCAAGAATACTGATCTGTCGTTGTCATGACTACGAAGTGTGTGAACTAAGTGATATAACACGTCTACACATAACCATAGTCCACTCTTATGAAAAGTTTGTTAAACATCATCGACTAACTGTTGATTTGATTTGCAGCCATTGTCTATAACGTGCCAATGAATTACGTCGGGATCATGCTGATCGTGAATGAAATGGTGACCATATTGCTTTATCAATTTTGTTCTGAGTTTGTTGTTCACCTTGTTTTGGAATTTCTGGCGCTCATGCCGTTGTACATTGTTAGAAGCCATCTGTTATTTGTTGGACTAAACAACTGCCAAACAAATATCGGTATGGAGAACTATAGTACATGATTTCCATGTTCTAATATTTACATTTAAAATCGTTTTCGAAATAAAATATTTCCATAGAAACTACTTCTTTCTTCAGCCTTAACCACAGCACTGTGGTCACTAACGTATGCCACCTCACGTTAGCGCACTCGATTTTCACTGATGATGGCAGTCGATGGCACTGCCGAAATATCTGGTTTTGCAGAAAACATTGGACCACGGCCAAACAGCCCGGGAAGGGATTTTAACAACAAACTACTTCTTTGTTGCCGATAACGTAGTACACATATAGAAAATTATACCCTGCGCCTTCAACTATCATTTTCATTTATAGAAAATTACCCACTCCCCCTTCAACTACCCTATTCATTTATAGATATTTAATCTACCTTTCTACAGTGGATTATTATGACCTTCTTTTCACAGGATACTTCTTTTATCAAAATTAAGTACTTTGCTCTTGTTAAAACATAAAACGTTGCTGGTAAACTACCCCTCCCCTTGTTTGAGAACGTTCTACAGTGGTTTCTATTGCGATTCACTGTCTATGTTGGCTATTCCGCCCGATACTGTGCGATAATTGATACAGGTATTCAATATTTATTTTTTTGGCTTTACATCTTCAATCTTTTCTCCATATATAATAACAGTTACAGATGATGCGTAATAGATAACCGCCAAACTGCATAGAACATTTTGTCAGCCAAGGAAAAATGCGTGTGCAGTGTGCAGGCAGATTTTCTGTACCTGTCTGTTTTCGGTGATAAATTGCTACAATATTTTGGAGGCGAAATGATATTATATTCGTATCAGCTGTTTAAATAAACATATGTAAGTCTGAAAGTCGGGGGGTGGACATCAATCATAACATGCACGCAGAGAAGAGGGTAACTGTCTTCCGGACATTTTTTGTCGTTTATCACTCGTCTTCCCGTTCTGCAGTCTGTCTGTCTTGAATCGCTTTCTTCGATACTCTTAGAGCATTTTTGTCGTTATCTGTTATGAGTTTCTTCGTTTTCAATGTAAGCGGACGGTTAAAGTGTAAAAGGTAAAAGGGGCTCTTATGTAGATGTTAAATAATTGTAAAGGATAGGCCTACTTTAGTTCTCAAAAGTTTATTTTACTTTGTTACTATAGAATTTGTTACAACATATTTGAATATGAAGTATTTACTATCATGTCTCTCTCTGCCTCTGTCTCTGTCTGTCTGTCTATCTGTCTCTCTCTCTCTCTCTCTCACTCTCTCTCTCTCTCGTTTATTTCTGGACATAGCTCTCACCTAAGGTTTTATTTATTAATTTTTTAAAATAAATAATAAATTACTATTATTATTAATAAAAATAAAACACATTACTATTATTAATAATAAAAATAATAATTATTATTAATAACAAAATAAATAATAATAATAATAAATACAATAAATAGAAATACGTACAGAAACAAAATTCAAAATCTTGAGGTTCTCTGCGGTGAGAAGAAGACGAGAAAATGGTGGACAGTGGAAAGGAAGGCGGCGTATTGTGTGGGAATGAGGGCCTTCTGGCAGGAGAAGAAAAAAGGAAATGATATTCACGTGGTCCACGGCTGGCCTGTTCGTGTGAAAATAATAATAATAATAATAATAATAATAATAATAAAAAATTGTATGTAATATAATATTATATATAATAAATAATAAATAACATTAATTTAAAACATCATTCATCTGTTTAGTTCTGTTTCATTCGTTTTAAGTCATATATCCATCAAGAGGTGTGCGTCTGCTGCTACTTTTGCGTTTTCTCAGTCTTCACTTAACAATTCTCTTTCCACAAACGTATATTACTTAGTAGTGCACTATGTTTTGTCCATCTTCACTTTAACGTAGTGTTATTTGGAATTCTTTCACGCCTAGAAGTATCGAGAACGGTTGCCAATAGAATAGTATTGTCTTCACTACTTACTATTATACTTTCAATCATAGTACGCTTTAAATGATACTCAAAATATGAGCAACATGCCTTATGTCCGGTATTATAGTTTCCTTAGCAGTTATCGCTGCAAACATAAGATTATTTTATTATTTCTGAACGTATATAGGAGATTTTAAAAGCCAGCCTAACTAGACCGATTGGTCGCAAGGTTTCATGTGCTGAGTGTTTCTACTGAAACTTGTTTCGTGCGCAGATGTTTATATGTATTCATTTACCTGCTCCAACGATTGCCCAGATATTCCCGTATTTCTTCAAACACTAATATATGAGTAATGACTTTCTCCATATGAATTTTACAAAATACCGTTGTATAGTTTGGTTTATATAAAATTAGGTTTTTATATATAATTTGGTTGTTGTTTGACTAATTAGTTCTTACACATCAGGTCACAGATTATTAAATATGGCATGTGGGACGTAATATAAAATTTACGTATCCAGTTGAAATGACTCTGCAAACGAGCAGCAATTATTTTAATTGCAACTCGATGTTAAGCGATTATCAAACCAACCTATCATCAAGTTCAAATAAGTAGTTGTGTTACTAGATTTTATCGGTTGTACATATTGTTCGAAGACCATCAATATATATTTGAAGACAAAAGTAATGTTTTATTAGATTTACTTACAATTTATATGCATTTTTATGGTCGAATTCCCAACTTTATACATCCAGTCTGCGATGGAATCAACAATAGAAAAAAGTGTCATATTGTTTAGCTTTATTAATATATTACCGTCGGTACCGATGACCGTATGTTTACATTACAGGGGGCGAAGCATATACAGACTAAGATTGTCACGTATTCCCTGTTAACGTTAAGTAACTCAAGTACAATAGCGGATATACAGGGTGTCCCGGTAGGAGAGGGAAATAATTTGAGAAATGGTTCTATAGTGTAAAAGAAGAAGAAAAGTTCATATAAACATATGTCCGGAAACGCTTTGTAAGCGAGTTACGGCTAGCGAAAAATTTCGCCCGGGTTTCGGTTCCCCCGGGTAAATGAAGACTTTTTGAAATTCTGGGAAGGGGCGAATTCTGTTGTTTCTTATCGTTTTTGACCTGAAAATCGAATAAAACAGGTCGCAGAACTGTATCTTCCATAAGTTTCATGATATCCGACGTAAAACAGAAAAATCTTTGCCTAAAAACAAATTTTGGAAAATTGGAAACAATTGGAATTTTTTGTTGATTTTTATTGACTTTATTTACACCATTTTTCTCAGAATTAAATTCTTTAGAAGTTTTGTTTTTAACTTTTATGCATTTATTAGTCATTTAACAAAGTTATTATACTTCTAACCTAAAAAACGTGTTTTCTAACCTAAAAAAACGTGTTTTTAGGTTAGAAGTACAATAACTTTTTAAATGACTAATAAATGCATAAAAGTTAAAAACAAAACTTCTAAAGAATTTAATTCTGAGAAAAATGGTGTAAATAAAGTCAATAAAAATCAACAAAAAATTCCAATTGTTTATAATTTTCCAAAATTTGTTTTTAGGCAAAGATTTTTCTGTTTTACGTCTGATATCATGAAACGTATGGGAGATACAGTTCTGCGACCTGTTTTATTCGATTTTCAGATCAAAAACCAAAGAAACAACAGAATCGCCGCTTCCCAGAATTTCAGAAGTCTCATTTACCCGGGGGAACCGAAACCCGGGCGAAATCTTTCGCTAGCCGTAACTCGCTTACAAAGCGTTTCCGGACATATGTTTATATGAACTTTTCTTCTTCTTTTACACTATAGAACCATTTCTCAAATTATTTCCCTCTCCTCCCGGGACACCCAGTATAACAGCCAGATACAATGCGGTTGTGTTGTATACGTTCGATTTCAAATATTATGATCTTATTACGTATTCAGATAAGCTGTCCAACAAACTTAATTGTGTACTAATAGTATGGAAGAACTGCGTAACATTCGACCCTGGTAAATTTCAAAGATCTAATCAGAAGTAAAGAAATAAAAAAAGAATACTGCAGGGCAAACGTTATATCCCACAGTGAGGTCAGTACCTACTGGAAAATGAGAAGAAGAGTTGTTGAAGAAGGGGGGATTGTCGGTCACGACAATCAACCGAATGAAGCCGTGAATTTTGTTTGCAATCTTATGTGTGTTGTCGGCTTTACAACATGTGTAATTTTTACGTTAAATTTATGATAAGAATCTTTTTTTCGGTTTCTTTCTTATGTGTTGGAGATAAACGTAAGACTGCGTAACATAAAAAAAATGAGATCTACGCGAGGATTAAACTTCTACAGCGGAAAATACAAAATACGAATCAACATAATAATTATCATCGTACTTGTCGACATATCGTTGTCGTCGTCGTCTTAATTGTCATAGTCATCGTCGTCGTCATCGTAATCGTCATAGTCATCGTCATCGTTATAATAATAATAATAATAATAATAATAATTATTATTATTATTATCATTATTATTGTTATTATAACCATCATCATCATAACTATACTTGGGAGCACATATGATGGCGAAAGTGAAACCGTATTGGACAGAGAGAAAGAGTGAATCACTGCACTCAGCGATCTGCGCCACAAGCACTCATGTAAACGAAACGATTGACCGGTTCTTATTGGCGTGATACTTTCTCTTGCCTCTGCGCCACTGACACGTCTCGCCTTTGTACGAGCTTCCGAGTATAAAAACTTTCAATGTTAATCCATTGTTTAAAACACTTGAAAGCACCAACACCACCTAATTCATACGTTTTCAGACTGGTACTCTAATGGGAATAGAACCATCATACTCATAACGCATATAAAGAATTGAAATGAATATGGACAACCACAGTAAGAAAATAAGGTTCGATGGTTTTCTTTAATTAAGGCTACTACGCAAACAGCACAACCGATTCTTACATGTGGAAACAATCGCTGAGGATGCGAGTTTAAACAGAGAGAGTAAAACAATCACAAGTTTTGTTATTCAAATTTTATCACATTTTGACTTATTTCAATAATTCTTCTCTTGATTACACTAATCCATTACGCCCTTTACACAGTACAGTGTGCAGTTATACTCGTAACTTATTAATTATACTCTTTCCGTTCTTAGTTCAATCCTGGTGTAAACAAACCCACGTGGCAAATCAATCAAGGAATCAAGGAAGATGATAGGCTATGGCAACTGGCCCAAATTACCGACGTCGTTGTGGACAATGGACAATCTTATCAATAATGCTGACTCAAGTGATGATACAAGTTCAGACACAGATATGGAAGGCTTTGAATTACTCTCTGACAGCAACTGATAGTATTCAGTACACTGGTAATTATCAAAGCTTCTATTTTCTTTTTAAACAAACTTTACTTTTTTATTCGTTTCGATATTTAAACGGTTAATGAAAATAACCCTGGGAAGGTTATTTTTATTAATAAAATGACCCTATTTAATGAAAGCTATTAACTGGTGTTATAAAGCTGTTTTACTGTCGGTCTGACACAGTCACACAAATTTTACTTTGGTCAGGAGAAATTATTACAATTTACGTATGTTTATACAGTATCAGTATTATATGTATCCTTTTGTCAGAGTAACACGCCTCTAATTCAAGTAGTAAATAGCGTTTCAGATGTGCCACACCCGTTTGTTTATATGAGGATTAAGCTAAGAACGGAAACAGTATACTTAAGTTCTCCGTTAAAACATGACGCATATAGTTAACACAATTATAATACCGCATCCCATAACACACAACACATACTAATAGCCGCGAAACAGTAAGTCTGGCCTTCACCTACGTTTGTTTGTTCATGTATAGTGGAAGATCCCCAGAATTCAATCCAAAATTCTATATATTTTGGGCTGTGCTATTTATATATTATTACTCATCAAATTGATATTTCATGCGTCATCCATTTCACATCGTGTCACGTTCGTCGTTATTATTTGTTTATTTCGTGATCTACGTTCTGTGTACGTTCACAAACACATGTTCCGACACAAATACGCGCCAGCTACTGCTGTTTATTAACAAAGTAAGAAACAGAAATTTCCTGTATTGTGTTGTGAAAAGTTAACACTGGAGACTGTATTGTCGGCTGGAAACATGTCCTACGCAAAGCCAGTCTGACTCATGGAATTCGTTCTGGTTGTTGTTTTCGCTAGCGGAAACACTTACCAGTTATGTAAATATGTTTTATCTGCTTTACGATGCTTTGTTGTTTGTTTAAGAGGATCAGTTGGGGGAAATCCTGTGAGCAGGAGCGCTGTTTCCTTGTGCAGGAATGTTGTTTACCAGCTATTCACAAATGCAACGGTTCATTCCAGACAAAAGCAAAATTATTTCCTTAACTGTTATGTGCACCTGTTATCTATCGCGTGTCATCCTTTGTTCTGATCCTCTGTCGATTGTTCTTGAACGGTGTAAGTCTTTTACAATTTCAACTTCACTACTTCACTCACCAGCATTTGAATAAGTCTTGGTTTCTTATTTGACATATTCTATTACTACTGGTTTAAATTTTTAGGAAAATTCACTTCAATTTTTATCTAACCCATTTGTCAGGTGTTCATTTTACGAAGTAAACGATAAACGATATACGGTTTGGTTTTCTGAACTATCATACCTATAAATGTTGTAAACCAGCTGTAATATTATTTAAGGTAGGGCCTACAACCTAAAATTGATAACATGTTTTACGTCACTGATTCTGTTCACTCGTCATATTCATATCTACAGTTTCACAACTTACATTGAACCTTGGTTGTTGTTCTAGTTTCTACGTTATGGTAACACAGCGACTTAATCATGTTTATTTCCTTAGATGCCTTTGGTTTAGTCTTCCGACAAAGGCATCTACATCAGTACTGATACGTAAATAGCGATATCAGTAAAGAGACATACTAATTAGGGATAGAACTATCTGGTTTTCTGTATTCTTCCGCGGCGGGAAACGAACCCACCCAGGCATCCGAGTTGTCTTGTGGGTAAACACTACGACTGCTATTCACAACAACATAGTTATCCCCCCTCCCTTTATGGAGTACACGAGTTTACAAATTATTTTCGAGAACATAACACTACATCGTGAAGTGCATATAAAATTCCAAGTGATAGCGAAAGACAACAAACAGAGGAGACAGTGACATGATAAACAATACAAAGCATCTTACGTATGTTCCTTATGATTGATTCCCGGCACTACGCTACCAACACACGTGTATATTTAAACAATAACAGCAGCCGCTCTATACTCTGATATTCCACTTTGTCTGTGAAACACAGCAATTTGTCACACTCAACAGACAGGCACAACTCGGGCGGGTCAACAGGATGCGTGCAGTCGATTTGTTTACAAAAATATTACGGACAAATTTTCTGCATACAATATTACTTACTTCACTCGCATTTTAACATTTGTTGGAACTGTCCCTTTATCGGTTCCTGTAGTACATTTTCGATTTTTTTAATATGCGATTGTATCGATATGTATTACGATGTGGAAAAGAAGAAATGTACTAATTGTAAATTATCCTATTTCTTAATGCAAAGCGAAAATACGTGTTGTTTTCATTTGTGAAGTTAGCTGGCAATGGTTTTTTGTTTTTCAGTTTACTGCTGGAATAAACAAAAGCTACGGTGGATGAAAACATAACGTTTAATGTGTATAGACAATGCGTATAACACAGTAATACTTAAAATACAGAGCCCAATGATTTTGAGTTGGCAAATTAACAAAACTACAACACCAAATGTAAACTGCAGAATACAAATATTTATGGTTAATGCAAAACACAGAAAAACAACATATTAAGGAATGACAACATACGCTCTATATATTGTACAAAATTGACGTTCCTTTTTTGTTTACCGAAAAAACGAGTTCTGCCACAAAAAGTGGCATGTATAGTTGCAGGCAAGAGGTGGCCCTTGGCCCTTACTCTCGAGTTCGGCCGTTTGCAGTGATCTGTTCTAAGGACGAGTATTAATGAAAAAAAAGAATACTACTGAAAACACGATTTCTAATGCAAACCGAGTTCTGCCACAAAAAAGAGGCATGTATAGTAATAGACAAGGTTACTTACAACCTTACCCTCAACCTTAAACTTAGGTAAGGGTCGCCTTACTTTCAAGTTGGGCTTTTCTCGTACTTTCCACACAAAAAAAAGAGTTCTGCGGATAGTATATATCGCTTTTCACGTTTTGTTTCAGTTCACATGTTAACCTAACAACAACGTTTGGCGTCACAGGTACGCAACTCTACTATACTACTGCTACAATATTTTTTCCTATTACAAAACGATTAAAAACAACAACAATCTTTAACCAACTATTGTCCGACATATAAAATTAAAATTTGTATAATTCTTTTAACAACATTAAATCATGTGCAATATTCAGTAAACATCGAAACCAAACAATCGCATTATCGAAATATCGAAAATGACTGCAGGATCAGATAAACCCACTTGTTTAGGGGTGTTTTGACTTGTCTGTTGCAAGGATCCAGACTCTTTCCGACTTCTATAGGCCTATCTACTGTAAGGTTTGTCTTTCCTTTCTCGCTACTTTCTAGTACTGTCTTCCTTTACTGTGTCCTGTGTTTCTCATCTTGGTTGCTTTCCATCTGATCTTATTCCAAACACAGTTATGTTAGGAACACTGTTTCCAGGTTATCAATACTACGTCATCGTAGCAATGGAGTGAGCTGATTCGGTTGGATAACTCTTCTCTTTCTAGCAGTTCCAGTTCTAATTCTTACACGTTTCTGTTTTTATTCATATTACTAACATTGTCTATTTACTGGATTTGTGCTGAGGCTACTGTGCAAATTATTAGACTCGTCGCCAGTTTTCTTCAATTGTTGTAGTTTTCATACATTTTTGCTACAAATTAAGGCTGTAGGTGTGTCGAATGTGTCAGGTGTGTTTGTGAAAACGTTCACATCGACTGGTTTGTTTAATGCACTAGTGCACAATTCATTACTTTAATATACATACATATATACACACATACATACTTACATCCTTGGCTCTACACCCCAGATCGATCCTTGGCCTCCAAAAGAAATTGCCTCCATTATCCCTGTCCTCAGTCATCTGCCACCAATTCCCTGCGCCCAGCTTCCTCGCATTACTGGTGACCTGGTCCAACCATCTATTCTTCGATCTTCCAGTCTTCATTTTGCCTATTGGCTTGTGTTTCACAATTCTTGTTGCCGTACGTTTGTCATCCATTCTCAGAACGTGTCCTGCCCAACTCAATCTATTAATTTTGCCAAATCGGACAACTGTAATGCCATTGTACTTAGCATATAATTCATTATTATTTCTCTTTCTCCAGACTCCATCCTGTTGAATAGGCCCATAAATCTTTCTCAGTATCTTCTTTTCAAACACAGTCAACCTCTGTTCATCAAAGTCTTGAGTACCCAGCACTCAGAGTCATATGCCAATTCAGGCCTTAACAATAACTTATAAAGCGTGGATTTAGTTTCTGTGGTTAATAGTCTTAATTTAAAATGTTTATTCAGGCCGTAACAGCTTCTAATAGCAGCCAGAATTCTTCTTTCAATTTCTTTTGTGCAGTTTATTCTCAGCATCGACATATATCCCCACATATACGAAGCTTTTTACTTTTTCAGAATTATAGCCATCTATTAGTATATTTGAAATATTGTCATTATTGCTTCCCACAGCCATAAACTTTGTTTCATTTTCATTTATAACAAGCTCCATACTCTTTAATGTACCAATGCGTTGTTGTTATTAGCCAATGATTCTTTAATGTACTTGGTTTCTCTTTATTTTATAAACTGTTATAAATGTAAGTTTTTTGTTGTACTAAATCTCCTTTGAGTGAATACAAAATATTCTATCCGCATTATCAGAACAATAATGACGTCAATGCTTTGTTCGTCAAGAAATTAGGTTCAGAAAAGATTATCAGACTTATCGCCAAGGTAAAATGCCTTAATTAGGTGCTTAATAGTACAAGAAAATGTGGCATATTAAAAAAACCTGATGTTTCAATAAATTAGTCAGCCTCAATAATGTTTCACTCAAAAGTGGTGATCCTCTAGGTTCGAACGGTAAGACAACTACCGGAAACCTAATATAAGGTCACACGTTGAACAAAAGTTAAACAATAATATCACGAAGAATAATATCATAACAGTGATAAAGAACAAATGATTACTGTTAAATAAAAATAGAAGTCAACAAAATGTCAATAAATCAGATTTATCGAAAAATATAATTTTGTTTTAAATTCCTGGTTTGAGTCTAATAGTGTACACACCTCTATACCCTCTATTGCTCAAGGCTACGTACTGTATACATTATTGATATCATGAAGAGTGATTATACAAGCACACATTGCTCTTCTAACTGAAGCCGTCCTTAACTCTCAATGCGTTATTTATTTAATATAGATATTTATTTTATTTCTTACTTTCTTGTCTGCGATTTTATACTACTAGATGTTTGTAAAATATAGTTCTATAAAAACTAATTTTGTCAATGAGACCCTGGGCGTTACGCTACTCACAACAATATGGGGATGCAAATTTTGCCCTCTGTACGGTTACCAAGTGACTATCCCCATAGACATGAGGGGGTTTCAGTTGAATCTCGTGACTGCCTGATTATGTAAAAACTGTAAACAGTGGACGCGTAGGTCAAGTCTACACAGTTACTATTAACAGCAACTACAACATAATTAGATATTGAAGTTAACACACGTGAGGCGCACGTGCAAAAAGACTGTCGGTAGTTAGGTCAAGTCTACACAGTTACTATTAACAGCAACTACAACATAATTAGATATTGAAGTTAACACACGTGAGGCGCACGTGCAAAAATACTGTCGGCAGTTCCAAGGGTATTTAACTAGTTAACGAAGCGTTACGTCCGGACACGTGGCGGTTTTCGGTTCTATTATTTAGATCACTGTTCAGAAATATTCTGCTTCATTTCGACTTTCAGTTGTCATTTTTTAAATGGATTTCCTGATTATTTTGAAATTATTAAAGTCGTAAAGATTAGTATGAAAGGCACATATCAAACTATAATTATCGAATGTTAATACATAAAATTTACAACACTTGATAATTTTTTATAGCTTTATATTTATGTATTTAAAATAGTGTATTTATTTCACGTGATTAAATGACTATTTGTCTATAATTGCGATTTAGTAAACTTAAAAATTAATCTGTCACAGTTATTGAGATTGTGAAACGTATTTTATCGATAATTGTTTAAATAAAAAAAGAACCATTGTGTAAGTAAAATCGGTTTGAAGATAAATGTTTAAAAAACGTGTGACTATTTAATAATGTAATAATTCCAGAACACCAAGAGCGCTAACCCGTGTCTATGTAACTAGATACGTGTATATAGCATTCCCGCTGTTTTACATTTTGGAGTACGGTGTATTGAGATTCCTGATCTACCAGGTTTCAGTTCACTGATTGTTACCTAGCTCTCAAATTTTCTACATTCTTTGTTGCCGATATCGTCTTTAAGAGTGTCGCATCTGTTCGACTGTCCTCTTTCCTTCGTCTTATGTACACCCTTCTCCCATCATCGTTCAACCACTTTCTAATCTCCTTTCTATATGGAGGAGACGTTTAAATTCTTACAAGGTCTTCCCCTGGTAGTAGCTATCTTCTCAAAACAATCAACCTACTTCAAATCTTGTTCTTCCTCTTTCTTTCTCTACATCTGGGCGCAATTTCACGATGATCTTCAGCTTCTTTCGTCCGTCCTCATTATATGACCATACTGTAGCTGAAACTCTTCCCGCCAAGAAGAGATTTCTAATCGATATATTCCTAATTCTGTTTATCCTATCTCTTTGTTCGGGTGCCGCTCCTTTTTATTTTGTCATGCGAGGTCTATTGACTGTTCTCATTGGTTCGCTTTCGGCGGTATTCTGATTGTTCTTCCTATTGGCTATCTGTGTATAGGTGGGGTAAAGTTGTTTTCAGTTAAGGTACATGGTGTGATCCAACTATGATGTTTAGGCGGTATGATCATTTTTGATATCCAGAACTTCTATGATTTTTTTCATTTTGTACCGTCGATGATGTAGAGTCATAAAAGAGTAACGAAAATCATTAAACATTAAAACTACCTTTTCGTAAATTTTGAAATATCAGTAATTTATAAAACATACCTACCACTAAGTATAAAGTAATACGACACATTTTTTAGCAACCATGAGACGATTGCCAGTGGTCAAAACATCATCACATAAACGTGTTAGCAACATCATTCGGCTGTTCCACAATTCCTCTGTTTAAACAAACATACTGTTGCGTTGCCCACATAACAAACACGGACAGAAATCTGAAAATTTATGAGGTGATAACTATGAAGGGTAGCATAATAAGTTAGGGGTGACGTGTCGAGAGTCTGCAAAACTCTAAGAATAGAATTAACATTGCCAAACTGCCATAGCACGTGCTGCATGAGTAGTGTGCTTGCGGCTAGTGCGAAACTAACGGATGTACGCTCCATTACACACTAGACTTTTGTATGTTTCTGAGCAATTTACTTTGCGAAACTGAAGGCGGTAGCTATGAATAACTGGGTTCTTTCTAAGCGTGGCTGGAACGAGTAGGGCGAACACACGTTGCAACTCAACTGTGAAGAGCATTTGTTATGTTGTGGTACTGTAACAGTAACCACCAGTTATCTTGTACTGTATACCTCACCATAATGTAAAGGGATTATAATAATTCAATAATAATAATAATAACAATAACAACAACAACAGTAATAATAATAATTTTATAGAGGGGGAAAAATGCTTTATGCACCGTCAGAGGAGGCTCGTGCTTTCTCTGGTGTGTGGGACTCTCACCCACTAAAAAACCCACCTCTAATTCAGGCATTCATATCCATCCTGGAACCATTTAGCCCGTTACTTCAGGATGGAGCCTATTGCGCCCTTATCGGGCTCCTACTAGATGTTCCTCATCTTCTACTGCCCGTCGGGTGCAAGTTAGGCCTGTCTTTTTTTTCTAGTAGGACCCACTGAATAAATGCATTGATGCGGTCCCATTCCGCCTTACCACTAAGCATAAGTGCAACTACGCTCTCGGGCGTGAACTCCCCGAGCTCCATTTCCAGTACCATCCTCTGTCTTTCGAATCTGCTGCAATTGAAAAACGTGTGAGATGCATCTTCATGGGGAGAGTCTCCGTATTGGCATGCTGGGTTTTGCACATTTCCCATTCTGTGGAGGTAGGGATTATAATTGCCGTGGCCACTGAGAAACTGGGTCAGATGGTAGTTGACTTCACCGTGTTGGCGGTCGATCCATACCTTCAAGTTTGGTATGAGCCTTGCGGTCCATCGTCCTCTATTCTGTCTATCCCAACAATCTTGCCAGTGCCGGGGAGTGAGATCCCTGGCTTCATGCTTTGAGGCATCTCTTCCAATTTCTTTTGAATATACGGTAATTCAGTAATATTAATAATATTACTAATAATAATAATAATAATTATTATTATTATTATATACTTACATACAATAATATTACTAATAATAATAATAACATTGTAATAATACAATTCCGATTACAGTTTCAGAGCAAGATAATACTACTGCTACATGTCAGTCATATCTTGACTGGATCTGTTAAATTATTACAAACAATTGTAACAAAGCTCAAAGCTGAGTAAAACATGTTAAAAGGGTTCAAATGAAAGTGTTACAGAACTTACTAAAAGTTTATTTCAAGTAAAACTTGTGTT
Organism: Magicicada septendecula; assembly: GCA_034769895.1. NCBI lineage: Eukaryota > Metazoa > Arthropoda > Insecta > Hemiptera > Cicadidae > Magicicada > Magicicada septendecula. The sequence continues at coordinate 78,001,895 of CM068370.1, forward strand.
TATTTTAGTTTACTTTACTTTACTTTAATTTATTTTAATCCTTTTTATTAGTTTATACAGTTTATTTTAGTGTGTTTTATTCTTGTTTTCAATTTGTTTTAAATCAATGTTGACACTGTTACTGTTTTTCCGTTTATTCATACAGTATCAAAGTTTACTTAAAATTGGGAAAAGATCTGTATCGCAAGCTTTCTTCCAGTTAGCAAGAAATCATCGTAATTCCAAAAATGCAATCATCTTGACCTCCTCTGAAAACTGGTATAGCCTGTTTCAGTTTTAGTCTCTCGGTAAAATCGTAGATCTACTTAGACAAGATGTCCTTATAGTTTCTATACGTGGATCTACAGCGTTATCACGTTTGCTACAACAGGGCAAGATAAGATTATTCCAACCCGATTATTGCAGAAAGGTATATATTCATACCATATATGAATGGACCACAAAATGTAAAATTAAACTTAACGAAGCCAAATCGGCACACATTAATTTCACTAATAAAAGATTGAATAATCTTCCATCATTGGTCATAAATGGAATGGTAGCTCCTTATTAAAACAAAGCCAAATACTGTACCTGGGTATGACATTGGATATCAAACTAAGATGGAAAGAGCATGTAAAAAAGAAAAAAGAGGAACTAAACATAACATTCCGATAACATAAATGGCTCATAGTAAGGCCGCTAGTAATTTTGTCTAACAAAAATTTGTTCTAACACTATCGCAGTCAATTTTCTACAATATTGACTATTGCGTTTGGAAAAGACGGTGATACGCAGTTTACTTTGTATTACAGAGGCAAATCTTGATCACGCGTAAACATGTCGAGGTACCATTGTACCATACGTCATGTGTGTAAGCCTTAGAATTATATGGCAAAACACTACAGCTCAGTCACGTTAGAAAATCTAATACCTTTTATTTCCTGAGTCAAAAAGTAACAGTTTTCCCATGAATTCAACACAAGAAGTTTAAATTTTTTGTGAATTCACTTTTGCTTGCTTTAACCAAGAATCGTATAACCTGGTACCCTCGTAATGACAATGACTTGAGGATTTTAGAAAGTGGATATCACCAATCATCGATGTTGTTGGTTTCTTCTCTAATTAATAACTAATTTTCTAATGTGTGAAACCTTAACTGGATTTAAGGTTGGCCTTAGACCAAGTTTTCTTAGCCCCCCCCCCCCCCCAGCTCGGCTGTGACTTTGAATTAATAAATGTACTGCAGAAGTAATTTGATGTCAGATTACTACTGTCAAATTTAAAACCTTTAGGCTACTGTAAAAAAGCGTACTTTCATTTAGCTAACTTTTTCATAATATTAAGTACCATGCAAAAGAATTGAGCAAATTAATTTATTTTTTAAGTGGAGTAACTTAACTAAGCTTATCCAGAAATTTATTTCAGAGGCTTGTTCATGATGAATGCGTTTAGTGTACGGATTCAATTTTATGTTCATAAAGTTTTCACACTAATAAATATCAACGAAACAACACGCTGCCCACCACACAAAGCCTAAAACCTTCTTTACGTTCAAAATAAAATAAAAACTTAAACTTTAATCGCAAACCGTTCAGTCACAACGCAGATAAACAATTACAACAAACAAGGGTGGTACCACGGTCGTGTAAATTCGGGGACAATAGGTACAGCGGATGTTCAAAATTCTCATGTGCAGTTTAGTTTTCAAGGATGGCAACGCCTTAAAAGCAAGCGCGCAATATTGAAATAAGAATTGTCTTTCATTTGTATTATTAACAAAAAATTTAATTTTAAAAAATCATACTTAAATAAATCAATGTGCCTCCTATTTTTATAAAAGTACTTCTGATAGAAAAAAATCTGTAGCTTGCGGCCCCGTTTGAGCCCGCGGTCCTAGGCCGCGGCCTAGTCGGCCTAGTGGTAAATCCGGCACTGTGTGTAACCGTAAATCGGCTTATAACTAACTGTTCCAAATGTCGAAAATAAAAAAAGACGTTTATATTAAAATAAAATACGCTTTTATAAGTTTTCAAAATAAACTAATGTGCTTAAATACGATTAGCTTTAAAGGAATGAAATTTACAGATTAACAAATTTTTTGCAGGCCAGGCCAGTCGTATCCAAGCTGCTGAAATGAGATTTCTTAGCCAAGTTGTAGTGTATACTCTCCATGATCATAGAAGAAACACATATATACGCCAGGAACTGAATACTATAAGTATACTCGACAGGATTGTCCAGTATCGGCTGAATTGGTGAGAACATTATTGCCGAATGGATGACTTTCGCTTCCCCAAATAATTATAGAACTATAAGCCGAAGGGACAGAGAGGTGTGGGACGTCGTAGGGAGCGCTGGAGTGACTAGCTCTAGACTTTGCCTGTTTGAGACCAGAACAAACCATCCTCGGCTTAATCCTTGGAGATGATGGTGATGATGATGAACAAATATTTACAAAACACATGCTACATATTTTATTAAATACTTTACTAAGCTACTAAAAGGAACATATTTCCAAAGACAAAATTAGAATGGACACAACTATTAAATTCTATTACATATCAGCATCGGCGGTACACGATAATATGACGGGACGGGACGGGTAGTACAACCGATATAACGGGAAAGAAAAAGTAAAGAGTAGAAGGAAAGAAAATGAGTATGGTAATAAATATGGTAATAACTAGAAAATACTTATAAAAAAGCGTAAGAAAATATAATTTAATTCGGTTTTAGCGAGTAACTAGTTGTATACTAAATAAATAAATTAATGTGGCAAAACATTTGTCTAAAAAATAAAAAAAATAAAGAAATTATGTATAAAACAGTTTTAATGAAAAGAGAATCACATAGATAACAAACAGTAAGTTATAAAGCTGAAAGGGTAAAAAGGGGAATTAAATTTACTAAGATAGAACACAGTTACATGATAGATAAGAATAAGGTGAAAAGATAAAAAAAGATAAGAAAATAGACTGAAATCAAAAATTAGAGAAAAGGGACAACAAAGAATAAATGGAACTAATACAATGCTATATTTTGTAATATGTTTGCATCTGGGTTGTTACATAACCGAGCGAATGGCCGATGAAAACTGTTTGTAAACGAAAACAACGACTTTAGGAAATTAAATTTCTTTGCAAAATAAATTAATTTCGTAACATTTTAATACGCGGGGATTACGTTTAGTATAATGTAAACATTCGTTTTTCTGTGCTGTGTGCTTCGCGTTGAGCTTAGAAACAAAAAAGAGTGCGACGCAAATTAAATATTGTCCCTGAAGCCAATTAAAGATAATCCTAATACCGGCCGGTCGGCTCGGCTGCCAGACTGTGAAGAAACAAAAATTACGTTGTGTGACGTTAAGCTGCGACTTATGTGTAGCGTTCAACTACTGTAACTTCAGTGTTTGTGTAGTTTGTTTTTAAATACTAACTTTTTGAACAGCCAATAGGATTGAACAAATCTTTTGAGTATTGCCAGACGTTCGCAGAGGTTTTTAGGTTTTCTACGATTTAAATTTATGTGAACACAACAACGAGGACGACGACTTTGAGGGGGAAAACGCTTTATGCACCGTCAGAGGAGGCTTGTGCTTCCTCTGGTGTGTGGGACTCTCATCCACTAAAAACCCCACCTCTAATTCAGGCATTCATATACACCCTGGAAACACTTAGCGTATTACTTCAGGTTGGAGCCTATTGCGCCCTTATCAGGCTCCTTCTAGATGTTCCTCACCTTCTACTGCTCGTTGGGTGCAAGTTGGGGCTGTCTTTTTTTCCTAGTGGTACCCACTGAATAAATAATAATAATAATAATAATAGTAAGGTGTAATATAATGTAGCCCTTAGACATCAGTCACTATTTAACTGGTTAACAGGGCAATTCGTAACTGAGTCTTGACAAGTATGTGTGATCCACTGTAAAACACCATAACTCACGATGGGATCGACCGTGCCATAGCTCGATCGGTGAGTTGGATGGGTGTTAGTGAGTCGTGAATGATGGCCTCAGGGCACCAGGACGCACCCGGTTGTATGGTAGCTATGACTAACATCACAGTATGTATGTCATCTAAGAACACATTATTGTAGGACTTCACGCCACGTCGCGACCACTACACGCGATCATACTAACTGTGATGTTTGGTAAAAAATTGTAGATTTTTTGAAGACTTCTCCAGAAGGATTGGTGTTTTTATATAACCTGATGATGAGGATTTATCCTTGAAACGCGTAGTTATTGAAAGTTTTTTAATGAAGTACAAGACGGCGAGTGACCAAGTGATTATAAATATTACAATCAAATACAAGATTTTCTGTCTCGGCAACAAAGACGATCCGCGTCTACTTATATCGAAAAGCGAGGAAGGCACGTAAACACGATGTTAATTATTAACTTGCTTTGGTTGTAATATAAAACATAAATTAAAATTTTTAGTACTTGACATTTGGCGTCAAAGTCCCTGTGAACAGATAGCTGGGAGGTGCAAATCCTCGTTAAATTCCATAAAGTGCATCTTCTATACGAACTGTGGAGCTGACAAGGAGCTTTCGTTATGCCTGTACACCACATTAGTGTTACCGAAAATAAATAATGAGTGCGAGGTGTAATCTTCAGGCAGGTGGCCATGCTTAGACTCGGGAACACAAAGGAAGGCGAGAGTTGCCAGCTGCGCAGAGGCACCAAGAGCATAGTATCACGTGATGTGTCAGCCAATAAGAGCCAGTCAATCGTTTCGCTTACTGGCTGTCGCAGTGTTACACTCTGTCTCTCTCTGCGCAATGCGCTTTCACTATATGTGCTCCCGAGTATAGTAAAGCTCAATAATGTATACAATGCCAGGGGGTCATTCCTTATTATCCGAGCACAAACTTTATATTGTGAAATAAGGATGACGTCTTTACATCTCAGAAACTGCTGCCAATATGTACCGTTAAAATTTTAGGACTACCGGGCCACTTAAAGCACGTGTTAACTGCAAAACACAGACTTGCAAGAACATACAACCGCCGTTCTACATTTACCTGCAGCCGTGCGGTCCGACGTGATCAGCTGCAGCCGTGCGGTCGATATAGTCCGACGTGATCAGCTGCAGCCGTGCGGTCGATATAGTCCGACGTGATCAGCTGCAGCCGTGCGGTCCCGATATAGTCCGACGTGATCAGCAGACTTCGAACTGGAGACACGAACCTGACATCTGCTCACCTCCTATTAGGACAAGTTCAATCTGTGTATCCACTTGTGGCGGAGCATGTACCGTGGAACATATAATTGAAGGCTTTAGTACCCTTGCCCGACTCAGACAGAGAGGACAAGATAAAGGTAACCTGTAAGAGGATTTCCGAAATGAAAAGTTAGCGACAGGCAGAACTGTGTCCTTCCAGAAAGCAGCAGGTTTACTCTATCGGCTCTGAACAGATTGTTTTGCGTCTGTGTGTGTACAAATTTCGATTTTAATTTTCTTAATCTTATAAATATGTAGGTGACAAACAACTACGGTCACAAGCAGTACTCCTGTTTATGTCGTTGGGCTAAAGGCCTTAGATGTGAAGTCACTAAATTTAAAAAATTGAAATATCGATAATAATTCAATATACGATGTAGGTGTGTCACAATGTAATACTATTACGCCATTACAGAACGTTCTACATGTTTCTCGGCAATCCCAGCAGAGCCCAGCTGGGATCTTTGTGTTCGTACGTGGCACTTACCACGCGTCAACAAACGCTCTAGTGATTTTGAGTAGTCTTGACGGGTATTATGGATTATTCTGGAGCACTTGTGCTATGTATTTATACAACGACAGCTGCCGCCTAGAAGTCAGTTCAAGTGGCGATTTATTCAAGTGAGGTTCGAAGTATTGTGGGGGAGTGTTATAATTGTGCAGGACTCTATTAGCTGACATTACTATTGCGTGTGGAAACATTTGCTTAGATTATCGTACAAGTTGATTATACGCTGTATTTGTGATTAATTAAAACTGGTGATCAGTGATTTCATTGGTGTCTTGTATTTTGTTTTCCACTGTACCATACGACGATCAGCGAGACCGTCGTAACAGTACATCGTCATGCCTTAGTCGTATATGTCAGGCTAGCAGGACACTATACTAATTAACTGGTCGTTCAGGTAACTCATTAGAATATACAAACAGTAATTACTTTAAACACAAATAATACTCCAATAATATACCATTTCGATAATGTAACCGTTTATGAAGATGGCGGCGTGACGGGAATAACCTTGAACCGACCAATCACAGTACTGCACACAGAGCAGAAGTGTCGCGCTAAAAACAATACGCATGTTTTAACCCTTCGGTAGGAACATATGCCTGCCAGGCATGTATGGTTTACCTTTTTGCTGCTAGAAGTCTCCTGCGTGCTGCTGGGCAAGACCCCCTCCTAGATTCCTCAATCAGTTGGTGTGTGTGACAGCGAAAGTGTCGTCATCTCGTAGCTCTCCTCCGTTTGACCGTAAGTTAGCTCTTTCTAAAAGTTACCCTGCCTGTCAGGCATGTATTCCTCTAAATGTACGTCTGATTTCATGCCTTCCAGGCATATGATCCTCTAACCGTACGTAGTTTTGCATGCTTATTAGGCATATGTTCCTTACAAGGGGGGGGGTCAGGCAGATGTTCCACTGGGAGGTGTATAGTACAACTACTCATCAAACATATACCAAGTCTGCAAAAAAATACATATCAATGTGAAATTATTACAATGAAGTAAATTGGAAAAGAAGAAATGGTATGTATTTTATTTTCTAAAGTAGTTATTTTGTCATTTTTATGAAAATATGATTACCTGCCTAGGAGGCAGGGTGTTCCTCATAATGTATGTTTTGTATATGCCTGTGGGGCAGGGTGTTCCTTTAAGTGCAAAATGAAAACATGTCCCTACCGAAGGGTTAAACCTTGTGCAATATAACAAAAACGTTTCGAACAGCTGTTCGACCGCTACTCGGCGTGAACGTAAGCACCCGAAGCGCATAGGTAGCCGTGAAATCCGTTGTATCGAGCATGGACGAGATCAAAGTGGAAGTGTACGCTCTTCAAACAGTAGCAATCAGATCTTCTTGACTCTGTCGCATTCAGGTTTGTCGTAGTACTCGGAAGAAAGGATATAAAAGATGACTGCAAACGTCGACCATAATAGAGTCGTATATCGTTAGAAATGGGATAGTTAAAGCGTTAGGCATTTGATATTGCTTTAATGCAACTACTGCTCGGATGTGAATGCTCTGTCTTTGCGGAGGAGAACATTGTATAGATAATATACCGATCCATATTATATAAATTTCTTTGTAGTAAGATTCCACAAACGTATACGAACGACTTTCATGAAGCTGGAGACTGAATTGTACCTTAGAGGATTGTCGCAGGACCCGGAAGCTACTTATTCTCATTACTACTTGCTTATCGTCGCACATAAACCCGTTAACACTTTTTTCTATTTATTTGCTATAAAAATTCTGTCAGTTAAATAAGTTACAGTGAAATAAATAAATAAATTCCCAATGTACACTTCGTACAGCCTGCTGCCATGAGTGTAATGGGACAGAAGTGGTAACGCAAACAAAACAGCAGGACGGGTGATAATGAATGCGGAAATTAATCAGTAAAACGTTTGGCCAAAAGTAAGGCGGGTGGTGGAACTTGGGGAAAAGGGTGAGAGTGAGAACAGACTGTTGGGGAGGAATGACAAATACACACAGCCGAAGATGAACATCTTAAGTAGCTGTCTATGTCTTAATGAAGTGGGGCGGGTGAAGATTACGAAGATATCCTGCTGGTTCTGAAAACAGGCCATCCGTCAACGCTATGACGCTGCTAACGATTACAGCGTTTGGCCGAAACACCGACGTTCCCTTAGTGAGGCTTGTGGAGGTTCACATGCACACATGTAAGTAATAACACTGGCGAACGCAACACTCATCTTGTACGCTAAAAGAAAAGAAAGAATTAAAAATTACTAAAGCGACGATTAAGCTAATAATGTGCTGAGTATATATACAATGTATGTCATACAATTGTGTGTGTGTGTGTGTGTGTGTGTCGTGTGTAACTTCTTAATGTACCTCTGAAAGTAACACTTGTAGTGTGGTTTGTACTAATAAGGGATACATTTCGTTTCCGTTTTAATGTATTGAGTTTTTGTTCACAGTTCTAATTAGAGGTGGGGACCCGGCAACATGATGCGGTCTAATTTTTTAATTGACAATAAGATTTTCTGTGACTTATACACAAGTCCATGAATGTATTTTAAGGTTTTGATGACCTTGGAAGATAATATGCATCTGATCTTGCAAGAGTAGTAGACGTACGCTCCCAAAGTCGCGATGGTACTACAAATTAAAAAAATCACAAGACGGATAAAAAAGATGTATTTAAATATTAACATTTTTAGTAATTCTTTTCAAATTTAAGCTAAACTTTTTGGAACCTTCTTTACAATACCTTTTTCTTGTTTATCTGCTACAAGAATTAAAATTGCACACACACACACACACACACACACACACACACACACACACACACACACACACACACACACACACACACACACACACACACACACACACACACACACACACACACACACACACACACTTATCTTTTCCGTGTTATCTCATTCCGAGGAATGAGGATTGTTGGCACCGGTAAAAAATCTTTATTATAATTCATGTTATACTCAATCTTACCTTAATTCTGGTTGCATGTTATTAATACACTTCAGGGGCAGTGTTCTTTACATATTGGCGTTCCTTTAGATGCTATATAATGCTAGTTCAAACAACAATTTTTCCTTGCCAGATGTTATCTTGAATTGTATGAATAAAGCAGGATAACGTAATAATGTTTATTAAATGCTAAAGACTTAAGATTTGAAATCAAATGATTTGAAAAAATGTACAATGTATGTTTATCGTGCTTACCGTGATCATAAATATTTTTTTACTTAATATTCGATATGTATACCTTAAAAATAAGTAGAAATAAATTTATGACGATATATTTTTTAATAATTTTGTAGATTTCTTGGGTTAAATTGTACTTGAACGCACACGATGTACAAAGTAGTGCTTCGAAAATGTTTATTTACCTCTTACCTTTACATGGTTCTTCTTTATATACAAGAACGTTCAGAAAAGGGTCCGACCATATTCAGGCTTTTTTGTGGTTTGGAGCCTGTACTTTAAAGGAAACCACTAAAAAAGACCTAGACGTGTTTAAAATGTGAGCCTACAGAAGAATCTTGAGCATTAGTTGGAGGAATAGGGTCACAAACGATGAGGCACTGAGAAGAATGAGAAAGAAAATGGAAGTAATGTATATTAAAGAAAGTTCAAATTTTCAATATCTTCGGCATATAATGAGAGGTGAAAATGTGAACGTTTACAGTTTATGAAATAAGGAAAAATAGCCTACAAGGTAGAAGAATCGGGGCTTAGAATTCCAGAATCCCAAATAGAATCCCAGAATAGAAGACGAAGGAGTACGGATTAGGCGTAAATAAGGGCAAGATGAAACGTTCAAATGAGGATGGACATACGAGCGTTTGGAGTAGAAGAGTATAGAGAAAAATATCGAGATGGAAAGAGATGGTGGGAGATTATGCATACAGCAAAAGAGCAAAAATACTGTAGGTACCGATGTAGTAGTAATCTGTACAGCTTGGATAAAAAAATAAAAAGCCGAGCTGATTTAGTAGAGTGAAACACGATCTGAAGAACTATCTCAAGAGCAGGTATAGCTCATTTATGTTTATCTACTGAAGTTAGACGGGACTATACTCAGATTACGCAGACCTGCAAAATTTAGGTTCATGAAAACTTTTTTCAAAATTTTATCTGATTTTATAGTTTTTTTTTGTATTGTTGAATTCAAATATGACTTCAGTTTTTCTCTATTATGTACTGTTCCTTTTTTCAATCGGCATTGTCATTTTTAGGGAACGCATTTCCCTGGTGAAGCTATATTAGTAAAAGTACATTAAATAAAACAGCATTTTTTGCAAACTATGTTTTTAATTAGATCTGTTTTTTACAATAAAATATTTTAAAACTTATTATATCTTTACCTTAGTTGGAAGTCGCATAATGCCTTTTTCTTCTGCATAGGAAGCTGCATCTGTTGGTTTTCCTCTTGTAGGAGAAATCTAGATTTTCACGATGTAGCATCCAGCAGTAGTCTCCCATCATATTAATATTCCATCAACCCTGATATCGTGTTCGCCATGTCCTTAATATCCTGATGGAAGAGTTCACCCTGTTCCTTGCTAACCGCATCAAGATATTCGGTGAAAAAGTCTAAGTGAGCATGTAACAAGTGAATTTTGATGCTCATTGAGCATCCTAAAGCTTTAAATTTTTTTAATATGCTTTCGACTGTAATAACATAGTCAGGGTCCTTATTGTTTCCTAGGAAATTTTTAAATGACATTTTTTAACTAATGCAAGCACTTTTTCAACTTCTGTCACTGCAAGCACGAAGTTTTCATCTTTCATTAGTCTTCGCATATCTGGCCCAACAAAGAATCCTTTTTTAAACTTTGCTTCTGACAAGTGAGGGAACTTGGTCAACAGGTACCTAAAACAGTTTACTTCCTTAGGTAAAGCTTTTACAAACTGTTTCATAAGCCGCAGTTTCATATGGAGTAAAGGTAAAAGTATTTTCTTCGAGTCGACAAGACTTTTACATAGTATATTCTTCCTTCCAGGTTCAAGAGATTTCCTTGGAGGTTAGCTAGTTTTTTCCCACTCACATAGGAAACATTTATACATATATAACACCCTGTTCACCTACACGCATGGTTAATACTTTTAAATCTCCACACACTATCCAGCCGTGATTCTTGTATTCAATCTTTTCTAGAACCAGTTCTAAATCTCACAGCTTTCTCTCGAGTGAACTGATGGCCAACTAGTACTAGAGCATTCTGGTAGTGAATTATTCATTCACTAATGCTAGTAAATATTTCGGGTTAAAGGATAAAAATTTAGTTTTTTAGAATAATATGAAAAATATAAACTATTACCTAAGACAATAAATGTAATCAATTATTAACAGACAGCTTACTTGATTTATTTATTAATTATTACCAGCCACGTGTTTAATAATTTAACCAAAATTTAACAAATGTATAATGTAAACCCTGAGAAACCTCTTGTTATACGAAAATGGAAAATATGCATGTTTCGTGAAAACCGTACGTGATGAGAAAATTCTGATGCGATTTTTGAATTCTGCGGCAAAAAATACATTAAGTGAAGATAAAATTAGGAAAAAGTTTTTCATCGCAGGCCTGTGTTATACACGATAAAAACAATCCACTGTAAGGACGGTTCGTATCCGGTCTGTGTCACTTTAGGTAAGTGCTATACTACTCAGATTTTACAGCATCGTCAGCGTGTTTACATTTGATAAATTTTAACAATCAAAAAAGAGGAAGAATTGCCACAATCACTGTATTTCTAGAGTGGAAATTTAAATTTTATAATCTCGTGCATAATTAATTTTCACATAATTACACAGTAATTTATCATCCGTCTTAGTAACACCGTTTGCTCAGAAGTTATCTGTTCATTATTAATGCAGCTCCAGAGAGAAGACAACGACTACTGCAAACCCTTAATTGCGGTCGTTGAATGAAAACCAACTAATGGTGTGTACTTTTTCAGACGGATCTCTTCCCTGTTCATCATAAACAATACATTTTAGTAGCTGTGTTCGATTATTAATGGCAGAAAAAATGTATTATGAAATTGAATAACGATAGAAGTTAATACAAATACACTTTATATTGTTACGACATTACAGAACATGCTAGGTATTTCTCGGGTATTACAGCGGAGCCCGGCTATAATGTGTGTGTGCATACTAGTAGATATTGCTGCTACTTTGAGATGAAGGACAATTACGTGACACTTGTCACGCGTCCGTAGACGACACTGATCCAGATTTCACCGGTCCGCGCGAACTGTGTGCAAGGCCGCAATCAATTACGTTATAGTGTTTTCTAGTAGCGTTCTCGACGCGTAGTATGGACTATTCTGGAATTTCAGCGGGTATAAATACAAGTACTCAGCGACGCTTAGTTCAGTTTTAGTGCCGATTTATTCCAGTACGGTTCGAAATATTGTAGGGAAGTGTTACGTGTTTTATAATTGTGCGAGACTCGTTGACATTATTATTGCGTGTGAACAATTTTTATTTGATTGTTGTAAGAGACGATCTTGTTGATTACAAACTGTTTCATTGTGATAATTAAAGTTGTTGATTAGTGACTTAATTGGTGTCTTGTATCTCGTTTTCCACTCTACCATACAACGATCACTCAACTACCGTCGTAACAATATATAAAATGAATAAATTATTTAGTTTTATATATGTCTCTAACACATTCTACAATACATTTAGTAGTTTGCTCAGACCGCGTTTGTTTTCTGAACAGGCAACATATTGTACAATTGAATCTCAAATGACATATGATGGTAACCGACTGGAGAGTTACATGTCATGTTTTTCTTACGAAAAACGTTACACATTTAATGTCCCTTTAAAAGTTTTGAATCGTATGAGTTAGTAACAATCGATTAAGTTAGCTTTGATGCAGAACTTACGTTATAACGTATGCGTGAAAAATAGCTGTTGGATTGTTGTATTTATAATTACTCTGTGCCCGGTTTATATACCTTATTCATATGGGAAACATATTGTACGTGACGCAGAAAAACAAATAGAGGAGTAGGCCATGATATTAAGATAGGATATTGAGCGTGATGTTGATTTCTTAATACTGCAAGACGACGGAAGCATCGAGTTATAATTTGTTGCGTAATCAGCTGTAATTATCACGTACACAACAAAGCAACTTACTGGACGCTCCGAGATTATTTTTGCTTAGCGGTGACTCTGACGAAATTTGACTTTAAGTTTAATGTTATGTAATATATTGTTTTAATAAAAATTAAAGAAATGTTTTGACCAGTGTAGAAAACAAGTGCGACTATTACAAAATACTGTCTCCTTCCTGTTTATAGTTTTTGTAAGTTATGTCTTTTATACCACTGTTGTATAGAGTCAAACCTATATAATAATATATAGTTTAAAATACATCGCTTGATAATACAGGAATCAAGATATTAATGTAAGAATTTGATCAGTCTAACATTATGTAAGTAAATTGTCTGGATATTTTATGCAATGTCGTTAACCAAAAAGAAAACTAATCCAATAATACAAATGAATGATATATAATCGAAACGTGTGTGTGTGTGTGTGTGTGTGTGTAAGAGATATAAAATAGCGGAACAGAGAGAGAGAGAGAGAGAGAGAGAGAGAGAGAGAGAGAGAGAGAGAGAGAGAGAGAGAGAGAACTGGGCATAAAGTGTGACATAGGAAGTGGATTAGAGTTCAGTAACAAACTTCTGAGGCGATGCAGAAAGTGTTTGACAAGATCAGACGCCCTCAATTCGATTGCAAAGTCAAATATTTAATCTCCAAAGTTGTTTATTTATTTGAATACTTGGGTAAGTTTTATTGCATTCCTGACTGCACAGTATTGAATGGTCTCATGCCTTCACGTTTAGTTTTGTGCTATGAGCACCTTCTTGTAGCCACAAGATAATTAATTACTGTATATTACATTGAATCTGTATAAAAATAATATATTATTTGTGTGATTGTGTTTTCATAATCGCTATTGTCATTTTTCACTTTACATCCAGTTAAATCCTTAAATTCATAGTGACCGTCAATCAATGAATTTTTCAGTGAAGGGTTTGTGAGGATCGGCCAAAAACCCTCACCGATCCTCACAAACCCTTCACTGGAAAATTTATATGTACTGTTGCTGGACATAAGTTTTCATTACTAGTATTACCAATAACCTTCAGTCCTGTGCGACTTGTATAAGATTTTGTACAATGTTTATCGTCGGATCATCATTGTAAGCACGTGTACGTACTGGTTGGCTGGCCACTCAAACATTTATGTTCCCGTGACCAATACTCTCTTAAATTCGCTGTAAACCCATCGGCATTCGTAATGTTCGTGAAAAGAATCACTTGTTTGTCAATGTCTACAACAAGCAATTGGTGGCTAATCTCGACGAGACTCAGCGTAAGCATACATCAATTTTACCTAACTTACGACATTGCCAGTCGTAGTCCTTAAGGTGAAAGATTTAAACTGAGACTAAAGATAGCAACTAGGCCTACATCAGGACACCGTAGCGTCCGTTTCAAGGTGAACGCAGGTGGTTTGTTTTCGGTGACTCCATTAACGACCAAGTTTTCACTGATCTTTCAAGCGTGCAGAATGCGTGCTCGTCACGAGCTACACTCCTTCAGTTGGTCAGTTCATCTCTTCTCTCTGATTGTTAAGCTTCTAGAAATCTGCTTGAACATAGTCACGTTTCAGGTATTTGTTAAACTTGGGCCTCCCACGCTTTTTCCCACGATTCTAAAATATGTCATGGCGCTATTGCCTTCTTATCTTATTTTGTCTGAATCAACGTTTTATTCTGTCCGTTGTGATGGTAGTGTAATATTAGAGCCGTTTGACTATAACATAACAACATTATTTTATTAATGTACAAGTACCCATTAACTCTAAAACGTTAGATTCTGTAATTGTTACTGTGTTGTAAGCATTGTATATACACATCAAACGTCATGTGTTCCTCAACCATTGTTTTTATTTATTTCAGCAGTAAATTTAAAACCAAAAACCGTTGTCACCTAACCTCACAAACTAAAGCAACACGTATTTTCGCTTTGCATTAAGAAATAGGACAATTTATAATTAGTACACTTCTTCTTTTCCACATCGTAATATATCGATACAATCGCATATTAAAAACATCGAAAGTGTACTGCATGAGCGGATAAAGGTAGGCCTACAGTTCTGATGACGCTAAACAGCATTTGCTTACTTACTTGTTACTATGGTAATTAATTCGGGTCTCCATGGTGTTTTGACATCTTTATATGCGTCAACAAAAGGGCGTAATTAAAAGGGCCTAAATCGTGCGAACGGGGCAGAATATCAAATTCCAAGTTAGACAGTGTTTTTCGCCTTGTGTCAAAGGTTACCTGTGCACAATTTGGTGGCAATCGGTGTAACGGTGTGGATTTGTATTCAATACAAAGAAACAAATCTTCAGACTTTGAGTTTCATATATATCTGAAATAGATTTAGCCTGAGTTTGAAATAGATTTAGCCTGAGTTTGAAATAGATTTAGCCTACTTTTCAAACTAAAGAGCGTGAACAAATGCGTCTCAGCTATTCTGTTGGCGTAACAATCTTAACAGTGTTACAACTTACTATCTCCGATATCATTTACACGTGTGAGAAAAGCAACCAGCACCCTCCGATGATCCAGGAGCAGCCGATCTATTAATTCAGGTGACACTTGTTTCAAAATCGTGGCGGATCTCCCAGGAGTCGCCTCTCTTTCAGTTCAACACGATACACATCGCACAGGTCCTGGTAACCATATCATATTTTTAAAACTTTTGTTAATTCGGCATAGGTATATTCGCTATCAGGTGTAATATCTCTGCGGAGGGTCCTTTTGAAGCTGTTACGAGTGAAACTGCTTTCTCTTTATCTGCCCAACGATTTGCGCATGCGGCGGCTTCAAATAACCGAAGATATAACGCCCAGCGAGTGCTTCCATTAAATGTTGGAGTTTGACATAAACTGGCTCTACTACAGGCAAAGTGACTTTCTCTGTTACCTTATTTTCGTGTATTTCTCTGTTTTTTTTTTCATTCGTTCTATGGGCTCAACAATTTGTTTTGAAAAACACGGCTCCAGACACGGTATTTTCATTGATTGTTCGGCTCCAGATTTAATTTATTGCCTTGTATGTGTAGTTAGTCTTCGATTGCAGAGAATTTTGTTTATGTTATTTCTTCCGTAGCATATATAGAAGACACATATTTTCACAGTTGACATAGACTGTTCGACTTAGACAGATATTCTTACCCCTTGATTGATTACTCAGCTCACTACGCAACAGAACCGGTTCTGCAGTGAACATTCTCATATCCTGTTTTCCATAGTTAAAAAAACTACTGTTTTTTCTTCCTGCTTACATTTTCTTTATTTCCATTCCTGCGATTTAAGCAGCAGTGCCTTGTGCTGTTTCTGTGTCTTGTCACTCTTACGTTTCAAGCAACAGTTTAATGGCATTCCTCCGCTTCTCCTGTCTCAAACCTGCGTTTCTGATGTTGTAATTCTGCTTCTACTGGCTCCCGTCAGTATTTATCATCTTTCCGTCCTTTAGTTTGTATCAGTAACACACGGAAAGCTTTAATAATCTAATTGGTATCCATTCTCCCTCACCGATTGTTAAGCACCTGAACTCCTTCTACGATTTGACTGAACTCTGTTTTCACTGTTAGAGATTCTATACTCCATATCTGATGACCACTTGTTACGACGGTCGAAGTTGTGACACTTGCACGGAGTGACATTTGCACGGAGATGGAATTTGTTGACATTTGCCCAGAGCCCTAAGCATTCCAGGAAATGACTAATTATGTGTATTTTTGTCAGTGACACTTGGACGGGGTCCGGTAGTGGGTGAGTCGGACTGGTTATAGGAATGCAGGAGCAATGGAGGGGGTTTTGACTATACCAACAAAGAAGGTGTGACTTATTGGCGATGTGTTGATTATAAGAAAAGTTAATGTAAAGGCAGAATATCAACGAAAAATAATACGATATTAATTGATGACTCGTTGGGCACTTGGTGAAACATATTAATACAAAGGTTTAGTAAAATATATAAAAACACTTGGTAAGTTTCACAAATTATATTATTCAAAAATCTGTGAAACTTACCAAGTGTTTTTATATATTTTACAAAACCTTTGAATAATAATACTATCGTAGGCGAAGCAACTCATGTTTGTATTCCGGACGAAGCGGCAACTGAAGTGTGAAAAAGTGTTGTTAATGCAAAGAAGCGTGCAAGGGAAACAGGTAATACGATTTCAGAAATTTACGCCGAAGAAGTAGGCCCGCTCATTAATCGAGGATATGACCTTGTGACTTCACTACCGTCACACAGAAGTGCCAAAAAATCATTACATCGCATTCGAAGAAAAGGTGGGGGCCTACAAAAGACCCAGTCGACTCTGAAGGAATACGATAAGAGGAAAATTATCTACTTATGAATGACGGTAAAAATTTTCTACTTGAACACGACAACAGAGGGCCAAAAGACAGAATATTGGTGTTTGCCAGCGAAAAAGGAAAATCTGCATTGACAAGTTGTTCTTCATTCTTCGTCGACGGAACCTTCAAGAGTTCAAACAAACAGTTTGGGCAGTTATTTATCATCCACGCCGATCTGGGAAGTTCTTGGAAAGAAACCAACACTATTCCAGCAGTCTACGCGTTGTTGCCAAATAAGAAACGAGAAACATATGATCGTTTTTTCAAAGCAGTGAAAAACAACGTACCTGGATGGAATCCTGTGACACTTACAATGGACCTTGAACAGGCAATCATCCAATCAGTTAAAACTCTGTTTCCTGAAGCTGAAATTTTTGGTTGTAACTACCATTTTAACCAATTTTTATGGAGGAGAGTACAAGAGTGTGGCCTTGCTTTTGCGTACAAAGAAAATGAAGAGATTCGACTTCACATTCGAATGTGTTCTGACCTCGCGCATGTGCCGCTAGATCTGATTGATGATGCTTGGCTAAATATACAGGAAAGCACACCTGAAGACGAGAAACTGCGGGTGTTCTATGACTACGTCGTCGATCAGTGACTTGAAAGTGAGCATATCCAAAGGAAAGTGTGGAACTGTAGCGGAAGACGCCACCGGACCAACAATGTTTCTGAAGGGTGGAATCAAAGAATTAATAGTTTAATTTCGAGGTATCATCCAAATCTATATTCACTGCTCAAGACTCTACGAGAGGACGCAGAGTATGACGGCCACTTTTTTGATAGAATAACCCTGAATATTCAAGGAAAGAAGAGGAAAAAAGCAGCAGTGAAGAGTGATGAAACCATTTCAAAGGCCTTGAAAAAACTGTAACTAGATGGCAAACTAAGGTCTTTCCTTGTTTCTGTTGCTTATGTCCAGAAGTTAAAGTTAAGGCAATGCCTATAGGTTAGAGAAGTAGACTCTCACCAGGAAAGATTTGTAAATATTGTAAATATGTAAATATTCTAATTCAGCATTAAAAAAAAATTGACGAACTCACATAAAGTGGAAAAAAAATATATGGGGAACGGTAAGAGACTACCTCTGCGTGGTGTTCCCTGGAAACGACGCAAAGTTGGCTAAAAGTCTATTAAAAGTCATAAAATAAAAGTAATATTGCACTATAACACTGACTTCAACCCTTCCAAAATTGAAAGAAGATACGTTTTGAACAGTTTTAAGATACTAATGTTAGTTCCGGGCAAGTGTCACAGTCTTAATTCTGACTCACCAAATACCATTATGTGAAGGGAAGGGCTCCGGGCAAGTGTTTCAACCCCACGACGGTCGCAGGGGTCGTTGTCTTTTAACGGTGGAACAAAGTAACTGAACACCAGAGAATTCGTTACTCACTACCTTGATACCACTATGAATAAACAAAGAAGTCCGTATACAACAATTGTCCAACGCACACTAATCTAACAAATAATATCACATAATTAATATTTTCGAGATAAAACTACAAGTCACTAGTCACACAAGTTACTAGTTACACAGTCTGCATATAATGGTTTACAATTATCATTTTACACTGTGAAAACAGCTGTGAACACAACGGTCGAAAGACACAACTCTAATAACATGTATTACCGCTTCGCTTTACAATACTCTATTGATTAGCTTTGCTATACAATTGCTGGATTTATAGTCGGCAGGAACTTCACAGGTTATGTATCGAAAAATGTATGTTATGACGAAGGATAATTGGGAAAAGTAAAGGGAATCGACATCTCCAGAACCAGAACTCACAAGAATATGAGGTGTGGTATAACATTATCAGGATTGATTTTATTTACAAAATTATACAAGAGTTACAGATTCAAAAATTTGTCTGCTTCAGAATAGTCTCCTTCTACAGCCACACACTTTTTCCAGCGTTTTTCCAATTCCTCGAAGTCATCGTCTGTAAGAGCCTTAAGTACTCTCGTCGCATTTTGTTTTATCTTTTCTGTGTCTAGAAATGATCTCCCTTTTAATTGATTTTTTTCATCTTTGGAAAGACTAAAAAAGTTACAGAGAGCCATATCCGCCGAATATGCTGAACCTGTGGAATATTGTGTTTAGCAAGAAAATGCTGAACAGCATGTTACATGTGGGCGGGTGCATTGCCATGTAGAAGGCACCACTCACCACACTGATGCAACTGTGGCCTTTTCCGTCGAATTGCACCGCCTTAAAACAGAAATGTAGTAATTCAACTTTACTGTTGGCCTACTATAACTTATTCATAATGAACAATTCCCTTGTGGTAAAAGAAAATTGTGAACTTGGTTTTCACTTTGCTTCGGTTCTATTTGCCAACTTGGCGTCTTCCACACTAAAGATTGGCCCTTAGTTTCTAGATCGTATGTATAAACCTATGATTCATCACCTGTTACGATCGTTTTAATGAAGTTCTCATCGTTTTTAACACATTCAAGCAGGTTTTGAGCGACTGACACCCAACTTTTACAAACTTTGCAGAAACACGTCTCATTCCCAACACATCAATAAGAATGAACTTAAATGATCCAAAACTAATATTTAAATCAACTTCCAGTTTACGAACGGCGAGTCGGCGGTTTTCTTGCACAGAAACACGCACAAGTTGAACATTGGGGTCAGTATTGATGGTTAAAGGCCTTCCTGAACGCTCGTCACTCTCAACACTTTCACGCCCATCTTTAAAACGCTTAAATCACTCATAAACCTGTGTACGACTCCTACAATCTTTCTCATACACTTTTTGTAACTTTTTATATGTATTTTTACATGTTTCATCAACTTTGAGACAAAATCTGATAAAAATTCTCTGATCAATTTTTCTGTCAAATTAAATGCGAAAATAAGATTAGCACACCAAAACAATGGGCATTTGTAAACAAATAAGATCAACTGTTATTATAAAACTTCCTGAGTATTTAGTATCGCCAACCACGCGCACTGTGTCAAGGCCGCAATCAATTGCGTCCTAGTGTAGAGCTGATAGTGCATGGATGTTTCTGCATTGTTGGCGGGGTATAAATACGAGTACTCAGCTACGTTCAGTTCAGTTTGAGTTGCGATTTATTGGAATGCGGTTCGTAGTATTATAGTTCAGTTATTTGCGGGCAATTATTCTGTGCGTTCAAGTGGTTATTAGTGAAAAGTAATTATTGTGGCGAATGTTATGTGTTTTATAAACGTGGGGGACAATTGTAATACAATTGTATTTTATATTAGTTGACATGTTATTGCGTGTAAACAATTTTTATTTGTTGTAAGGGACTATCTTGTTGACTGCAAACTGTTTAATTCTGATAATTAAAGCCGGTGATTAGTAATTGGTGTCTTTTGTTTGTTTTCCACTGTACCATACGACGATCAGTTAGACCGTCGTAACAATATGCTTGTAGAAAGTATTAAGTACTTTTTTATTTTATTATTAGTTATTACACATTTGTTAACATAAAATTTTGTATCTTGCTGCAGTAGGTGGGACAGAGACTAATATATTGGTCACTACACGGGTGACCTGTTTTTTTACCACAGGGAAAACAAATGCCCTAGATCGCAACGTTAATTGGATCAGCTATATGACAGTTGTCCTAGATGTGACTGCTAATTGTGTTGTAATGCAGTGTACGATTGTGTAATTGTCAACTGTGATTAATGTTTGTTAAACATCACTGCTTCTGGTACATGCTGTTTACATAATATTATACTAATCACAAGTGTAAGAGTTGTACCAGACAGGGAATAATACGTTTCTTAGAAGGGAAGGTCTTGACATGGTACAGAAAATAGAAGCCGATGGATATCTAGAACAACGGACGGAGAGAGAAGAAAAAAAGGCAAATTTCGTAGATCATGATCTATTGCGGATGTAACTATGAAAAAGCGGAATCTTTACGACAAAGACACTAACACCAGAGGTAGGTAAGAACAATGATTATGAAGAGGACCGCAGAAACACTCGACAGTGTCTACAGCTAATTGAAAGAAAAACAAACTTCTTCTGAAAAATCCTCTGTTCAATTTAAGTCACTATTCTCCTTTGATGAAGAAAGATAGAGAAGTTATTAACACAGTGAAGATAAGAAAGCTTCAGTATCTGGGATATCTCATGAGAAATGAACAGAGATTTTACTTATGCAGTCCATACAACAAGGAAAAGTACTTGGAAAGAGAGGAGTTGGGCGACCGAGAAAATCATGGCTGAGAAATTTAAGGACCTGGTTTGGCATGAATACAACTGACTTATTCTGTGCAGCAGTGTAGAAAGTTAAAAAAGTCTGTACATATCCAACATTCTAAACGGATAAGAACTATCAGAAGAAGATTCTCCTTTGCTGGCTACAATTTTTAACGTAGAATACCCTTTCGAAGTAATTTAAAGATAATCTGTTAAAACGTTCACTGGAAAATCTTTTCCTTTGTGTTAACCTTTGCTAACCCATTAAATATAGTCAGCGATAAAACATCAATTAGTGTTATAAAGATAACGGAATATTAGAATTTTGATCGATTGTGAAGATATTAGAACCTATTCTTATAACCAGATAATTTATGTTTAGCATACAAATAGGTATGATTTTATAGGCAAATGTGAATATCGTTGTTAGTTGTTTCAGTGAAAATTTTACGGGTTTATTAGTTGTGAATGAAACATATCAAAGCACGAGGTTTAAAATAATATCACTAAACCATCGTCATTATTAATTGTACGTATGATATATGTTTACGAATAAAAAAATTGTGTGTAATTATATGTTTAATGCTGAGATTCTAAAATGCTACCGGAATACGTTAACAGCAGGTCAAAATACCGAGTTAGCTTCCATTTTGAAAAAGCCGTTTTTAAAGTCCCTTGGCCTTCATCTAGAGAAATCTTTATGGAATGTCCCAGCTTGTCACTTAATCATATGTTTTGCTCACTTGGACTTTATTTTCTTAATTCTGTAAATTATCTAGTATGGTTTCGAATTCATTTATTTGGTCCCACGTTTCACTATGCAGTTTCAGTTGTAGAGCCAGTAGGACAGTACAGGGACCGCTATAACTTTGAAAAAATTTACTTTTGTGTCTTGTTGTACCTTGTTTTAAAAAATACAATTTAGTGTCCCAAAAATAATCTGAAAATTACCTAAATTATCGTTATATCATAATTCTTATCATAAATTCATATTCTAGTCATAAATTATTATTTTTGTTCTCACTGGTTCACTGCCTTTAAATGCTATTATTTTAGTTTTGTAGTAGAGATTTTTTATATTGTATTGTTTGAAAATCTGGTGAAGCATAAAACATATTTTTGGAAAGCAGATTCTGTATTTTTAATTACCAGCAAGTCGTCAGCAAACAACAGCACATCAAATATCTGTCTCGTGATACTAATACTAGATGTCTCCATTCTCTTACTAGATAAGTTAACAAATATAATAAATAAATAGATTGTAGTGAAGTGAACGATAGTTATGTGATTTGTGGAATAAATATGTTGCTGGAATAGAGATAAGTACTTGGTTTGAGCGTAGCAAGCGTTGGGGTTTGTTGAAGCCCCTATTGAACAATTTTATACTTAATACTAAAGGAAGCGGGAAATGAAACGGGGGTTGAATAAAATGCTACAAGACTACCTGGTGGGAATAGCTGTCAGAATGCAGTACAATTCTGCGCGACATTGTCTTTTCCACGTCAAATCAAAGAGTTTTTCTGTTTAGAACATTTGAATTCGTTACTGTATTAATTCGTTTGATAATTATTATACAGATAAAAGAAGTATAAAAATGAGCACTATCCTAAACTCGTATAAATTATTTTGAACGCTTTTGTTACTCCTGTAATTATTGTGAACGCATTTTTATTAAAAATGCAATATGCCAGAACCTTAATGCAATTGACAAAAATATTAACAAAGTAATCCATGCTCAATATAATTTACACTCATCTTAGCAAAACAAAAGTAATGACTTTCGAGAGCAAATGAAATGTAAATGCTACGAAAAACAATAAAATATAAAACCAGATTCCCCTGTCTCAAAACTTCAATTTGATATTACATCAATTTGACAAGGATATTACGACAGAAATAAGCAGATTTTAGGACTCTAGAATTTAAAAAAGAAGAATAATTATAAGTATAATACTACTGACTTGAAACACTCAAGTGTTTTAATGGTAAAAATGTAAAATGTTTACCTTATAGCCTGAACCAGTTTTCGCTTATTACAACACGGACACGTCATGGACATCAAAATCCAAGGAAAAGAAAAATATTAAACAAGAAAGAGAGAGAGAGTGGAGGGAGGGGAGCGAGGAGGTGAAAAAGAAACGAGCGTGGAGGCAGAGTATAGGAAGAAGTGGACATCGTTGTTTTTCTCCTTGAGAATGAATGTGACTCTAATACTTTAGTAGACTATCCGTGGTGTGTTATTCTGTTACCAATTTATTAATAGCCTGATAGGATTTCACCTTGTCTTTGCCTTGTCTTAATTCCTTCTGTAGTTTTGCTCTCTACTTGTATTCTTCTTTATATTTATTCATTTGTGACCGGTAATAACTTCGACACTCTAAATCTTGTCCATAGAAACCCCAGTTCGACTGCCTTCAGTCTTTGTCAGCCCCATTGTATTGATTTCCGAGTCTGAACTTACAAAGTATATTCGTTACAGAGTTCTGTTTATTTACGGTTTATATAGTCTTTTTCTTACTTTTTTTTTAATATCCCCTGTTTGTCACATATTTATACTAAACTGTAGCGATCGAAAAATTAAAAATTTAATTTTCCTTCTCGACCAGTCTGTTCACACGCAGCGGTGGCAGCGACTCCACGAACAGGGCCATAAACAAAGTTAATTGGGATAGGCGACAACCAACGCCAATATCAGACAATGGAAGCGTGTTCAGCACGATGTAACAAAAGGAACGACGACTCAAGTTGACAGGAGAGGACCAACGGAGAATTATGACACCAAAACAAACCGAACAATGTACTTGGACTCAGTCACACGTTTGCGCAGAATCGAAGCGAGGATACATTTAAGGGTTTAGCTAAGAAACGAGATCACGACAAAAAACGAGGCGAGGTACAAAGGCTTGAAGAGACGTTGGAGTCTGTAGAAACGATCCGAGCAACAAATTGTGAATAGAAGCGACGATGTTGCACAGCGGGATGTTCGTCTAAGTGACATACTGAGATTTACAACGAGAAAGCGTGGGGGTAGCAGCTGCTGACACTTGATGGAAAATGTTTAATTGCCAGGACACGGAGTTACAGAAATGAACAATACTCCAAGATGTTAGGGTAAACCCTTGCTTAAAACTCGAGACAATAAGTTGATTGACAGGCGAGGTATGTCTTGCATTTCTCCAACGAGAGTGACGCCTGGACAGCCGATTCAAAGGACATATCTAGCCACCTATCAGAACAAGGTATATCACGAAAGAGAGCGAAGGAGAAGCCAGTTTCCATAGCAACTAGGAGAAGAACAAATCAGAGGGAAGAAGACTAGAAGACTTCGAAATGGTGGGAAAAGACTTCGAGAGAGGGTAGTTAGTCAGCCTATCATAGTAATCTTAGGCGTGGACAAGCCAAAGACAAAATTCTAGTAGGGAGACGTTGATAAAAACTAAGTGTCCGACACGGGACGATGCAGTCTTATAAGAAATTTTAGAGTCGTATAATGTATTTTGAGACAGTCTTATAATAATTTTTGGAGAGGCTAACTTAATTTTTCTAGTAGTTCGCGACTCAGTATTATAATATTTTCGGACTATAAAAGCATTAGAGAGACACATAACTCTCGTGATCAATCTTATAATGTTACAGACAATTTCATAAGTTTATTATGTGCCGTACTTATAGAACAGTCACGTGAATTTACGATAGTGAATCGGTATATCGATCAGCCGTGAAGTCTTGAGGTACGCGGTATGGAGAATTAAACGGACATAGTGAAGTTCGGACTGAACATTGTTGAACTTAGAAAATTAGAATCGTTTGCGACTTAGTAAAACAGTATGACGAACAACAATTTCCAATGTGCGTGAACGACACAGTAATATTCATAATTTACAGTAATCAAGACACTCTTATTTAAAAGGAACTATTATACAACTACACACTAATACCTAGTGTAGACACACAAAAAACCACACTGAACATTTGAGTAAGCATTTATTAATGATGGTTGTACGCGGAGACGAGATGAACTGTACGGACAGTGAATAAACATAACACACCTACACTATTCTGTTAACGACGCGTGTGCATATAACCAGTGAAAATGATCATCATCATCATCACCCAATGGAGCACCGTCTTCAAATAATCGTCATCACCTGGAATCTAGCACCGATGGAGTATAACGGATAAACTATTATCAAGTAACGCTTTATGATTTTATTAGTATAGTTAAACTACTGTCCTGTCTCTTTCAAAGAATCTATCCTGAGTAATTATGAGAAAAGTTATTAAAGGAAGGTTGCATTTAAATATAATCATGATCTATTAAAGCTAATCCATCTGGATGAATGAACGCATTAGATAAAGTAAATATTATTTGGTTATGTTGTATGTATACTTTATATATATTATATGTATTTCAGAGAGCGATTAAGAAGGAATTTATATTTTGATATGTGTATGTTCGATGTTTTGATGTATTTGCAGGTCCAGGAAGATATGTTTGTTATTGGATACTACTGTTTAACGTACAATAAATTAGTACGTAAGCAGATCAATAATGCGTTCATCATTATCAGAAAACCCAGTGTATAATCCACAATTCAATTCACTATTATAACGACATAAATTTAATGTGTATTGAGTGAAAACTCTTGAGAATTCTAGAATCTTACATTAACATTTCAAGTACATTGTCGTAAATGGCGACTAACACAAGAATCGATCTATATTATTGATTGATCAATAAACATAAAGAACCAGATTAATCATAAAGCAACAACCTGAGTAATTAATAGATTTGCACCTTAATTACATTGTTGTAATTGGCTTGTGAAGGGTATACTTCATTAATCAATACATAATTAAATTAAGTAATTAAGTAATTCACAAATTAATTAATTATACCGTTACATAATTTGGCTCCCAAAGAACGTGGGGCTCCACAAATTTAAAGTAGAGTCAAATTTGTTCATTGTAAAACGTTTATATAAACATTACAGACTTCGGTGGCCGCTTCACCTACTTAAAAATTCGTCGCGTCCTTGTTAATTGTCACACACTCTGTTTTAATAAGGTTATTTTTCCTTACAACCTTGTTGCATATTTATAAAAGTTTCTTCATAATATAAGCTGTAACGTACCCGTCCCCCGCTATCAGAAACAGAAACTTGTCACCACCGGAAAGCATGACATGTTTTCCCATCTACGTAAACAAGATACAAGTTTTACAAAGTCTCGAAAGATAAACCTTTTTCCTTTTTGTTCTTAAGACGTTTGACAGATGTTTAAGAAAAACAACATTATAAACAATATATATGTAAAAACAAAATATGTGTACAATCAATATGAGTGCAAAAAAGAAGAAGACAGACTGAAATGGTTCAAAACACAGGTATAATGATGGCATGAAATTTTTTAAGTAGTAGTAGAAGTAATAGTATACTTTAGAAGACTACTGAAGAAAATTTTTAATAAAAAACTAGAAAGGAAAGTACATGGAAGGAAAATTATGGTACTTAGAGTCATGGGACACCTAAACCACTATCAAAAACTATGAAACTATTGAAGTAATATTCAACTTAGTGGTCAGATGAGACACTTCAAGATGTAAGTTCAGCATATTCGCCACATATGGCTCTCTGTAACTTTTTTCTCTTTCCAAATATAAAAAAATAAATTGAAAGGGAGATCATTTCTAGACACAGAAAAGATAAAACAAAATGCGACGAGAGAACTTAAGGCTCTTGCAGAAGATGACTTCGAGGAATTGGAAAAGCACTGGAAAAAGTGTGTGGCTGTCGAAGGAGACTATTCTGAAGCAGACAAATTTTCTAATCTATAACTCTTGCATAATTCTGAAAATTAAATCAATCCTAATAATTTTTTATCACACCTCGTATTTTTGCAAGGTCTGGAGATGTAGAGCTCCTTTACTTTGGAAATATATGAACAATGCTCTATTGTACAAGTAGACAGGACTAGCATGTCCGGAGATGAAGAAGTGCCGCACAAATATAAAAGTAGGTGAAACTACGTAATGGTGGTGTAAGCATAATACGAATCAAATATGATATGTTAATACGAAAGAAAGAGAAGGTATTTTTATAATTACCTTAGTCAATGCTGGTTGCAGAACACTATACCTTCAAGCTGAAAAACTGCCAATATTACACCTAAATTTAAAAGAGGGCGCCAAGGGGTGATGCACAAACCATGGAAGAAGAAGTGTTCTGAACGAAGCGTATAGGTGTCCATCCAAAGTTATAATGTGAAGCCTCCAGATGATGCATGCATTATTCTAGAGGAATCGGGTTTTAGGAAAGGAATCCTGTATTGATAATATACTTATATTAAAAGAGACCATATAAAAATAGATAGTTAAACAGAGACTGCACGTTCTTTTATAGATTATATTAAAGCATTGGACAAGGTCAGAAGAGACTATCTGTGGGAAATTGCATGAAAATGATGAAGTATCCCTCAACAGTTATTGTATGCCATCAAAAATATGCTGTAAGACATGAACAGGTAAAATCTTCACTGCACCAATAAAAATTGGAGTAAGACGGGCCCTAAAGTTGAGTAATTTTAATATTTCAAATCATATGAGAAAGGATAATATTATTAAGGCTCGTATGTATGCTGATGACCAGGTAATCTTACGAATAATAGACATTTTACAACGGGATTATTAAAACTTTATAAAATAACTAAAGATTGTAATCTTGGCATATCCAAAGAAAAAAACAATAGTATGGCTTTTGTTGGAAAATGACCTGTATGATGCAAAATTGTACGAGGAATTACAAATATCTAGTAGTCTTCACGAATATTTTCACCAAGTTCGTAAAGCTGTATCCAGTCACGATGCAAACAACAAAGGTAGTATTGAAAAAATCTTCGAAACATCTCAAAACTAAGAACGGAGAATTTATTTCTGAACTACTGAAACTATCGTATATACACGCATGTAAGCTTAATGTCTTGGCAAGAAAATGTAAAGTGAATTCCCTTAGTCTATTATCTGTATAATAATTCCAAATGAAGTCAAATATTTAAAACAATTCATGTACGCCTGGGCGGATACACTTGAACTCATTCGTTAAACCCCTTCCACAATCGAGACAGAGTACAGTTAATACAGTAGAAATACAACACTATATCTACATACATGTAATAGTATCTAATCCTGATACATAATACATATAATATTGCCACACAGTGGCACAGGAAAGGAATAAACTAACTAATAATGTGGAGTGTAATTATGATTACGTAATGGAAAGTGATAAATAATATAGTAAACTGTAAATACTGTTACGACGGTCTACTGATCATCGTATGGTACAGTGGAAACAAAATACAGACACCAATGAAGTCACTAATTTCCAGCTTTGATTACTCACAAATAACAGTTTGTTATCAACATTGTACTCTCGTACAACAATTCAAGTTAAATCTCTCCACACGCAATAATAATGTCAAGTAATAGAGTTCGACATTAATTATAACACGGTAAACACTTTCCCCTAATCTTCAACAACCACTCAATCCGCATTAAGGAAATCGCTCAACGTAACTAAGTGACAAAGCAAGCCTCTGTCTCTTATAAAGATAAGAGAGTGCGGCTTTGAGTGAGACGCCACACCTGCTCAGCTGGCGGAGAAGCAGGTGGAAGGACGCTCTCGCCTTTTTAAAAAGGTTCCATTGTTACACTGACCCCTCCTTAAGCTTCTTCGTCCCGAACTGGCAAACCGTCTCTGAAGTAATAATTGGCCAGGCGATGTAGGTGGACGACCTTGAATTTCCGCTGTTCTCCCTGTCGGCTCTGTTGGACCCGATATACAACATCGCTGATTCTCTCCTCCATCACTCCGGCGTGGCACCGTAACGCGTATTAATTTCTTACAAATGACAGTTCGTAATGAACTCGTACAATTCAACTTAAATTCGTCCACACGCAATAATAATGACAACTATAAAGAATTCCGCACGTGTAATAAAGAACACAACACCCACTTGATATCACTTGACAAATCGCCCAACATAAACTGACTGAAGCGGCAGCTGCTGCCTATTTATAGCCTGCAGGATTCCAGACTAATTTTCCTTAACAAGCACTAGAAAATTCTAGAGGACACTTGAGCGCGGCCTTGGCAGAAACACACACTTGCTCGGCTGGCCGGGAAACACGTAGAACGACACCCTCTATTATTCGAGACTTTCCGTCGTGCACCTCCCCCTCCTTAAGCCTGTTCGTCCCGAAGAACCCGTTTCTGAAGAGATACTGGCCAGGCGACCTAAGCAATTGGTCTACTTGCAAAGAATAATGTTCAGGTTCTTGTACTGCGGGAGCGCGCGCGCACGTGTGTGTGTGTGTGTGTGTGTGTGTGTGTGTGTGTGTGTGTGTGTGTGTGTGTGTGCTGTCCGTGCCCCAGTGTTCTTGGGTTTCACATACTTTTTACTCTCGCTAACACTAAACGGTTTGCAAATTCATCGGTGAGGGGTGGAAATCTCTCTGCAATAAAAATAATGCTAACAATTTGAATTAACAAAAATAAGACGTGTTAAATCCTCTCACAAACATTATTTTTTTTTCATTAACAGTTTATACTACCATAGCAGTAAATGTAAGGAGGATTAAGTAATGCCTTTGTACCGAGATAATAAATATTAGTTATTACAATAAATAATCCACACTTACCAAATATTTCAAATTAGCTGTCATCCCACTGATATAAATTGCAGGAACCATTCCAGGAATTCCTACTCTTTAAGCATGCTGCCTTCGACTCATGCTTGATATCCTTCACGTGACAAACAAAGTGACCTTTTGCTTGATGTTCATCATATAGATGAAAAACTTTAACTGACACATAAATAGGGATAGGAGTGTAGACAGTAATACTGTGTGGACAAAAACTCGTATGTTTTGAATGCAGTATGGACAGAAGCAGAATCGTGATAGACCACATTGCCGTAGATATATCACAATATTGTGTAAAACTCCAAGTTGATATTGTACCCCTATTGGCATGCATACATTCACAGTTTACAACCTTAGAGTATCAAAAAGCAAGCCTAAACAGTTGCACTCTGATCTTACTTACCTTGTTCATCTTGTTATTTGAAATAGCAGTAGGCTACATTTATATTTGTATGTACATATAAATTTTACTTACAGCAAGCAATAAATGGTTATTAACCACAGTTTCAAAAAGAGAAATGATCACTGGATTACACGAAACACGCTTCGCTTGTCAGTAATGTCGCACAGCTGCAGGTGTTTGTGCAACAATTTGTAAAATTATGGTTTTTGTAGAATATAATAATTATACAGGTACAGATTTATATGAATCGTTTTTCATAACAAGAAGTTATGTAACGTTTTAGGAATGCGAAGATACTGAAGTTTTGTGTAATCTACACTTTCTTTGAAGTTAACCGTTGTATAATGTTGCCAGATTTTAATTAAGCTTTAATATAGCCGTACGGAACTAGATTTGGCCAATAGGGCCTACGCCTACCGAAGTAACACTACGCCTAGAGCACATTATGTTCCTTTAGGCGAAGTCCCGTCAGTGTTGAGTGACGTATAACAAACCATCCGCTACGTACGCCTAAGTAATGATCGTAAGCAGTGAACGCACAATATCCCACATTGTACATCATTACGTACTCTTGACTTCTTCCTCTTCTTTTTAATTTCCTTGTTGATGTTGTTCTTCTTCGTCTTCTTCTTTTTCTTCTTCTTCTTTTCCTTCTCTTATTGCGGTTTATTTCACTTGTCTCCAACAAAACGTTTAAGCACAATGGTAACAGTTTCATTAGTTCTCCCTCTCCTTCACGCTGATTGTAGAAGTACTTGCAAAATAATTCGTTATATTTTGGTTAGTACATTCTTTGCAAAAAGTATTTGTATTTATTATAATTATGTATTAAATATACAGCTAAACGCTAATTTTTTTACTTTCTCATGTTCTCATATTCTGATTCCTTTTTTTGTCTTTCTCTGATTTCGCCTGCTTATCTCTTTCTTTTCCACGCATGCAGGGGGGAGTTACCATTTTGCCGCCCGTAGGCATTATAAATTTGCCGCGCTCCCACAAATCTCTGTTGGGGGGGGGGGTGCATTTAAGGGTTTAATTCAATACTTTGTATTTGTTAATTTTCTTCAAATTTCTATAGAACAATTTACATAACTTAAAACAGTGTACTACATACACATACCAGAAATAAATGACGAACTATTTTCTTTATGTAAGAAGCCAAATTACTAAACAATATATACTTTTAAGAGTTTCTTATCATAATGGGACAAAATGGAGCGGCATTTGAAACATCTTTCAGGTATAAAAACAACATAACGGCCGTCAAATTTCACCTTTCCAAAACTTGCCGCTCCTCAAATTTTGCCTCAAGTCCGCCACTGCACACATGTGTTACTACTTGATAATAGCCTGTTGCTTCCTATTTACCAGATGTCTAAATAGGTCTAAATTTTGCTTTATGTTGTCTTTGTGTCCTTGGACTTCGATCTGTCATTAATGACTGAAATTTAATCGTTTTTGAATAATTCGATTAAGCGCAATAAAACTTTTTAAGTTTATAGAAGAAAACAATCTTTATGTCAGTTTTCAAAGAAGTGTTGAAACTTCTAAAAATTATCATAACTGCCCCCATACAACTGCTGAAACTGAGCGCTGCTTTTCGACTCTGAAAAACGATAGACTGAATGCCCTTGCGATATTATCTATCAACAAGGAACTTGTTAAAGAAATGAAGGACATTGATGATAGAATGCTAGAAAAGTTCGTTAATTTAAAGGAAAGGCGAATGGACTTTGTATCTAAATAAATTGTCTGTTTAAGGTTTAGGTATGATAAAAATAATATATTGTATTAATTTTTTTGTAGAAACAGTAGAGACATTTTGTAGACACTTTCGACAGTTTGTGGTTATATTTATTAATAAAACTGCTGACTCTATAACAGCTCACAATATTTGAGGTGAGTTCAAATTTTTAAATAATCTTTGCATGCTGTACGTGTTACTGTCCTTATTTTATTAATTAATTATGTTATCAAATATTGGCGACATTTCTATTGTGCGTCAAAATTGATAAATATCTAAGAAACCTAAAGGTCGCATCTTCCAGCCTCTTAAGTCACGAGCCCCACTGCTTTTTTCTTTGAGTCCACCTCTCAGACATTCACATTACGGCACCACTTATAGTCTGATGAATGTTATCGACCACATCGCGTCGTGTTTAAAAAATATGTATTCAGTTTAACACATTTATTTTAAGTATTTATTAAATTATCAGCATAGATAATCTTAACTATAAAGACAGTTTGCACAACAAAACTAAGTTTTGAAACAGTTTATAATGTTTTTATACAAACACTGAACATTCTAAATATTACGTCGAATTTTTAATACAGTTGTATGCAATATTCTTCGTTGTAACAGAGTATCTAGTAAAAAAGGAATGAGTAGTACAAATTCTTCTTTGAACTTCATTATCATCATCATCATCATCTTCACGGATTAAACCAAGGATGGTTTGTTCCGGTCTCAATTAGGCAAAGATTAGAGCTGATCACTCCAGCGCTTCCTCGGACGTCCCACACCTCTCCGTCCCCTCGCCTTATAGTTCCAGAATTGTTTGGAGATGCGACAGTCATCCATTCGGCAAAGATGTTTCAACCAATTTAGCCGATACTGGGCGATACTCACAATATTCAGTTCCTGCGTATATCTGTGTTACTTCTATGGTCATGGAGAGTATAACCTGCGACGTGCCTGAGAAATCTCATTTCAGCCGCTTGGATGCGACTGGCCTGACCTTTCGTTAATGCCCAATTCTGAGACCGATAAAGAAGTGTGGGAAGAGCCATCACCTTGTTGAATTTCATGCGCGTTCCTTTACTTGCTGACTTAAGGGTTAGCCTAATGGTCCCGTACATAAGGTTGAACTGATGCAACTTATTCCCAAAGTCGTTGTATGCATTATAAGTCACACTGTAGTCCAGGTATTCAAAACTGCTAACTTGTTCCAGGACAGTACCATTATTGCGGTTGAACGGTTGAACCTGCTGTCCCCTTGCTTAGCATGGGGTTAACAGCTGCTCACACTTTAAACCATAGGCTGGGTTTAATAAAAATATAAAACGATAAAAGTGGACTGTATAAAACGGTTTATTATAAAGAACTGATTAAATTATACATTTGCGATTCTGCGAATCCGCGCGTGCCCGTACGATTCCATATCTATTAATTTAGACTAATTGAAATTGAACTGATTAAATCGTTAACATATTGACGGCCGTAAAGTAAATTTGCGTAACACACGCGCGGAATAGGCTCTTCCCTCTTGGAGCTCCGTGAGCTGACTGCTAGATTGGAAAGGGGGGCGCGGACCGACCTTAGCTCGTCCGGCGATAACGTAATATGCAGCCGACGTCACAGGCAAATCATGGTTTGAACATATTTTAAGTCTGAACAACCATCTATATCAATTTTTTCCCGTACGGCATCAGTTCCACAAAAAGCCATTCCTTTGAACTTTCGACTACTAATTTTTATTTTAATGAAAATGAGCAAAGTCCCTTTACTGTGGTATTATAATTAAAATGGAACACTTGTCGTCACTGAGACTGAGTCTAATAACAGTGATGGACTGAAACACTTGTACAAATAATTGCGTCGATCACGAGTCTCACTGCCAACAACGAATGATAATTAATGTTAACAATAAAGAGAAAAAGATTGATAACGAAAAGAACGGACTGGTCATGAAATATTCAAGTACTAACCAAATATTTCCAGACAAACTGAATGTTAAACCATTTTATATTCTCTCGTGTTTAAAGTTAAATAATATTTCGTTCTATCTGTCGACCTTGGTAGAACACTCTGTTCCCTTTAATTTTTACAGAAAAATAGAACCAATAGCAATCACTTTGAAAAACGTTAATTGAAGAATAATCTGTATGTATACATAATACTTTAATTTTATAGGAACTAGAAACATTTTATAAGAAGTAACAAACTGCAATACTATTTTTGTTGTTACAAGTCTAAGTTGCTTCTAGACCTGTACGAGCACTTCTTCATCAGCAAAGCAATTTAAATTTTGCTTATGAAAAATTAATATTTTTAGCCTGGAGGAATAAAATAATGAGAAAAATAAGTAATACAATTGTACCTATTTTAAATTTTATACTCGAAGGGAAACGAGATATAGGCCTACGAAGACCTCACAAGGGACACTTGTAGATAGAATCCGGGACAAGTGAGAGCACTTAGAGAAGAAGAGTAACTGTAAGTGAAAAGGATTTCATGAAAAGAAGTTGTTCAGTTTCGAAAAAGGAGTTGGTAATTAACGAAGAAATTATGGGAAGGATGCGGCTGGAGAAATGATGATAATAAATTAAATGGATTAAAAAAATATTGACGTTATACGTCTATTAGGAATAACAGATTATATGAAGATTAAAAAGGAACGACAAAAGAGGAAGACGAGATAAACTCAATAGATAAATGGGGTGACGAATAGACGAAACAATGGAAAAGCGAAGCCTCGGGAATACAGATGGGGATTGGTAATACGCTGACGAAGGGGAACAATAGTTAAGAAGGTATACAGCTACATCTACTAATACGCGTTTTCCATGTCATTCTTTACCTGCCTTCCAATACAAATATATTTGATACACATTTTTTCTTTATTTCAGTTTTCATAAAGTTAAATTTTTAATAATATGTAGTACGTTCAATCAACTTTAAAGTTTAATAACATAAAGTAAAAGTTATTAAAGTTACTTTTTTATAAGTAATATTAAATTTTAATCAACTTTTTTTGACAAGTAAGTTGATTACATGTTCTCCAATTCTTTTAAAGTGCGATCCCAGCTATTTTCATCTCTGTTCATTAATGAATCGCTCATTGGGGCACGCTGTTTATAGAAAACAAAATCTTAGAAATCTTTACTTAAGTATCGAGTCACATCACCTCTCACTAGTAGTCTTAAACTTATTAAAGAACAGAGCGTTCTAAGCCTACATATCGGACGAGAAAACTGAAAAATGGAAAGGGGTGTTGAAGAAAGTAATGAATAGAACATAGGAATCAGGCCAACCTTGATATTTTAACCAGGCCAACTAGTAGTTTATTGAAAACTAGTGATACGTTTCCTGCAGAAAGTGGTGCAAACAACCCTGTACGCATCCAGGCTGAAGAAGTAGAAAGTCGACATGTATACGTGAGACATGTGTGTGTGTGTGTGTGTGTGAGTATGTTGGGGGGGTGACTACTAACAAAATTGGCCGGATTTTGAAGAGACGCAACATGCAGCACATATTCAAGCCAATTAATAAGGTAGGTTAAATGTTACTATCGGCGAAGGACAAGGTAGTTCTTTCGACTCCTGGTACATACAGTGTCTCGTACAGTTGTGGATATGAATATGTGGGAAAACGTGGAGACAGGTACTAACAACAGCGTAACGCAAGAGACACAAGAAGAAAGGCGATACGGAGAAATCAAAGATAACGGACCACAGATGTGAAACCAAGAGCATCACTTACAGCTTCTGAGGGCGATCCTAGATCTCAGGGACGTAACGCCAAGCGAGTAAAAGTTTAACGATGGAAGCAGTTTACGATGGAAGGAGGGATTTACCTGTATAGTACATTACACCAAAGTCATTGCTTAATTCAGTAACTATTTCTCGCGGCTGGTCAGAAAAGCGATAGAAATTTTAAAAAATATCACAATAATTTTAACATAAACAATAGTTATAAGTTGCAGGAAGTTTGGAAAATAGTTTTTAATAAGGCGACAGGATCGTTGTAATCAAATAAATTTTGATTGTATAATTTTGTTGTAACAACGGTAAAGTGTCACTATGTTTAAATACGTTAACTGTATTCACTCTGTATTGTGTTTCAATTTGAAAAATGTATTATAATTTTTGGATCATTGGACGAGAAATACTTTGTTGTAAATTTTGGGCTTGTTTGTAACATTGTGGGCGAATCTTTCCTTGTAAACAGGAATGGGCCAAGACCCTGTGCTCGGTTTCAGTCCAGCAACTGACGATACCTCATCGTAATACGGACAAAACATGCAGTTTAAAGAAAATTAAGGCGTCATGTGTTAAACCGAAAAATGTATTGTGGATCAATAAAAACCACGAAAGACAACAGCGAGATCTTCTCATACAAGCCTAATCTAATACCACAATTTGAATTTCCTTCTTCTGTTATTCCAACATTTCTGACACACACAAGCCACTACATTTTCAATTATACATAGAATATCCTTTACTTATTCTTTTAAATATACCATTTTAACATGTATGGAAACATAATTGTCTGTTTCCATATCTTTACTGGCCACAATGTACTCGATACGTTTTCCGTAATCATATTAAATATTTATCACACGTTTGAGTTTGAGTTCCCTCATTTTCTAACATCACATCTGTTTTATTTTTAATGGTGTACATATATTCTATTGTTATATATGTTAATGTGTGTGTATGTATGTGTGTACGTGCGTGTGTGTGTGTGTGTGTGTGCTGTCGCTATATAAAAAACAATGTTATGTAAAAAACGTAATTTTTAACAACAGACTTCGTAAACATAAGAGTGCATGAGAAATGCGGGAGGCAGGGTGTTTCCTCAGTTCACCACGGGTGTTTCAGCTTAATTAAGACAGTCGCTCTCTCGTCAGAATAAGATGACAAGTTTAGATTAAAAGACTCTGTTGTTAGGTTTTCCTACAGGGTCTCTCAACCGCCACTTACAGCTTCTGAGGACGATCCCAGATCTCAGAGACCTAACGTCAAGTGAGAAAACTATTACGATGGAAGCAGTCCGAATAGAGGATTTACCTATATACAAGATTACACGAAAGCCATTGCTTAATTCAGTAATAAAACTCCTATGTAACATCTGCAGTCAAGTCTGTAATGACAAAGCAAAATGAAATATAAGTGAACAGTCGTAGCGAAATCTGATATAGTCATTTAACACGAGACATTGACTTAATTTTTGATCGTGGCAATAGTTTCTCCGTCCAAGCAACGCAAATGATATTTCGCCACTTCGGCGTTGGTTTATTTAAACAGTTGCTGCTGTTGAATGTCTCCTCTCCTCTGTCCAATACATCATAGCCGCCGGTTAACTGTCTCTGGGGTCTGGCACAAGGGTTTAATGAATGCAAACGCCCGCCCAGTCATTGCCGTACCAATTCACTGCTCCGTCTGCTTTGTTTGAAATGTTCACCAAGATTTCGGCTTACAATTCAGTACATATATGAATCGCGTGCAATAACTTATAAAGTACTAAAATTGTTGAAGTCAAATCCTTTCTCACGTCACTGTTTTTCTTATTTTTTACTTATTGTTATTTAATTGTTCTGTATCCGCTGTAAGCATGCTGTGTACTGAAACTTGCTTTGTTGTTTCGTATTACTAGAATGGTACTAGAAGGTAATTGAAGATTTGATAAACCAATGCTGTGTTTAGTCTTTAAGACTAAATAACAATTAATTGCTACACCGTATTACAAACACACATGTCTTAAACTTGGGTAAACTCGTGGTAAAGTATATAAAATACCAATTGTGCTAACCAAAAATCTTTAATTTTTCTGTTTTAATCTTTGGAAAGAATAGTTTCTAAGGAATTTATTGCACTAACAGTTTTTGGGATAAAACAACATATTATATTTATTTTAATTAAATATCGAAACAACATTCATGCTTGGTAATCTCGTGACAACACTCCGCTCTACTTGTGATATCACAACATTACCTGGATTGAGGCAATCTCGTGTTACGTCAGGCATACTCGTGAGATTTAAAATCATAAATAAAATTATAAATAAAATAAAGCTAAAATCATACGGTCAAAAAACATGAAAATTAAAAACACTATAAATATTAAAATCGTAAGCAGAAATCCAATACAGGAAATAAAAACTATCGAAAATTTTAGTAGAAAACAAATTAAAAGATTTATATTTAATGGAAGTCTTTTTCAGAATTATATGTCAAAAATTAAATAAATTTGTACATTGGTAGGAAGCGTCTTTACTTGGAAAACAACACAAACCATTTAAGAAACTACGATCCGGACATAAGGTCCTACAACGTATACGCCGTCCATAACCTACCATAATATGTACCATCGTATTCAGTATCTATTAACCAACAATTTAAGACTAAATTTGATGCTTAATATAGTGAATTACAATTATGGTAGAATCAAAATTCACGTCCTATTAACAGATACAGACATATAAGAAATATTCCTTACATTTCACTTTAAAACGTTGCAAAACAATAAATACGTGTCGCACTGGTACCTACAATATATCAAAATGAACATTAGAATGCGCTACGCTCAACTGGAGAAACTAGGTATTTGTGGGAGTATTGGTTATTTCGTGACAAACTTCACAAAAAGTATCACGAGTTTACCTCTATCACGAGTACCCAAGTTCACAGTAATACTTAGATAAATCTGTTCACGATGTACAACTTAGATCTAATTTCATTTACTTTTATCCTGTATTGTATATCTCGCTGCCACATAATGTGCTCACATCACCGACATTTTTATTTTGTTACTCGAGATGGAATTCTTTTCTTCCATTGAAGTAGCTCCACTACTTCAGTGTTTGAGAAGTTACACAGACTCATTTGAGTTCTTGAACATCATCTCATCTTGAACATTGTAGCGTGACAGATATAAGCATAATATTGAATGGCAATTGATCATTAGAATAATGAAGTTATAATATTTAAATTTGGAAGAAAGCATTAAGTTTAATATAAAAAGATTAATTCATAGCAACTGTGGAAAGAAATCATTATTATAAAGAAAATACAAGTTCAAATAAAAGGAGTTACTAGTGATGAGTCATCCAAGACCAGTCTCATAACCAAAGGTTTTCAAACTATAACCCAGGAAGGTAAAAAAGTAAATAACAAAGCAGTACTGAATATGACCAAACCCACAACGAGGAAGGATAAATAGAAGAGAAACCCTAAAATAAGCCAAGATCAAACAATACAGGTGGTGTATTTCTGAAATAAAGAAGAAGATGGAGAAGATCCCAAGAAACCTGATGGCATCAAGAAGAAGATGGAGAAGATACCAGTCCCAGAAGGCAGGAGAAAAGAAGACTGATGAAAGAAGAAGAAGGCAGCATCCTGAAGAAGATGTCATGCTCTTATAAAAGACACCCAAATCCCTATATCCCCAAAATAAATATTTAAAAACAAAAGTATAACGAAATAAAAACCACATGTATACAAATTTAAGAGAGAGAAGTGTATAAAGTAAAAGTTGCCTGTGAACTAAGATGAAACAATAATATAGTACCCATGGAACAAATCTCCATTGAAAAAACGCTAACCAATTTATTATGTTAATAAGACTATACGACCATTTAGCATTAACATAGTATATAAGTGCAAAGTGAACCAGTGATAGTTTTGGGTATTATAAAAAATGAACCTTGTGTTTCATTCTTGGTAATCACAAACATTGAATGCAATGAAATATGCATTTTTCAATGACTTAAAATGTGTACTGTGACAATATGTTGTTCATAAGACATGAATCTGTTTAAAATAACATTTTGTTTTACATGAAAAAAGAAAAACAGAGTTCATAATACCTTTTGAACAATTCATACTATTTATTTATTAATGACAGGGTACAAGTCCCCAAAGACAATCTATAAAAGACGGTATAAAAACTGTAGAATCCTACTTATAATAATAGTTAGAAATAAGAATATAAATATAAGGTTTTTATGTATATAGTATAAGAATGTTTAAAAATGTTTTAGATATAAGGCCATTTGTTTGGGTCTGATACAACTAACATCAGAACTATAAAAATAGTTACTGCTTGTAAATAGTAGAGAGTAATTAAGATGTTAGTTAGTAAAAAACCTTTTTTGTAAACCATGTTTCCATGTTGGAAATGGGGATTTTGTTGCAAAATGTCTGACTTGAAGACAACCATTTATTTAAAAAAAAAATATTCTTTCTTTTTGTTTAACTATTATTTGTATTGTAACCAATACTAATTGTTTTTGTGTAATTTGAAAACATGTTTAATTTATAATACTATATGTAAAAGTCAGAGAGGGTATCACACATCATATATTGTTTGTAAAATATTTTGTAAGAAAAATTGTTAAAAAATCATAGGCCAAAAGAATGGAAACCAAACTTCATCAAAACAGAGAAATTACTCATTTAAAAGCAAATAAACAAAAGGGGTTTAGACAAAATAAACTTGAGATCATGCCATATAATTGCACATACCATTTAGAGAGATTTTAATAAATTATATTCAGAATTATAAATAAAAATGAAAATGACTAAACTCAGAAATTTGGACATGGGAGTCATATATTCCAGAATAATGTTTCAGAATACAACTAATTCAATTAATTACCAGAAAATAAGGGAATATGAACCCTTTAATACAATATAGGATTATTAATATTAAATATAACTGATAAAATGGCTGAATTTATATAATGACAGGAAGTAAATTTTGATGTTTTGACTTTTCAGAGTATACCAAACTGAAAGTAAAATTACTATTTTTTGGACAGAAAACACTATAAAACGGCATTATTTAATCTGAAAATAAGCTGAATGAACTGAAAGATTAATTTAAATCACATCTAGTGAATAAAATTGACAAATAACCAAAGTTTAGGCATTCATATAGTGAAATAGTAAAGTTTCAGGATATGAAAAATATTTGAACAATGTTAAGAATAATATTATATGGGCTAAGAGTTTAATTGAAACTGAAGGAAACAGTTAGTTGATTATTGGTATTTGAACGGATAACATAAACGAGAGTTTTGTGACGATCTAACCTATTTTACAACGTTAAAGATAAGTGGCGAACAGTACGTTACGGTAAAGTCGAGAGTGAATTATAAAATCTTTCCAGAACATATACATTGTGACAAAAACGATCAAGAAACACTAATTAACACTAAACAATACATTTCTACTCTGAAAAACACCACAAAACACCAGAAAACTGTATAACACATTAACCAAATTAGTGTCGGATTTGGGAAAAGTGTTTTGACTTATAATTACACAGATATACTAAATACAACCCAGAATCACCACACCAGTCACTACACAACATTTAACAAGAGATTTGCAGACACAAGAACAGGAATATTGCCAGAAAATACATTATTTGGAATGCAGCAGGAACGAGCG
The DNA here is from genome assembly GCA_034769895.1 of Magicicada septendecula. NCBI lineage: Eukaryota > Metazoa > Arthropoda > Insecta > Hemiptera > Cicadidae > Magicicada > Magicicada septendecula. The sequence continues at coordinate 78,043,552 of CM068370.1, forward strand.
ACATTTTGATCAACTTGACGGCAGCCATCTTTCTTTTGACGATCCCAGTGCCTTCTTTTAGTTCAACTCAGCTGTTTGGTGAAAACAATTATTATATTTACAAATTATTATTCAGTGTCTGTGTTTATTAATAACTATTAATTTGATTGTAACGTTATACTTTTTAAATATTAGCCCGATTTCTCTGACTTTGATAATAACTGGCTGTTTAAAGAACCCTATATAATTTTTATATCATATACTTGTAATTTTTTTCGATATCCTGAGAATCGATACTAATCGATAAGAGTCAATATTGCTATTACTTAATAAAACATTAATACTTTTCAATACTTAATAGTTCTTTATTTCTTCAATAATACTAATTACCAATAATATAATTCTAATTGATAATCTACAAGGACTTTACCACCTATAAGTGAAGATAACCTAAAAAATAAAAAGGTAAACAAGTATCGATTGGTTTGAAGACAGTCTTATGAGTGGTGATAGCTTATTTAAAATATACTAAAACTTTAATAAAAATTTTCAGAAGAGCATTACACTGTTTAAAACTTCACAGCCCTATATTAATTAATTGATCCTAATTAATTAATTAATAAAATATAAAAAATTTTTTTTTAATTATTTTTTTTTATAAACATAATTTTTTTTTAAATTTCCTTCAAAACAATAAATTTTGTTTTGAAACTTTCGGCGAAGCTGAACATATATATTCTTTCATCAACTTTACGCTACTCGACCGGTCTTGCTACCATTGGGACTCGACCAGCTGGGAAACTTAAGGAAGTGTTTCAGACCAGTAAGACGTCGAGAGCCACACCAATTACACACCAATTAAACATATTACATTGGACTTGATTACATCGGAGTCACATACTCCACAACAGCTTATCATCAACACACATCAATCTATTTTTTATTATTATATTACAAATTGGCGCACAACTTTAGGGGCTTTAATTAGCGATTGGAAGGCCAATACATTCTGCACAATCACTAGTTGGAGCTAGGCAACAGCTACAAAGCCAGAAAATTTCAAGGGAAAATGCAACGACGTGCAACATCTAAGAAACGGGCGGCGGAGGCCGAGAAAGAAATAGAAGTCGAAATGGACAATAAAGAGGCGACGCCAGTAGAGGCGGAAGAGGTATTACCACCGGTGTTGTCCAAACAAACTGAACAACCGGAGATACCCACACAGACAGGGGAAGTCAATGTCCAGAAGGAACCATTGGAAAAGCCGACACGAACGGAAGATGGGGGTATACAAGAGATAATCCGAGCAATGATGAAACAAATGGAGGAGAATAGGAAGAAGGACAACCAACAAATGGAGGAGAATAGGAAGAAGGACAACCAACAAATGGAGGAGAATAGGAAGAAGGACACACAGTCCTTGAAAGAAGGATTAAGTGAGGTGAACAAGAACATGGAAGAGTTGAAGGGAGATAACCAGTCCTTGAAAGAAGATTTAGGAAATAAAATCGAAATAACAAACAAGAAGATGGAAGAAAACAGCAAGAAGATGGAAGAAAACAGCAAGAAGATGGAAGGAAAGTTAGAAGAATTGAAGAAGGATAATCAATCCACAAAAGAAGAGTTGACTGGGAAGAACAAGAACATAGAAAATTTGAAGGAAGATAAGAAGAAGATGGAAGAAGAGATGGGGAAGAAGTTAGAAGAATTGAAGGAAGACAACCAATCGTTCAAGGAAGAATTCAAGTCAACTAAAGAAGAATTGATTAATAAAATTGAGAACACCAATCAGAAAATCGATGAAACCAGGAAGAAGATAGAGAAGAACAACCGACAGTTGAAGGAAGAATTGAAGGAAGACAACAGGAAGTTGGAAGAGAAGATGGGGGAGAAATTGGAAGAATTGAGAGAGGACAATCAAATTCTAAGAGAAGAGTTAAGGGAGGTAAATCAGGAGAATTTGGACAAACTGGACGAGAGGATGGAATTGTTGCGAGAAGAACTGAATAAAGAAATCACTGTTAACAAAAAAGCGATTAATAAGAAGATGGAAGAAGAAAATATAATGGTCAATCGAGAGATTCGAGAGATTGATGGAAAGTGCAACCAGACCGAAAAGGAGGTGAATGAGTTTAAAGAAGTGGTGAACATCAAGTTCACAAATATCGAAGAACATAGTCGTAGGAAGGTAGAAGAACAGAGGAAGGAAAATCAAGAAGAATTCGGAAAAGTACGCAACCAGGTCACAGAACGATGTAATGATATACAAGAGACCATGGCCAATATCACCGGTCAGGTGCGTCAAAGCCGAGAGGAGATGGAAGCGATTAGAAACAGACCGACTCATTTCACCGGATTGCCCGTCAACGAAAGCCGAGAGTGGCTCAACTTCCGGCAATACAAACGCAAGCCGATGGAGTTCCTGGCTAGGGTAGAAGAATATTTGACCAAGCATAAAATTACTCAATGGAGCCATAGCAGGGAGATATTCGACGAGTCTTTCCGAGACATAACAGATAATTGGTGGATGGCCAACCGGAGTGAAATTTCCGACTACCAACAGTTCCGGAAAATGTTTAAGACAAAATACTGGTCTGAGACCACCCAGAACTTGATCCGAGACAATATTTGTAATGGAAGATACAGGTCACAATTAGGTAGCAGTATGACGGCATATTTCTTGGGGAAGGTGTGTATGGCAAAACACCTTGAGCCAGCAATCCCAGAAGAATGTTTAGTGAATAAGATATCTTATCACTATGATGAGGACATTATCAGGGCCCGGAGAGGTAGTCAGATCAAGACGATCCAGGGAATGACCGAGTTATTGGAGGGATACGAGAACGAAGAGTATTATCGGCAGAGCAGAAAGAGAAATGAGAGACCAGAAGTAAGGCCGACTACCTACCCCAATAACGGCAATAACCATACAAGTAACCGGAACCAGCCCAGTAATTACGACGGCCCTAACAACCCGCCGCGTAATAACCAGTTTAACGGTAATTTTAACGGCGTTAGGAATAACAACCCCTACCCAAACAATAGAAACAATTTTTATCAACAAAATAATAATGTCCCATACAGTCAGAGAAATCCATATCCCAACAATAATGGTGACAGACCTTACCCACCTAACCGAAATTACTATAATAATAATTTTAGTAATAACAATAATAGCAATAGTAATAACCGAGTGTCGCGCCCTAGGGTAAATTTTATAAGAGCAGAAGATCGCGGACCCAGGAGATATTATCAACCGAGGAGGAGCAGCTTCCACGGCGCCGACCGAAGATGGAGGAGTGCGGAACGAGACGGCCCAAGTCACGAACAGGGAAGACGAAGTACCAGCCTGGAAGATCTTGGCAGACAACCGAACAGGGCGTTAAACATCAACCAGGGTACAGAACGTCAGGAGACAAACCAGAGTTTCCCGAACGATGCCTCGGTCAATAATAATATAAATACTGACCAAAATACTTTAAACGAGAGGAGGCAGTAATCAACAACGATGACCCGTTACTGCTTATACTTCCTGGGTTAGAAAAGGATGATTTGCGACAAGAAAACCAGCATAAAAACATCACTATTATATGTAACCATTATCTGAAAGACATACGAACTGAACTTTTGGAAGAGAACGAGAAGAGTCTCAGCAACAGTAATAATGAGATAATTTATATAACAGCGGAGGTGGAAGGAGTTCCCGCTAAAATAATGATAGACACAGGAGCTAATATTTCAATAATAAACTCCAATGAGTTGGAGAGAATACAGAGTACATGTGGTAAAATTTTGCCAATGTTACCAGTCAACAACATTGTGTTGGTAGGTGCAACTGGCCGCCAGAATAAAACCATTAGGAAGCAAGTTTCCTTAAGTGTCGTTAGCCGTGATATAGCTTTAGACATGGAATTTTTAATCGCCACCGGATTACCATTTGACATCTTAGTCGGTTGCGATATTCTTCGTAGATATTCGGCAGTAATCGATCTTAATTTAAATAGAGTATCACTTTTCCCAGACGGAGTAACATGGACCGCAGATCTGGTAGGAAGCACAACTATACTTCCCAGCCCTATACATCAACAACTTCGTAAAATAAATGTTATTAGAAACAGCCCTCTTTATAAACCCATAATATACAATCATGGAGGAGAGGATTTATGGTCAGTTAAGATCCAAGAAATACGGAATTTCCAGTGCGGAAGCGATAACAAGAAAATACCAACACATCTGGCTGATCGTCTAATCGCTATATATGAGAAATACAAGGCGGTGTTTTCTGATGAACCAGGGAAGGTAAAAAACTACCAGTGCCAACTTCGTTTTAAAGAAAACGTAGAGTTTAACCGGAGGTCATATCCAATAGCGCAGTCGTTCAAAGAAGCCGTGAGAACAGAGATAAACAAGATGATAGAAAAAGACATAATTGAGATTAGTCAATCACCTTACACTAGTCCAATTATTGCTGTTCCGAAGAAAGACGGACAAGTCCGGCTCTGTTTAGATGCGCGTGAGTTGAATAAGACAATTGTGAATGACAGAACCTCTCCCGGTGAAATAGAAGAAATCTTAAAGCGTTTTCATGGTACTAGATTTATTAGCACCTGGGATACGGTCTGTGGTTATTGGCAGGTAGAGCTGCATCCACAAAGCCGCCAATACGTAGCGTTCATTTTCGAAGGGCGCAATTACCAGTTCAAGAGACTGCCCTTCGGACTTGTCAATTCTGTCGCCATATTTGTGGCATGTATGAACCAGATTTTGGGACCAGAAGCGCTCCAATTTACTACCGTCTATGTTGACGATTTACTAATCACATCCGGAACCTGGGAGGAACACTGTTACAGAGTGGAATTTGTACTAAACAAACTAGCGCAGAACAACATAACACTAAAGTTGGAGAAATCCAAGTTCATAGCGCGCGAGGTACAATTCTTAGGCTTCAACCTAGACGACCGAGGTATTACCCCATCAGCAGAAAAAGTGGAGGCAATTCAGAGGTTCCCGCAACCAAGAAACAGGAAACAATTGCAATCTTTCCTCGGACTCTGTAACTATTACAGGAAGTTTCAGAGCCGATATTCCGAGTTGACCGCCAAGTTTCAACCACAGTTATCTGCCAAAAACAAATGGACTTGGGGTGAAGATCAAGATATTACTTTCCGATTGATAAAAGAGAAGTTTCTGGAGAGTGTGATACTTCGTCACCCAGATTTTAAGAAACCGTTCTTTCTAAACTGTGACGCTAGAGATCTAAGCTTAGGAACGACATTATACCAGGAAGATGAGGAGGGACAACATCTGGTAATAAGCTTCGCTAGTCGCACACTGAACCAGTGCGAAAAGAACTACAGTGTGACAGAAAAGGAATTGTTGAGCGTGGTGTTCGCATGCAGCAAGTTCCGGACGTACATTCTCGGATATCAAGTCACGGTACGAACTGATCATAAATCCATCTCGTTCCTTCGTAGGTGCAAATTGAGTCACGGCCGATTGGCTAGGTGGGTACTCGCCCTACAAGAATATGACCTGAAATGGGAATACATTCCAGGAAAGAAGAACGTGGTAGCGGATGTGTTGTCACGTATAAATCTGGAAGATCAGACTTTCGAGGGAGAGAAGGAGAGCTTAGTAAAAATTTATAACATATTCACGACCAGAGCCGATTTACAAGCTTTGTTAATAAATATCCGAATCCATCAGCAGTCTGATCTTAAGCTGAAAAGCATTGTGAGTCGTTTGGAAGCCAATGATGAAACCATTTCTAAATATTACCACCTTAACAAGGGAATTTTATTCATAAAAACCGCCTTGGACGATGAGACATGGAAGGTGATAATCCCACACCAAATCGAAAAGGAGGTCATCATCGATTACCATGTCAGGTATGGTCACATGGGAGCGTTAAAAGTGATACAAGCTCTAGAGGAAAATTGTAAGATCAAGAATATCAACCGCAAGGTGAGAACATACATCAAGTCCTGTAAGATCTGCCAATGTGCAAAAGTAAACAATGAAAAGACAGAGGGTATCATGATACCGATAACTTCCAACGCAAAACTGGAAAAAGTGTTTTTGGATATCTGCGGGCCATTTCCCCGTAGTGGTGGTCGACACAGATATAAATACTTGGTAATTATAATAGATCACTACACCAAGTATATAAAGCTATATCCGGTTAATCGGGCAACAACAGCAAAGGTTTTGGCGGTGATTATTGATTTGTATATCCCAGAGATCGGTAGACCATCTTCTATTATTACCGACCATGGTACACAGTTTAAGGGGAGGAGATGGCGAGACACGTTATTAGCACTTGGGGTCAAAACGTATAAGACATCAGTCTACCACCCAAGTAGCAATCCGGCTGAGAGAGTACTAAGAGAAGTGGGTAGGATATTGCGCACGTACTGTCACAACCAACAGAAAAAGTGGCAAGAGTACCTAGCAGCGACAGAAACATTCCTAAATTACGCCCACCATCCAGCCATAGGAATTCCACCATACTCAGCCATGTATGAGAAGCCGACTCCCCGAGACATTGAACAAATCATTGAATTTCCAACGAACAACAATAGGAAATTCAACCAGTTGAAGTTTTACAATAAGGTAGCAGAAGATCAGGAAAAACGGCAAGCCAAATACAAGAAGGCAATAGGGCGAATTGTAACATATAAAGAGGGTGAAAAAATCCTCCTAAAAAATAGAGAGCTGCCTAGCACCTTAGAAGGCATAACCAAAAAACTACTATTACTATACACTGGCCCATATGTTGTGGTAAATGATAAGCATAACAATACATATGAGTTGAAGGAAATCGTTTCAGGAAAAATCAAAGGAGTGTACAATCAAGCTTCTATGAAGAAATATTATGAAGAATGAGTTGTGAGTTTTAGAATTTTTAATTTAAGAATTTTAAAAACTCGAAAATAATGTAAGTACACCTTACAACCTAATATTTTGAGAAGAACATTTTGGAGAATTATAAGAAGAAGGAATTTAGAATTTTTATTTTAAAAATTCGAAAATAATGTAAGTACATCTTACAACCTAATGTTTTGAAAAGAACATTCTGGAGAATTAAAAGAAGAAGAATTTTTTAATTTAATTTTAAAAATTCGAAAATAATGTAAGTACATCTTACAACCTAATATTTTGAGAAGAACATTTTGGAGAATTATAAGAAGAAGAATTTTTTAATTTAATAATTTTAAAAATTCGAAAATAATGTAAGTACATCTTACAACCTAATGTTTTGAAAAGAACATTCTGGAGAATTAAAAGAAGAAGAATTTTTTAATTTAATTTTTAAAAATCCTAAAATAATGTAAGTACATCTTACAACCTAATATTTTGAGAAGAACATTTTGGAGAATTATAAGAAGAAGGAATTTAGAATTTTTATTATAAAAATTCGAAAATAATGTAAGTACATCTTACAACCTAATATTTTGAAAAGAAAATTCTGGAGAATTAAAAGAAAAAGAATTTTTAATAATTTTGAAAAAATTCAAAAATATGTAAGAACAACTTACAGCCTAATAATTTTGGAACAAACTTTATGGAAGAAAGAAAAAGAAAGAATTCTGAATATAACTTACTCTAAAATATGTAAGTACATCTTACTACAACCTAATAATTTTGGAACAAACTTTATGGAAGAAAGAAAAAGAAAGAATTTTGAATATAACTTATTCTAAAATATGTAAGTACATCTTACTACAACCTGATGATTTTGGAACGAACTTTATGGAAGAAAGAAAAAAAAAGACTTTTGAAATGAAATATAATTATAAAAATTTAAAAATTGAGTAAGTACTTCTTACTACAACCTGATAATTTAGAACAAAACTTTATGGAAGAAAGAGAAAGAGAGAGAATTTTGAACTTAATTTAAAAAATTTAAAATTAAGCAAGCACAGCTTACTACCACTGAATTATGAGAAAAACATTTTGGAAGAATTAAAAATAAAGGAATTTTGAAGTTAATGTACAAAAAAATTTAAAAATGAAGTAAGACCAACTTACTATAACTAAGTTTGTGAGAAAACTTTATGGTAAATAATTAAGAAGAATTTGAATTTGGAGAAATACCAAAACATTCAGAAATAATAGTAAGATCACCGTGCTATAAACAATTCTGAATGAAACAATTCTGGGAATAAATGAATTAAACAGAATTTGAATGTTGATAGAACGTCAGAACTTTGAAACAAGATAAGATCAACATATTACAAGGATGTATGAGAAATATTTTTCAATTAAATAAAAAGAATAGTTTAAACTTTACATTAAAACTAACCAAGTTCCAAAAAATAATTATGTGTCAATTATGATTGAATTGAGAAGAAAATAAAGTGGTTAATTCAGAAAAGAGAATTAACTTGAATCCAGAATAAATGTGGGAAAACCTAACATTTGAAGGAGTAGAGAAGAATAACAAAAAAGAGTGTAATATGCAAGAGAAGAAAAAATTTGGAAGCAAAGAGACCAATTACTTTTGAAACGATAATGAATACAGTTAATTAAGAGCAAAGAAGAACAACTCATACCAAACATATGGAGAAGATGATTTTGAACCAATGATAATAATAAGACCTATATGAAATGCAAAGAGAATAAATACCACATGAATTATAATATAAATGAATTAATGCTAATGAATGCGAAGGCGGATTAATAACTTTCTAATAGAAAGGAAAGAACCAAAATGTTTAAATAAAATGATCAATATAACAACCTGTATATCTAATGTAAAGATACAATGTCAAAAAATTAAATATAATATATTAAGACCATTCAAATAATGAATACGAAAGACTATTTATAAAGACCATGCTAATACTATGAATAACCAGAAGAAAGTATAAAGGGAATTCAGATGGAGAAGAAAGAGAGTTACACTGTAAACAGTAACCAGAATTATTAAAAGAAAGGTTTTCAACCATAATTAAAATAAATATGTCAGACAAGTTAAGAGTTTTGAAAAAATATATATATAATGAGTATAATAATGATTATGAAGATTTATTAAGATAGAAAATGTGAGATAATCTGAGAGACTACGAAGTGGAGAATCCAAAGATATTTTTATTAGTCGAAAATGAGACTACTTTTTATTTATTTATTCGATGACTGACTGAAGATAATTCCAGCAGCATTATGTTTTTTTGAGCAGGGATGGATATGCCTCTGTACTCAATTTATAGAAGTGGTGTATGGCCAGCAGAGAAGTAGCGTACAGTGCCCCTCTGATCTGCCCCAGCCCACGTGATAGGGAATGTTAGGGAATTAATATCCCAAGGATACAACACGAAGTTGATAAAGGAAGAAAATGTATTACAATAATAATATATCTCAGAAGACACTAACTATCCGAAAAGGATCAGTAGTAAAACAAATAATTATATATATAAAATTAATTAAACTCTAATTATAAAAAAGTCGATATAAAAATGGAGAAGAAAATGAATTATAAGAAATGATGAAATTATCATAAGAAATTATTTCATCCATAAACATGTCTGAAATAATTACTTCTGGAGGAGAGCAATCTGTAGCGTGACAGATATAAGCATAATATTGAATGGCAATTGATCATTAGAATAATGAAGTTATAATATTTAAATTTGGAAGAAAGCATTAAGTTTAATATAAAAAGATTAATTCATAGCAACTGTGGAAAGAAATAATTATTATAAAGAAAATACAAGTTCAAATAAAAGGAGTTACTAGTGATGAGTCATCCAAGACCAGTCTCATAACCAAAGGTTTTCAAACTATAACCCAGGAAGGTAAAAAAGTAAATAACAAAGCAGTACTGAATATGACCAAACCCACAACGAGGAAGGATAAATAGAAGAGAAACCCTAAAATAAGCCAAGATCAAACAATACAGGTGGTGTATTTCTGAAATAAAGAAGAAGATGGAGAAGATCCCAAGAAACCTGATGGCATCAAGAAGAAGATGGAGAAGATACCAGTCCCAGAAGGCAGGAGAAAAGAAGACTGATGAAAGAAGAAGAAGGCAGCATCCTGAAGAAGATGTCATGCTCTTATAAAAGACACCCAAATCCCTATATCCCCAAAATAAATATTTAAAAACAAAAGTATAACGAAATAAAAACCACATGTATACAAATTTAAGAGAGAGAAGTGTATAAAGTAAAAGTTGCCTGTGAACTAAGATGAAACAATAATATAGTACCCATGGAACAAATCTCCATTGAAAAAACGCTAACCAATTTATTATGTTAATAAGACTATACGACCATTTAGCATTAACATAGTATATAAGTGCAAAGTGAACCAGTGATAGTTTTGGGTATTATAAAAAATGAACCTTGTGTTTCATTCTTGGTAATCACAAACATTGAATGCAATGAAATATGCATTTTTCAATGACTTAAAATGTGTACTGTGACAATATGTTGTTCATAAGACATGAATCTGTTTAAAATAACATTTTGTTTTACATGAAAAAAGAAAAACAGAGTTCATAATACCTTTTGAACAATTCATACTATTTATTTATTAATGACAGGGTACAAGTCCCCAAAGACAATGTATAAAAGACGGTATAAAAACTGTAGAATCCTACTTATAATAATAGTTAGAAATAAGAATATAAATATAAGGTTTTTATGTATATAGTATAAGAATGTTTAAAAATGTTTTAGATATAAGGCCATTTGTTTGGGTCTGATACAACTAACATCAGAACTATAAAAATAGTTACTGCTTGTAAATAGTAGAGAGTAATTAAGATGTTAGTTAGTAAAAAACCTTTTTTGTAAACCATGTTTCCATGTTGGAAATGGGGATTTTGTTGCAAAATGTCTGACTTGAAGACAACCATTTATTTAAAAAAAAAATATTCTTTCTTTTTGTTTAACTATTATTTGTATTGTAACCAATACTAATTGTTTTTGTGTAATTTGAAAACATGTTTAATTTATAATACTATATGTAAAAGTCAGAGAGGGTATCACACATCATATATTGTTTGTAAAATATTTTGTAAGAAAAATTGTTAAAAAATCATAGGCCAAAAGAATGGAAACCAAACTTCATCAAAACAGAGAAATTACTCATTTAAAAGCAAATAAACAAAAGGGGTTTAGACAAAATAAACTTGAGATCATGCCATATAATTGCACATACCATTTAGAGAGATTTTAATAAATTATATTCAGAATTATAAATAAAAATGAAAATGACTAAACTCAGAAATTTGGACATGGGAGTCATATATTCCAGGATAATGTTTCAGAATACAACTAATTCAATTAATTACCAGAAAATAAGGGAATATGAACCCTTTAATACAATATAGGATTATTAATATTAAATATAACTGATAAAATGGCTGAATTTATATAATGACAGGAAGTAAATTTTGATGTTTTGACTTTTCAGAGTATACCAAACTGAAAGTAAAATTACTATTTTTTGGACAGAAAACACTATAAAACGGCATTATTTAATCTGAAAATAAGCTGAATGAACTGAAAGATTAATTTAAATCACATCTAGTGAATAAAATTGACAAATAACCAAAGTTTAGGCATTCATATAGTGAAATAGTAAAGTGTACACAGGATATGAAAAATATTTGAACAATGTTAAGAATAATATTATATGGGCTAAGAGTTTAATTGAAACTGAAGGAAACAGTTAGTTGATTATTGGTATTTGAACGGATAACATAAACGAGAGTTTTGTGACGATCTAACCTATTTTACAACGTTAAAGATAAGTGGCGAACAGTACGTTACGGTAAAGTCGAGAGTGAATTATAAAATCTTTCCAGAACCTATACATTGTGACAAAAACGATCAAGAAACACTAATTAACACTAAACAATACATTTCTACTCTGAAAAACACCACAAAACACCAGAAAACTGTATAACACATTAACCAAATTAGTGTCGGATTTGGGAAAAGTGTTTTGACTTATAATTACACAGATATACTAAATACAACCCAGAATCACTACACCAGTCACTACACAACATTTAACAAGAGATTTGCAGACACAAGAACAGGAATATTGCCAGAAAATACATTATTTGGAATGCAGCAGGAACGAGCGACATTTTGATCAACTTGACGGCAGCCATCTTTCTTTTGACGATCCCAGTGCCTTCTTTTAGTTCAACTCAGCTGTTTGGTGAAAACAATTATTATATTTACAAATTATTATTCAATGTCTGTGTTTATTAATAACTATTAATTTGATTGTAACGTTATACTTTTTAAATATTAGCCCGATTTCTCTGACTTTGATAATAACTGGCTGTTTAAAGAACCCTATATAATTTTTATATCATATACTTGTAATTTTTTTCGATATCCTGAGAATCGATACTAATCGATAAGAGTCAATATTGCTATTACTTAATAAAACATTAATACTTTTCAATACTTAATAGTTCTTTATTTCTTCAATAATACTAATTACCAATAATATAATTCTAATTGATAATCTACAAGGACTTTACCACCTATAAGTGAAGATAACCTAAAAAATAAAAAGGTAAACAAGTATCGATTTGTTTGAAGACAGTCTTATGAGTGGTGATAGCTTATTTAAAATATACTAAAACTTTAATAAAAATTTTCAGAAGAGCATTACACTGTTTAAAACTTCACAGCCCTATATTAATTAATTGATCCTAATTAATTAATTAATAAAATAAAAATTTTTTTTTAATTATTTTTTTTTATAAACATAATTTTTTTTTAAATTTCCTTCAAAACAATAAATTTTGTTTTGAAACTTTCGGCGAAGCTGAACATATATATTCTTTCATCAACTTTACGCTACTCGACCGGTCTTGCTACCATTGGGACTCGACCAGCTGGGAAACTTAAGGAAGTGTTTCAGACCAGTAAGACGTCGAGAGCCACACCAATTACACACCAATTAAACATATTACATTGGACTTGATTACATCGGAGTCACATACTCCACAACAGCTTATCATCAACACACATCAATCTATTTTTTATTATTATATTACAACATTCATCTTCTTTTCTCAGCTCAGAATTTTTAAAATATCTGTATAGGTTTCTATCATAAGCATTAAAAACAATTTTATCCTCCTTAGGTCATAATTTTTAAAACACTGTACATATTACACACAGTTAAAGTTTCATTATATAGCGGCTGATACAGCGCTTTTTGGACTGTGCAGTTAAAACGTAAAAGATATACATATTTAATAACAATATCTGATATCTGTGTAAAGGCAACGAAAATTTTGATGAAATGAAATGTTTTTTGGCTTAGGTACTTGTATCTTGTGAAATTTCTATTTTATCATTAGGTTTCTGCAAAATTAAACATGCAGAGGCTGCCGATTATTATTATATATTAAATTCGAGATAAATGTTCTCAACATTTGTAAAAAGACTAGACCTACTTAACTTTCAGCTAATCATTTGGCTGATTTTGAATTTTTGATATATTAAATATATTATATATTATAATAATTTATATATAAATTATTTTATTGTTATTAATATAAAATAAAACTTTTCTCACTACCATGTATTATATACTTTTTGAATATTTTTACGGTGTTTCGATATATTAAAATATCATAATCAGAAACCACAAATTATTAAAATTTTAAAAGTCAATTGTTAATAAAAGCTGTTTTATATGTAGACTGAATTTAATGTGTATTCTTATATATATGTAATATATGTTTTGTAATTTATAAAAGAATAACCTACTCAAAGGTCTTTAATAATTTCAAAAAAATTCAATTCGTCGCCCTCAATACAAATATACTGCATATAATTTTATGGTATATAGATTAAACAATATTCCTTTAAATAAATTAGAAATATAAAAAGAAAAGAAAATTATATATGATATTGCAATATAAAATGGATGTAACCCCAAAATTATTGATAACATGGCAAACAAAATTAATAAAAAATGCTAAATAATTCTTTTAATAAAACTACACACAGTAGTCAAAATGTTAAATAGCTTATATTAATTTCACATAGGTTGGCCCTATAAATCATAAAATTTCAAAATTATTCATAAAATAAAATAAAAAATTACCTATAATAGTAATAAGACAGATTTTCACAGAATCAAACCTAAAACAAATAATTTAATTTATAATTTAAATGGAGTATACAACATTGAATATCCTGTCAAAAATATTATGTAGGCCAAACTAAAAAAACGTTTAAAAGAAATATTTATTCAACACCGTAATTCTTATTTAAAACCAGATATAAGGCCTACAAATCAAAGTTAGCTCTTCACTCAATCAAAAATAATTACACATTCCTAAATTTAAATAATATCATTTGATTAAAACACATTTCCAAAGATCGAAAAACAACCTTATGGGAAAATCTAGAAATATTTAAAAATAAAACAAATTAATAGCAGAACAAATCCAGATTGATTAAAAAAAAAAATGATATTTTCAAAATTACTAATTTAATAAACTAATAAATGTTTTATATTATAATATATTTTACACTCAGTTAGATAACATATTTTATATACATACATAAAAACAGGCAGTAAATTTTGTGTACATATAAAACAGCTGTTATTAACATTGATTTTTAAAATTTTATTAATTTGTAATTTTTGATGATGTAGTTTAAACTATTGAAACGCTGTAAAATTATTCAAAAAATATATTATACATACTTGTAAGGAAAATTTTATTTTTATTACTAATAATACACAATATATACAAGAATAATGTGAGCAAATATGAATGTAGTGTGTGTGTGTGTGTGTGTGCGCGCGCGCGCGTGTGTGTATTACAATTTTACTCTTTTAATACCAACAGCGTAATAGTTATAGTAGTAGTATAAACGAGTTTTAAGTTCCTTCTGTTCAAAATGACAAAACACGTCAGGTTTATATAAGAAATTTTATGAAAGGGTCGGTAACTGTTGTAATGTACTTTGTTATAACGATAATTTTCCTGTGTTATTACATACGATTGTTAATTTATGCTCTACTTTATGAACAAAAAAAATCACAATGACAAACGTTCAATAAAAGACAGTAGACTGAAATGTATTATTTCTTTACATACTTTAAAAGTATGTCACGAAACAAATTTCATAACGAGTGGATTCCAAGGTCTGAATTATCGACTTTGAATCTACGTTATACGTTAGATTTTGACAGTACGCATAGAAAGGACTAACAAAAAATACAACAAATTAAAATGCCTCTTTCTGAACTTAGCTCTTTATAATTTTAAATGAAGTTAAACATTTGAAACAACTCGTGCTTCAGTGGGCGGATATACTTGCATTAAATCCGCACCAGACCCCAGACACAGCTCAGCACGGCTATGATAATATATTGTAGTGAAGCGAGGTGTAACTCAGCTCAGCAACAATTGCTCTTATAAATCAACCGACTACACAACGAAAATGAACAGTTTTTCTTCTATTTTATGTAAGTAATGTTTCTCACTAATGATTTTAAAAATAAATTTCTTCTAACGATTTTTTATAAAAGAGCTTTAAATTAACAGGTATGACGTGTGGCGCAAATATAATAGATAGGTTTTAATTTTATAAAATAATCGTTTCAAGCTTAATTCTTCTGTTGCTGGGAATTATCCTCTTTTCTGACCAGCTGCTCTCATTTTGTGCAACATGATTCAGTATTTTTATTGTAGAGAAATAAAACCTAGTATTCACATTTCCGACAATCTGTTTCAATGTGTGTAGACGTTTGTTCTTTATCTTACATTACACCTTATGTCTTCAGTGTAGCGTATTGTCACAGCTTGATTGCTCCATTGCCGTTTGTAGTACTGGAAATTCCTACATTGCCTATTAATTAAATTAGTGTCAGGATTTCAGTTCGCAGTTTTTAAGAAGGAGTTACACAGACTAGTTTAAGACGAGTGGTTAATATTCTTTTTTATTATCTATCATGATCATTGCCATAAACTTAGTTCAGTTCAGACCTACTACTATTCGGAGAGCTAAGCTGGAATATTCTACTTTCTGTCTCCAGAATTTAAACCTCCAGATGATATTTATTCGACTTTAGTTCCAACATAAGGAACTGAATTTAAACTCTTTAAAGTTAAATTATCCAGCGCTTTGTTAATAGAAATTTTGTCCATTTGGTTTACGAGAATTACAGTTTTTTAGTTATAAATTTACTTCCTGCATTTTATTTTACTGAACGACAACGTTGTATTAATTATTATTGTTATATAAACTCTTTGGATATATATAATCTTTCTTTCCTGTCTCAAGAAGTTGGTTTTGTTTAAATTCTCAAGAGCTAAACAATTTTTACGAGTTTATCGACATCTTTCATTCCTTTGGGCAAATCCCTGAGCGCTTTACTTTCATGGGTTCTAAGAATATTGTACACATTTGAGCAACTTACTGGTGATAGGTTGATTCATCACACAAGTATTCAGGACTTCTCTGAGGCTCACATTCTTTGAGGGTGTAGCGTGACAGATGTATGCATAATATTGAATGCCAATTGATCATTAGAATAATAAAGTTATAATATTTAAATTTGGAAGAAAGCATTAAGTTTAATATAAAAAGATTAATTCATAGCAACTGTGGAAAGAAATCATTATTATAAAGAAAATACAAGTTAAAATAAAAGGAGTTACTAGTGATGAGTCATCCAAGACCAGTCTCATAACCAAAGGTTTTCAAGGTATAACCCAGGAAGGTAAAATAGTAAATAACAAAGCAGTACACAATATGACCAAACCCACAACGAGGGAGAATAAATAAAAGAGAAACCCTAAAATAAGCCAAGATCAACCAATACAGGTTGTGTATTTCTGAATTAAAGAAGAAGATGGAGAAGATCCCAAGAAACCTGATGGCATCAAGAACAGATGGAGAAGATACCAGTCCCAGAAGGCAGGAGAAAAGAAGACTGAAGAAAGAAGAAGAGGGCAGCATCCTGAAGAAGACGTCATGCTCTTATAAAAGACACCCAAATCCCTATATCCCCAAAATATATATCTAAAAACAAAAGTATAACGAAATAAAAACCACATGTATATAAATTTAAGAGAGAGAAGTGAACAAAGTAAAAGTTTCCTGTGAACTAAGATGAAACAATAATATAGTACCCATGGAACAAATCTCCATTGAAAAAAACGCTAACCAATTTATTATGTTAATAAGACTATACGACCATTTAGCATTAACATAATATATAAGTGCAAAGTGAACCAGTGATAGTTTTGGGTATTATAAAAAATGAACCTTGTGTTTCATTCTTGGCAATCACAAACATTGGATGCAATGAAATATGCATTTTTCAATGACTTAAAATATGTACGGTGACAATATGTTGTTCATAAGACATGAATCTGTTTAAAATAACATTTTTGTTTTACATGAAAAAAGAAAAACAGATTTCCTAGTGCTTTGTGAACGGTTCATACTATTTATTTGTTAATGACAGGGTACAATTCCCCAAAGACAAGGTATAAAAGACTGTATAAAAACTGTAGAATCCTACTTATAATAATAGTTAGAAATAAGAATATAAATATAAGGTTTTAATGTATATAGTACAAGAATGTTTAAAAATGTTTTAGATATAAGGCCATTTGTTTGGGTCTGAAACAACTAACATCAGAACTATAAAAATAATTACCACTTGTAAATAGTAGAGAGTAATTAAGATGTTAGTTAGTACAAAACCTTTGTTGTAAACCATATTTCCATGTTGGAAATGGGAATTTTGTTGCAAAATGTCTGATTTGAAGACAACCATTTATTTAAAAAAAATGTTCTTTATTTTGTGTTAACTATTGTTTGTATTGTAACCAATACTAATTGTTTTTGTGTAATTTGAAAACATGTTTAATTTATAATACTATTTGTAAAAAGTCAGAGAGGGTATCACACATCATATATTGTTTGTAAATTATTTTGTAAGAAAAATTGTTAAAAAAAATCATAGGCCAAAAGAATGGAAACCAAACTTCATCAAAACAGAGAAATTACTCATTTAAAAGCAAATAAACAAAAGGGGTTTAGACAAAATAAACTTGAGATCATGCCATATAATTGCACATACCATTTAGAGAGATTTTAATAAATTATATTCAGAATTATAAATAAAAATAAAATGACTAAACTCAGAAATTTAGACATGGGAGTCATATATTTCAGAATAATGTTTCAGAATACAACTAATTCAATTAATTACCAGAAAATAAGGGAATAGGAACCTTTTAATACAATATAGGATTATTAATATTAAATATAACTGATAAAATGGCTGAATTTACATTATAACAGGAAGTAAATTTTGGAAATGTTTGACTTATCAGAGTATACCTAACTGAAAGTGAAATTACTATTTTTTGGACAGAAAACACTATAAAATGGCATTATTTAATCTGAAAATAACCAGAATGAACTGAAAGATTAATTTAAATCAAATCTAGTGAATAAAATTGACAAATAACCAAAGTTTAGGCATTCATATAGTGAAATAGTAAAATGTACACAGGATGTGAAAATATTTTTGAACAATGTTAAGGATAATATTATATGGGCTAAGAGTTTAATTGAAACTGGAGGAAACAGTTAGTTAATTATTGGTAGTTGAACGGTTAACATGACATACGTGTGAAAACGTGGATAACCTAACCTATAATCGTCATACAAAGCGAGTGTATAGTGAGTTATTGTGAAATCGCGAGTGACTTGTAAAATACTTCTGAAACTATCATATTATAACAGAAACGATCAAGTAACACTCCATAACACAGAACAATATAAATCTACTCCGAAAAACACCATAAAACACTAGAAAACTGTATAATACATTAAACCAAATTAGTGACGGAATCGGAGAAAGTGTTTGAACTAATAATTATACAGATACACTAAATACAACCCAGAATCACTACACCAGTCACTACACAACATATAACAAGAGATTTGCGGACACGAGAACAGAAATATTGCGTCAAAATACATTATTTGGAACGCAGCAGGGACGAGTCACATTTCGATCAACTTGACGGCGGCCATTTGCTTTGACCATCCCAGTGCCTCTTCTTGGTTCAGAACAGCTGTTTGGTGAAAACAATTATTATATTTACAATTTATTATTCAATGTCTGTGTTTATTAATAACTATTAATTTGATTGTAACGTTATACTTTTTAAATATTAGCCCGATTTCTCTGACTTTGGTAATAACTGGCTGTTTAAAGAACCCTATATAATTTTTATAACATATACATGTAACTTTTTTCGATATCCTGAGAATCGATACTAATCGATAAGAGTCAATATTGCTGTTACTTAATAAAACATTAATACTTTTCAATACTTAATAGTTCTTTATTTCTTCAATAATACTAATTACCAATAATATAATTCTAATTGATAATCTACAAGGACTTTACCACCCGTAAGTGAAGATAACCTAAAAAATAGAAAGGTAAACAAATATCGATTGGTTTACAGACAGTCTTATGAGTGGTGATAGATTATTTAAATTATACTAAAACTTTAATAAAAATTTTCAGAAGAGCATTACACTGTTTAAAACTTCACAGCCCTATATTAATTAATTGATCCTAATTAATTAATTAATAAAATTAAAATTTTTTTTTATTATTATTTTTTTTTTATAAACATAATTTTTTTTTAATTTTCTTCAAAACAATAATTTTTGTTTTGAAACTTTCGGTGAAGCTGAGCATATATATTTCTTCATCAACTTTACGCTACTCGACCGGTCTTGCTACCATTGGGACTCGACCAGCTGGGAAACTTAAGGAAGTGTTTCAGGCCAGTAAGACGTCGAGAGCCACACCAATTAAACACCTTACAACTTACAGATTCACACATCAATCTTATTTATTTTATTACAAATTGAATAGTCCAAACAGAGGGGCTTGATTACATCGGAGTCGAACTTCACAATCACAATCTCTTATATCATCAACACACTTACACTAAAATTTATTTTATTACAAGGGTCATCTCTTAGATCGTCGTGCCCTTAAAATTACAACTTTATTTCTATTGCCCGAATTCTCTTCTTATCGAGACTCAGATCTCTTATCAGTACAAAAGAGTCGCTATTAAAACCATTACGTTTTCGAATTCAAATAGTGTATTGCCTTAGGGTTTTAATTCGCAAAGGCCTTTTTAATGGTGAAACAATATAACTGAAAGCCTTATACATTATATCAGTGTCAAAAGTAACGCACAAAATTTAGATCTAAATTAACTTTGTTTTTTTTTAAACAATATTAAACTAATTATTGTTGAGCATATAGTGATTAAATTTTAAAAAATTTATAATTTCTTGATCAAGTGGCACGCTCACACACACGAGTTGACAAACCCAGGCCCGAGTCGTAAATAAGAACGAATTAGGGACACGTCAGACCCGACGCCAGTGGGAAGACAATGAGAAAAACGCCTGAGTACACGCTACAATAGAAAATAGGGTACGTCGTTGACAGCACGAAGTTAGCTACGATTTACAGCGCCAAACAAACCAAGACAAAAAAAGGCATAGTCCAGTAGCCTGGTTACGCAGAAGTGAAATGGAACACATGCTGTGGGGTTGAATTGTAACGAGCACACGTATGAACGCTACACCCAGTAACAAAGGGTGCAGAGAAATCTTGACAAATGTGTAGACAATAGAACGGATATTCAATGAGTACTAGAGATACACACAGCCCAGCATGAAAACACGCCCTGACGTTCAGTCAGATTTACAACTAGAAAGCGTGGGACCCGTCCAGGGATGACACCCAACGAAGAGTTGATAATTGGCGGAACGAGCGAAGGGTAAATGAACAATTGACCAAGACACTGCAGGCTCTTAACAAAAGCAATATCAGAGTGCCTCGACAACGTGGAAACAAAGGTTGATAGACAGGCGGGAAATTACTCTAGTTTCTGAGAATCAGCACAACGTTCGTCGCTGGAATATTCCGGGGATGTCGACGACCAACCAGCGTTTGGCATCTTCCAAAGGAACTGGTGGAGAGAGTAGTAACGACTTGAACGACGAATCAGGAAACCGATGACAAAAATCTACAAGGTGGTAGGAATTTAGGAGCCTATCAACAACGCCGAAGGTGTGGAGATGAGGAAATTGCCTTCTGGGAGGGAATGATTGATAAAAACTGTTTGCGAGGACGCGGAGCCCAGTAGTAATACGGGTAATACAGTAATACAGTAGTAATGGAATAACAGTAGTAATGGAGTAGGAGTAGTAGTAATTGAAATAGTTTACGCGACTTACTCAACTTTTAACTCGGTTAATCAATCAGTGAAATTGTAACCAAGTCGCGGTCTTAAGTGAACTTAGACATTCATCTCAATCGCAATTCTACAAAACGTATGTTCGATAGTTTATATGAGTTACCGATAATTAACAGTGCGAATAGACATAACTATCGTTAAATACCAGTGTATACGTGACTCTAAACTACGACCGACACACAACATAATGCAATACGAGTGAGTAACAATCCGAGAGTAAAACAGTGGGTGACGATTTCAAACACTATTCAACCATAATGATTCTCAATTTTGGGCATCTGAACTGAGTGAATTAACACGAACACTATTACGCACATTGCATACATTACGTCCAAGGTAGACGAAATATTTAGCTACATGAACACGCACACAGCAAACTCTAAAAGCAAACCACTTCAATGACGATGATTGCATCTTAACACTTGAAGCCATAAAACACTTAACGCCAGCGGAGAGTCCAACACCACACTATACATAACGAGAGTGGGGAAATTCAGTGAAGTGAAAGTGAAGTGTTCTTCGATCAACGTAGATTACGATGTATAAGGAACGCACCAGCGGATGTCATCTTACACCGATGGAATTTGTGGATAAGCCTTTTGCAAGATAAGTCTTTATGTTTCTTAAATGCTGGTTGATACAGATTTCTGTAAATCTATATAAATCATAAATCTAATAATGTTAATATTAAAGTCATTCATCTGAGCATAATGAACGCATTTAGCTAGGGATAAAATATATTTGATTGCTTATTGTTTGTATGTGTATATTATTGTGTTGTATTTGGTTGTACTATAAGTCTTGTTTTTCAGGAAACGACGAACGAATATTATTGTGATTTTGTTATTTTGTGTTTTGTTATGCATTTGCAGGACATAATTTCATTTGTGGTTCAGTAATTTACTTAATCAATGATATAATAAATAAGTAATTATTACACATATACATATATCTTGCGTTCATTATTGCGATTAACCTTGACAATTAATTTATCACGTTCCAAGTGATTTCATCTTGTAACTTATAAAGAGTCTCAGAGTTATGCTAATTATCAATGGACACACTCAAATCGACCATTGAAATGTCAGATTAACATGCTCATGTAAATCATATTGATTTGATAACTACATTGAGTCAAATCCGACAAATATAATTTACTTTTCCATATGTGTGTTAAATATAAATGATACCCAAGGAAAGTGGGGCTTTATAAATGTCAATTACAACCCCATTTAGTTAAACATAAATAGCATACGAATTTAATTAGACCTAATTCATTAATTTATAATTGGATGATTTAATCATTCATAATAATAAGCATAATTGCATTAAATATAAATGGCGCTCCAAGATCGTGGGGCACGGCAAACACAATTAAATAATTAATTGCCAATTCCATTTATATACACTAAATATAAATGGCGCCCATCGCATGGCAAAAGAGAGCAGGCAGTAGTTGTAATTAGATTAAGTAAAATAATAATACATTAAGATATTTATAGTGTAAGGTTAGCTTGACTGGTGACTGGATGTTAACAAGGAGTAAAGCTAAAATGGCTAGCAGTAGTTCAGACAGCATGAACTTTGACATCAACAACCAGTTAGGCGCACCCGACAACGGAGAAGAAAACTCAACGGTCGAACCGAACATGACTGAGGAGACATCAGAGGTCAGAGCGCGGGGACAGGAGTCCCAACAACCACAAGAGGAAGCGACACTGCGTTCAGTACTGATGGATTTCATGCGTACACAAAGTGAAAGCCTGAAAGTAATTAATAAAAATTTAGAAGAGAAATTCGACAAACAGAACGAGAAATTCGATCAGCAGAAGGAAGAAATTAATGAGAAATTCGACAAAATTAACGAAAATTTTAATAATCATAAAGAAGATGTCAAGCGACAGATGGCCGAACAGCTCGCGCAAATACAAGCGGAAATGCGTGACTACAAGACCAGTTGTGACGACAAAATAAGTGAAGTCCTGAAGAAACAGGAGGACACTATGAAAGAATTGAAGGACGACAATACAAAAAGGTTCGAAGAAGTGTGGGAAACCCGGGAGTCAGATCGTCAAGAAGTAAAGAACCTTGCACAGAACACACAAACCAGTATTAAGAAGGTCCACAATAAATTAGAGTCACACATCAACAATAACCAAAAGAGACAAGAAGAATTAAAAACCGAAATATACCACACACGCTTAGGCAACAGCAACAAGAACTGGGAGAAACAAACAACATACTACAACAAAAAATTGAAGAAGTGGACGGCAGACAGAAGACGACTGAACAGAAACTGGACGAAAACGTCAAGGAGAGGGAAACCCACATGCAAGAACTGAAGTGTCAATTAGAAAGACTGCGGCGACAGATAACCGAAGGGGAGTCTGGGCCAAGTAGGACAGTCAACGGGCAAGTACAGGTGGAACTTAAATACGATGGAACCGACAGATTCCCGATGGAGTTCCTGAAAGAATTGTCGGAGTTCCAAGAATTGTATTACTCGAATAGTGACATTAAATGGATCGGGAAGCACTTAGAAAAGGACGCAAGTATATGGTGGCGCGTAATCAGGGACCAGATATCCACGTTTGAAGAGTTCAAGGAGGCGTTCACGTTAAAGTAATGGGGATTAGAGCGACAAGACATCATTCGTGATAACCTCGAATACGGGAAATTTGAGTGGCACGGACCGATTACGGCTATCCAGTATATAGAAAGGATCCTATTAGAAAGCCGACAATTAACTCCCACATTAACTGACCGACAGTGATAAGAAAAATTTCTAGGCATTTTGGTAGAGACCTGCATATCGCTGTAATCACACGCGGGATCACCACGATACCTAGCTTTGAAGCTTTAATCACTGAATACACAAGTATTCAGTCGAACAATGGAAATAACAGGCGGACGCATTATCGGTTAGCTAATGAAGGTGAAAACGGAGCTAACAACCGACCGAAAGGTAGCTTTGCAATTAAAAGCGAAAGTGACAAAAAACAAGTTTGGCAGGGAAGGCCACACGGAACTCGTTTCGGGGACAAGCAGTACAATGGAATAAACATTGTTGATTTCGTTAACAGTACGCCAAGTACGAGCAGGACGACTGTCGACACCACCCCAAGGACGAATACCGACAATAATGGTAAAAAAAAACACCCCTGCACAGCGAACGACTTAGTTTTTGTCAACAAACACAACTTCACCAATAATGTCAACATTTTATTACCGGACCTGAGGGATGACCTGCTACAATAATATGACGAGGACATTAATAAACAAATATTAAAGTGTCCCGAGGTACTTATTAAATTCAACAACGGCATTACGGTGTCGGCACTTATTGACACAGGCTCTGTTATTAACGGACTATCAGAAGAGTGGTTCAACGTAAATAAGAAGGACATTGAACCATATGAAATTTTACCAATGACAAATTCCCTCATCATCAGTGCTGTTGGGAATAAATCTAAATTAATCAGAAAGCAGATACTGTGCGATATTGAAATTGACGGAATCAAGAATGAATGTGTTTTCTTAAGTATACCTGATCTCATTAAGCAATGCATATTAGGTATAAGTTTTTTACAGGAAGTGGGATGTCGCATCGACATCGGAAATAAGAAGATAGAATTAATGAATGCAGCTGATGAAGAGGTGTGCGCCGTACCCATCATGAACATCGAACTACTAAATAATGGAGAGGAAGAAGAGATCCTGAGGAATATCAACGAGAAGATAGCAAGCATGGATTGTCAAGATGAAGAGATATTGGAACGATTGAGGGAAATACTTATAAAGAATAGGAGAGTGTTCAGGGAATGCCCGGGGAGGATAGAAGGATACGAGCATGAATTTCAAGTCACGGACAGGACGCCCTACTTTCAACAGGGTTGGCCTGTACCACTTGCATATAAGGGAAAGGTAAAGGACGAGATTGACAGGATGCTGCGGTACGGAGTGATAGAACGATGCACGAGTCCGTTCATAAATCCACTCGTCACAGTCATCAAAAGAGATGGAAGGGTCCGTTTATGCCTAGATGCAAGAAAGATAAACGACGTTACGATTCCCGATTATGAAGGCGTTTCCCCGATCAACGAAATTTTGGCAAGATGTAGTGAGATGCGCTACCTTTCTACCGTCGATTTGTCCAGCAGCTTTTGGCAAGTGCCATTGAAGCAAGAATGCAGAAAGTATACCGCGTTCATGTATGAGGGAAGGTGCTACCAATTCACTGTAACACCATTCGGCCTCAGTACCAGTTCGGCGGCACTGACACGCGGATTGGATACAGCCTTGGATGAAGATGTCAAAAGAAACACGCTAATATACGTTGATGATTGCTTATGCTATTCTAACGACGTTCAGACGCACCTAGCACATTTAGAGGCACTGTTAAACAATCTCAACAAAACAAACTTGACCGTTAACCTCAATAAATCATAGTTTTTCAGAAAAGAAATCTCGTATCTTGGATACCAACTGACAACACGCGGCATCCAAGCTACGGAAGAGGAAGTAAAAGCCATTATGGATTTCCCGAAGCCCAAGAATCAGAAACAGTTAAAAGGTTTCTTAGGCCTCACTAATTTCTATAACCGCTTCACAAGTAAATATGCGGAGACCACGCAACCCCTCCATGAATTATTGAAGAAATATCGCAAGTTTTCATGGACAGCTGAATTAGACGATTGTTTTGTAAGAGTAAAGAACTTATTTTTGGATGCTGTAGTTTTAAGATTTCCGCGCCCAAAACAGAGGTACTACATACAATGTGATGCTAGCGATTACGCATACGGAGGACAACTTTATCAGCTTGATGAAGAAGGGGAGATTGGCGTGTTTGCCTTCACGAGTAGAACATTCAAGGGTGCCGAGCGGAACTACTATACCACAGAAAAGGAGCTCTTAAGTATCGTTAGATGCTTAGAAAAATTCCGCATGTATGCTCTCGGTCAACCGTTGACGATAATAACTGACAACAAGGCGTTGACATTCTTGAACAAATGCCATCTGAATAATTCAAGGATTACGCGATGGATTCTCGCTGTACAAGAATATAAATTTGATATCATCCATTGCAAGGGCAAGGGCAACATCGTAGCCGACATCTTAAGCAGGTACCCACACGATACAAAACTAGACGAAGTTCAGGACAATACGCATGAATATTTGGTCAATCACTTCACCGTTAAGATGAAACTCGAAGTACGAAACTTGATCAAAAATATTGGAAAACACCAAATAGAAGACAACAAACTTAAGACAATTATTAATAAAATTAAGGAGGGAAGTTTAGACCAAAATTTAAATAAATTTTATAAATATGTCAATAACAAATTATATAGGCGGCAGCGGAACGAATGGAAGCTATATGTTCCTAACAACGTATCTGGGGACATAATCGCTGAAACTCACCAGATGTTTTGACATTTAGGGACGAAAAAGTGCATGAAAATGCTCCAGGAACATTTCACGTTCGACCGGATGTTGAAGAGGGTCAAAACTTATATACAAACATGCGACGTTTGCCAGAAGTGTAAGGACACCAACAACAAAGAGCTGTTTGGTGGCACACGCGCTGTGATACCTACAGCAAGAGGAGATCTGGTAAGCGCGGACTATTATGGACCCCTACCGACAGGAGCAGGTGGTGTTAAATATTTACTCGTAATAGTGGATAATTTTACAAAATACGTTAAGTTATTCACCCTCCGAAGAGCAACAATCACCACGACGTTGCGGAGAATAAAAGCTTATTGTGAAAAGTTCGGACAACCAAGGGCCATTTTGACGTACAACGGGACCCAGTTCACTTCCAAAAAGTAGGTCAACGGTTTAAAGTAGTTGAACATCCAACCGAAGTTTACCGCAATACTAAACCCTTGTACTAATCTCGCCGAGAGGATTAACCGGCAACTTGGGAACTTGTTCCGAATTTTCGTGAGTGACCGATATACTAAATGGTCCCAATACATAAAGACAATCGAAGCGTGTCTGAACGAGGTGTACCACGAGACAATCGAAATTACCCCTCATGAAGCACACCTCGGTACGAGACCTACACGAGCATGGGAACAATGCTTGGACAAAGGGATCATTAACAGTGAAGGAAAGCGCGAGAATAATATATTTGTAAAAATCAAGGAGAAGAGAGAGAAGCACGCGAAGCGTTGCAACGAGAGTAAGAAGATAACGAAGTTCGCAGTAGGCGACAAGGTATTGGTAAGAACATACCATCAATCAGACGCTATGTTGAGAAAAAGCGACAAGTTTTTTGAACTATTTTCAGGACCTTATAAGATCAACCGTATCATCGGCGAGGCCACGTACGAGCTCGTGGAATGCGATAGCGGAAAGGTACGAGGAAGATTTAACGTGCGACAAATTAAGGCATATCATGAGCCGGCGAAAGAGGTACGGATTATACAAGAAAGTAATAATGACTTCGGCTGCTAGATGACTACAAAGCGGAATACATAAATCAGGTAATTTGCTCGCGAAACCAGTCCAGCTAGCCAAAGAATGATGTAAGTTTTACTATACTGTGTTTAATTCAAACTTCAATGTCAATTCTGTTTGTGATCACGATGTATTCTTTATTTACAATGTTAATTAGGTATCTAAACATCAATGTGTATAGAGTAATTTATTAACGTGTACCATGTATCAAAGGGACATTATGATACAATGATACAGGACATTAAATAATTGTGAAATAATAACTTGATAAAGATGTAGTGAATCGAGTAATTTGCTTATACAATTAATAATTTAAATATGAGACAATCGTTTTGTAACTTTAGGAATAAGCGTCTAGGTGTACATCATGAGGTATGATGAATCCTTAATTGTTTATTTATTATGCATATTTCATTTATTAATGTAATCATTTATAATATGTGTCACAAGTTAATCTTATGTATGTATTTATTTGTTTAGCAACTATAGTCATGAGACACTAGTAGTGCATTAAAAGTATTTTGTTGTTATATGATTCATCGATGTACGATCGATTGATTTAATTGCTAGCTAATCTTCAGATAATTTATTATGTTATAGATGAACGAAAGAATGTAGACAATAACGAAACAAACTGTCTAATGAGCAGATGTAAATATTTTATTTCAATTATTTACATGAAAAAATATTGTATAATCCGCATATAGACGGATAGAATGTAAAAAATGCGTTCATTTCACTCAGATGGGCGGCAATAAATTCATATAATCATGTAAGACCCCAAGATAGGGGATAACTATTAATGGGACCATATGAGAGATATAGGTCATCCAACCATGACCATTCCTAGGCAGACGTCCACGACTGGGACAGAGCGCAGAAATTGGATCAGATGTCTCCTGTTAATCCAACATCCAATCCAATTTGAGGACAATATAGTGATCAAAATTTAAAAAAAAATATAATTTCTTGATCAAGTTGCACGCTCACACACTCGAGTTGACAAACCCAGGCCCGAGTCGTAAATAAGAACGAATTAGGGACACGTCAGACCCGACGCCAGTGGGAAGACAATGAGAAAAACGCCTGAGTACACGCTACAATAGAAAATAGGGTACGTCGTTGACAGCACGAAGTTAGCTACGATTTACAGCGCCAAACAAACCAAGACAAAAAAAGGCATAGTCCAGTAGCCTGGTTACGCAGAAGTGAAATGGAACACATGCTGTGGGGTTGAATTGTAACGAGCACACGTATGAACGCTACACCCAGTAACAAAGGGTGCAGAGAAATCTTGACAAATGTGTAGACAATAGAACGGATATTCAATGAATACTAGAGATACACACAGCCCAGCATGAAAACACGCCCTGACGTTGAGTCAGATTTACAACTAGAAAGCGTGGGACCCGTCCAGGGATGACACCCAACGAAGAGTTGATAATTGGCGGAACGAGCGAAGGGTAAATGAACAATTGACCAAGACAGTGCAGGCTCTTAACAAAAGCAATATCAGAGTGCCTCGACAACGTGGAAACAAAGGTTGATAGACAGGCGGGAAATTACTCTAGTTTCTGAGAATCAGCACAACGTTCGTCGCTGGAATATTCCGGGGATGTCGACGACCAACCAGCGTTTGGCATCTTCCAAAGGAACTGGTGGAGAGAGTAGTAACGACTTGAACGACGAATCAGGAAACCGATGACAAAAATCTACAAGGTGGTAGGAATTTAGGAGCCTATCAACAACGGCCGAAGGTGTGGAGATGAGGAAATTGCCTTCTGGGAGGGAATGATTGATAAAAACTGTTTGCGAGGACGCGGAGCCCAGTAGTAATACGGGTAATACAGTAATACAGTAGTAATGGAATAACAGTAGTAATGGAGTAGGAGTAGTAGTAATTGAAATAGTTTACGCGACTTACTCAACTTTTAACTCGGTTAATCAATCAGTGAAATTGTAACCAAGTCGCGGTCTTAAGTGAACTTAGACATTCATCTCAATCGCAATTCTACAAAACGTATGTTCGATAGTTTATATGAGTTACCGATAATTAACAGTGCGAATAGACATAACTATCGTTAAATACCAGTGTATACGTGACTCTAAACTATGACCGACACACAACATAATGCAATACGAGTGAGTAACAATCCGAGAGTAAAACAGTGGGTGACGATTTCAGACACTATTCAACCATAATGATTCTCAATTTTAGAGTCATGAGACACCTAAACCACTATCAAATCTATGAAACTATTGAAGTAATATTCAACTCAGTGGTCAGATGATACACTTCAAGATGTAAGTTCAGCATATTCGCCACATATGGCTCTCTGTAAATTTTTTCTCTTTCCAAATATAAAAAAATAAATTGAAAGGGAGATCATTTCTAGACACAGAAAAGATAAAACAAAATGCGACGAGAGAACTTAAGGCTCTTGCAGAAGATGACTTCGAGGAATTGGAAAAGCACTGGAAGAAGTGTGTGGCTGTCGAAGGAGACTATTCTGAAGCAGACCAATTTTCTAATCTTAAACTCTTGGGTAATTCTGAAAATTAAATCAATCCTGATAATTTTTTATCACACCTCGCATTCTTGCAAGTTCTGGAGATGTAGAGCTCCTTTACTTTGGAAATATATGACCAATGCTCTCTTGTACAAGTAGACAGGACTAGCATGTCCGGAGATGAAGAAGTGCCGCACAAATATAAGAGTAGGTGAAACTACGTAATGGTGGTGTAAGCATAGTACTAATCAAATATGATATGTTAATACGAAAGAAAGAGAAGATATTTATAATTACCTTAGTCAATGCTGGTTGCAGAACACTATACCTTCAAGCTGGAAAACTGCCAATATTACACCTAAATTCAAAAGAGGGCGCCAAGGGGGGATGCACAAACCATAGAAGAAGAAGTCTTCTGAACGAAGCATATAGGATCCATCCAAAGTTATAATGTGAAGCCTCCAGAAGATGCATGCATTATTCTAGAGCAATCGGGTTTTAGGAAAGGAATCCTGTATTGATAATATACTTATATTAAAACAGACCATATAAAAATAGATAGTTAAACAGAGACTGCACGTTCTTTTATAGATTATATTAAAGCATTGGACAAGGTCAGAAGAGACTATCTGTGGGAAATTGCATGAAAACGATGAAGTATCCCTCAACAGTTATTTTATGCCATCAAAAATATGCTGTAAGACATGAACAGGACTGCACCAATAAAAATTGGAGTAAGACGGGCCCTAAAGTTGAGTAATTTTAATATTTCAAATCATATGAGAAAGGCTAATATTATTAAGGCTCGTATGTATGCTGATGACCAGGTAATCTTACGAATAATAGACATTTTACAACGGGATTATTAAAACTTTATAAAATAACTAAAGATTGTAATCTTGGCATATCCAAAGAAAAAAACAATAGTATGGCTTTTGTTGGAAAATGACCTGTATGATGCAAAATTGTACGAGGAATTACAAATATCTAGTAGTCTTCACGAATATTTTCACCAAGTTCGTAAAGCTGTATCCAGTCACGATGCAAACAACAAAGGTAGTATTGAAAAAATCTTCGAAACATCTCAAAACTAAGAACGGAGAATTTATTTCTGAACTACCGAAACTATCGTATATACACGCATGTAAGATTAATGTCTTGGCAAGAAAATGTAAAGTGAATTCCCTTAGTCTATTATCCGTATAATAATTCCAAATGAAGTCAAATATTTAAAACAATTCATGCACGCCTGGGCGGATACACTTGAACTCATTCGTTAAGCCCCTTCCGCAATCGAGACAGAGTACAGTTAATACAGTAGAAATACAACAGTATATCTACATACATGTAATAATATCTAATCCTAATACATAATACATATAATATTGCCACGGTGACACACGAAAGGAATAAACTAACTAATAACGTGAAGTGTAATTATGATTACGTAATTGAAAGTGATAAATAATATAGTAAACTGTAAATACTGTTACGACGGTCTACTGATCATCGTATGGTACAGTGGAAACAAAATACAGACACCAATGAAGTCACTAATTTCCAGCTTTGATTACTCACAAATAACAGTTTGTAATCAACAATGTAC
Organism: Magicicada septendecula; assembly: GCA_034769895.1. Lineage (NCBI taxonomy): Eukaryota > Metazoa > Arthropoda > Insecta > Hemiptera > Cicadidae > Magicicada > Magicicada septendecula. The sequence goes on from CM068370.1 coordinate 78,075,437, forward strand.
TCTCGTACAACAATTCAAGTTATATTTGTCCACACGCAATAATAATGTCAAGTAATAGAGTTCGACATTAATTATAACACGGTAAACACTTTCCCCTAACCTTCAACAACCACTCAATCCGCATTAAGGAAATCGCTCAACGTAACTAAGTGACAAAGCAAGCCTCTGTCTCTTATAAAGATAAGAGAGTGCGGCTTTGAGTGAGACGCCACACCTGCTCAGCTGGCGGAGAAGCAGGTGGAAGGACGCTCTCGCCTTTTTAAAAAGGGTTCCATTGTTACACTGACCCCTCCTTAAGCTTCTTCGTCCCGAACTGGCAAACCGTCTCTGAAGTAATACTTGGCCAGGCGATGTAGGCGGACGACCTTGAATTTCCGCTGTTCTCCCTGTTGGCTCTGTTGGACCCGATATACAACATCGCTGATTCTCTCCTCCATCACTCCGGCGTGGCACCGTAACGCGTATTAATTTCTCACAAATGACAGTTCGTAATGAACTCGTACAATTCAACTTAAATTCGTCCACACGCAATAATAATGACAACTATAAAGAATTCCGCACGTGTAATAAAGAACACAACACCCACTTGATATCACTTGACAAATCGCCCAACATAAACTGACTGAAGCGGCAGCTGTTGCCTATTTATAGCCTGCAGGATTCCAGACTAATGATCCTTAACAAGCACTCGAAAATGCTAGAGGACAATTGAGCGCGGCGTTGGCAGAAACACACACCTGCTCGGCTGGCCGGGAAACACGTAGAACGACACCCTCTATTATTCGAGACTTTCCGTCGTGCACCTCCCCCTCCTTAAGCCTGTTCGTCCCGAAGAACCCGTTTCTGAAGAGATACTGGCCAGGCGACCTAAGCAATTGGTCTACTTGCAAAGAATAATGTTCAGGTTCTTGTAATTCGGGCGCGCGCACGTGTGTGTGTGTGTGATGTCCGTGCCCCAGTGTTCTTGGGTTTCACATACTTTTTACTCTCGCTAACACTAAACGGTTTGCAAATTCATCAGTGAGGGATGGAAATCTCTCTGCAATAAAAATAATGCTAACAATTTGAATTAGCAAAAATAAGACGTGTGTTAAATCCTCTCACAAACATTTTTTTTTTTCATTAACAGTTTATACTACCATAGCAGTAAATGTAAGGACCATTAAATAATGCCTTTATACCAAGCATTCTAAATGTTAGTTATTACAATAAATAATCCACACTTACCAAATATTCCAATTTGGCCGTCATCCCACTGATATAAATTGCAGGAACCATTCCAGGAATTCCTACTCTTTAAGCATGCTGCCTTCGACTCATGCTTGATATCCTTCACTTGACAAACAAAGTGACCTTTTGCTTGATGTTCATCATAAAGATGAAAAACTTTAACTGACACATAAATAGGGATAGAAGTGTAGACAGTAGTACTGTGTGGACAAAAACTCGTATGTTTTGAATGCAGTATGGACAGAAGCAGAATCGTGATAGACCACATTGCCGTAGATACGTCACAACATTGTGTAAAACTCCAAGTTGATATTGTACCCCTATTGGCATGCATACACTTGATACAGTTGATATTGTACCCCTATTGGCGTGCATACACTTGATACAGTTGATATTGTACTCCTATTGGAATGCATACACTTAATACATTTGATATTGTACCCCTATTGGCACACTTTCACAGTTTACAACATTACAGTATCAAAAAGCCAGCCTAAACAGTTGCACTCTGATCTTACTTACCTTGTTCATCTTGTTATTTGAAATAGCAGTAGGCTACATTTATATTTGTATGTACATATAAATTTTATTTACAGCAAATAATACATGGTTATTAACCACAGTTTCAAAAAGAGAAACGATCACTGGATTACAAGAAACACGCTTCGCTTGTCAGTAATGTCGCACAGCTGCAGGTGTTTGTGCAACAATTTGTAAAATTATGGTTTTTGTAGAATATAATAATTATACAGGTACAGATTTATATGAATCGTTTTTCATAACAAGAAGTTATGTAACGTTTTAGGAATGCGAAGATACTGAAGTTTTGTGTAATCTACACTTTCTTTTAAGTTAATCGTTGTATAATGTTGCCAGATTTTAATTAAGCTTTAATGTAGCCGTACGGAACTAGATTTGGCCAATAGTGCCTACGCCTACCGAAGTAACACTACGCCTAGAGCACATTATGTTCCTTTAGGCGAAGTCCCGTCAGTGTTGAGTAACGTATAACAAACGATCCGCTACGTACGCCTAAGTAATGATCGTAAGCAGTGAACGCACAATATCCCACATTGTACATCATTGCGTACTCTTGACTGCTTCCTCTTCTTTTTATTTTCCTTGTTGATGTTGTTCTTCTTCGTCTTCTTCTTTTTCTTCTTCTTCTTTTCCTTCTCTTACTACGGTTTATTTCACTTGTCTCCAACAAAACGTTTAAGCACAATGGTAACAGTTTCATTAGTTCTCCCTCTCCTTCACGCTGATTGTAGAAGTACTTGCAAAATAATTCGTTATATTTTGGTTAGTACATTCTTTGCAAAAATTGTTTGTATTTATTATAATTATGTATTAAATATACAGCTAAACGCTAAATTTTTTACTTTCTCATGTTCTCATATTCTCATTCCTTTTTTTGTCTTTCTCTGATTTCGCCTGCTTATCTCTTTCTTTTCCACGCATGCAGGGGGGAGTTACCATTTTGCCGCCCATAGGCATTATAAATTTGCCATGCTCCCACAAATCTCTGTTTGTCATTTAAGGGTTTAATTCAATACTTTGTATTTGTTAATTTTCTTCAAATTTCTATAGAACAATTTACATAACTTAAAACAGTGTACTACATACACATACCAGAAATAAATGACGAACTATTTTCTTTATGTAAGAAGCCAAATTACTAAACAATATATACTTTTAAAAGTTTCTTATCATAATGGGACAAAATGGAGCGCCATTTGAAACATCTTTCAGGTATAAAAACAACATAACGGCCGTCAAATTTCACCTTTCCAAAACTTGCCGCTCCTCAAATTTTGCCTCAAGTCCGCCACTGCACACATGTGTTACTACTTGATAATAGCCTGTTGCTTCCTATTTACCAGATGTCTAAATAGGTCTAAATTTTGCTTTATGTTGTCTTTGTGTCCTTGGACTTTGATCTGTCATTAATGATGAAATTTAATCGTTTTTGAATAATTCGATTAAGCGCAATAAAACTTCTTAAGTTTATAGAAGAAAACAATCTTTATGTCAGTTTTCAAAGAAGTGTTGAAACTTCTAAAAATTATCATAACTACCCCCATAAAACCGCTGAAACTGAGCGCTGCTTTTCGACTATAAAAAACGATAGACTGAATGCCCTTGCGATATTATCTATCAACAAGGAACTTGTTAAAGAAATTAAGGACATTGATGATAGAATGCTAGAAAAGTTCGTTAATTTAAAGCAAAGGCGAATGGACTTTGTATCTAAATAAATGGTCTGTTTAAAGTTTAGGTATGATAAAAATAATATAGTGTATTACTTTTTTTGTGGAAACAGTATAGACATTTTGTAGACACTTTCGACAGTTTGTTGTTATATTTATTAATAAAACTGCTGACTCTATAACAGCTCACAATATTTGAGGTGAGTTCAAATTTTTAAATAATCTTTGCATGCTGTACGTGTTACTATCCTTATTTAATTAATTAATTATGTTATCAAATATTGGCGACATTTCTATTGTGCGTCAAATTTAATATTGATAAATATCTAAGAAGCCTAAAGGTCGCATCTTCCAGCCTCTTAAGTCACGAGCCCCACTGCTTTTTTCTTTGAGTCCACCTCTCAGACATTCACATTACGGCACCACTTATAATCTGATGAATTTTATCGACCACATCGCGTCGCGTTTAAAAAATATGTATTTAGTTTAACACACTTATTTAAGTATGTATTAAATTGTCAGCATAGATAATCTTAGCTATAAAGACAGTTTGCACAACAAAACTAAGTTTTGAAACAGTTTATAATGTTTTCATACAAACACTGAACATTCTAAACATTACGTCGAATTTTTAATACAGTTGTATGCAATATTCTTCGTTGTAACAGAGTATCTAGTAAAAAAGGAATGAGTAGTACAAAGTCTTCTTTGAACTTCATCATCTTCACGGATTAAACCAAGGATGGTTTGTTCCGGTCTCAATTAGGCACTCCAGCGCTTACTGGGACGTCCCACACCTCTCCGTCACCTCGCCTTATAGTTCCAGAATTGTTTGGAGATGCGACATTCATCCATTCGGCAAAGATGTTTCCACTAATTTAGCCGATACTGGGCGATACTCACAATATTCAGTTCCTGCGTATATCTGTGTTACTTCTATGGTCATGGAGAGTATAACTTGCGACGTGCCTGAGAAATCTCATTTCAGCCGCTTGGATACGACTGGACTGGCCTTTCGTTAATGCCCAATTCTGAGACCCATAAAGAAGTGTGGGAAGAGCCATAACCTTGTTGAATTTCATGCGCGTTCCTTTACTTCCTGACTTAAGGGTTAGCCTAATGGTCCCGTACATAAGGTTGAACTGATGCAACTTATTCCCAAAGTCGTTGCATGCATTATAAGACACACTGTAGTCCAGGTATTCAAAACTGCTAACTTGTTCCAGGACAGCACCATTATTGCGGTTGAACCTGCTGTCCCCTTGCGTAGCTTGGGGTTAACGGCTGTTCACACTTTAAACCATAGGCTGGGTTTAATAAAATATAAAACGATAAAAGTGGACTGTATAAAACGGTTTATCATAAAGAACTGATTAAATTATACATATGCGATTCTGCGAATCCGCGCGTGCCCGTACGACTCCATATCTATTAATTTAGACTAATTGAAATTGAACTGATTAAATCGTCAACATATTGACGGCCATAAAGTAAATTTGTGTAACACACGCGCGGAATAGGCTCTTGCCTCTTGGAGCTCCGTGAGCTGACTGCTAGTTTGGAAGGGGGGCGCGGACCGACCTTAGCTCGTCTGGCGATAACGTTATATGCAGCCGACGTCACAGGCGAATCATGGTTTGAACATATTTTAAGTCTGAACAACCATCTATATCAATTTTTGCCCGTACGGCATCAGTTCCACAAAAAGCAATTCCTTTGAACTTTCGACTACTAATTTTTATTTTAATGAAAATGAGCAAAGTCCCTTTACTGTGGTATTATAATTAAAATGGAACACTTGTCGGCACTGAGACTGAGTCTAATAACAGTGATGGAGTGAAACACTTGTACAAATAATTGCGTCGATCACGAGTCTCACTGCCAACAACGAATGATAATTAATGTTAACAATAAAGAGAAAAAGATTGATAACGAAAAGAACGGACTGGTCATGAAATATTCAAGTACTAACCAAATATTTCCAGACAAACTGAATGTTAAACCATTTTATATTCTCTCGTGTTTAAAGTTAAATAATATTTCGTTCTATCTGTCGACCTTGGTAGAACACTCTGTTCCCTTTAATTTTTACAGAAAAACAGAACCAATAGCAATCACTTTGAAAAACGTTAATTGAAGAATAATCTGTATGTATACATAATACTTTAATTTTATAGGAACTAGAAACATTTTATAAAGAAGTAACAAACTGCAATACTATTTTTGTTGTTACAAGTCTAAGTTACTTCTAGACCTGTACGAGCACTTCTTCATCAGCAAAGCAATTTAAATTTTGCTTATGAAAAATTAATATTTTTAGCCTGGAGGAATAAAATAATGAGAAAAATAAGTAATACAATTGTACCTATTTTAAATTTTATACTCGAAGGGAAACGAGATATAGGTCTATGAAGACCTCACAAGGGACACTTGTAGATAGAATCCGGGACAAGTGAGAGCACTTAGAGAAGAAGAGTAACTGTAAGTGAAAAGGATTTCATGAAAAGAAGTTGTTCAGTTTCGAAAAAGGAGTTGGTAATTAACGAAGAAATTATGGGAAGGATGCGGCTGGAGAAATGATGATAATAAATTAAATGGATTAAAAAAATATTGACGTTATACGTCTATTAGGAATAACAGATTATATGAAGATTAAAAAGGAACGACAAAAGAGGAAGACGAGATAAACTCAATAGATAAATGGGGTGACGAATAGACGAAACAATGGAAAAGCGAAGCCTCGGGAATACAGATGGGGATTGGTAATACGCTGACGAAGGGGAACAATAGTTAAGAAGGTATACAGCTACATCTACTAATACGCGTTTTCCATGTCATTCTTTACCTGCCTTCCAATACAAATATATTTGATACACATTTTTTCTTTATTTCAGTTTTCATAAAGTTAAATTTTTAATAATATGTAGTACGTTCAATCAACTTTAAAGTTTAATAACATAAAGTAAAAGTTATTAAAGTTACTTTTTTATAAGTAATATTAAATTTTAATCAACTTTTTTTGACAAGTAAGTTGATTACATGTTCTCCAATTCTTTTAAAGTGCGATCCCAGCTATTTTCATCTCTGTTCATTAATGAATCGCTCATTGGGGCACGCTGTTTATAGAAAACAAAATCTTAGAAATCTTTACTTAAGTATCGAGTCACATCACCTCTCACTAGTAGTCTTAAACTTATTAAAGAACAGAGCGTTCTAAGCCTACATATCGGACGAGAAAACTGGAAAATGGAAAGGGGTGTTGAAGAAAGTAATGAATAGAACATAGGAATCAGGCCAACCTTGATATTGTAACCAGGCCAACTAGTAGTTTATTGAAAACTAGTGATACGTTTCCTGCAGAAAGTGGTGCAAACAACCCTGTACGCATCCAGGCTGAAGAAGTAGAAAGTCGACATGTATACGTGGGACATGTGTGTGTGTGTGTGTGTGTGAGTATGTTGGGGGGGGTGACTACTAACAAAATCGGCCGGATTTTGAAGAGACGCAACATGCAGCACATATTCAAGCCAATTACTAAGGTAGGTTAAATGTTACTATCGGCGAAGGACAAGGTAGTTCTTTCGACTCCTGGTACATACAGTGTCTCGTACAGTTGTGGATATGAATATGTGGGAAAACGTGGAGACAGGTACTAACAACAGCGTAACGCAAGAGACACAAGAAGAAAGGCGATACGGAGAAATCAAAGATAACGGACCACAGATGTGAAACCAAGAGCATCACTTACAGCTTCTGAGGGCGATCCTAGATCTCAGGGACGTAACGCCAAGCGAGTAAAAGTTTAACGATGGAAGCAGTTTACGATGGAAGGAGGGATTTACCTGTATAGTACATTACACCAAAGTCATTGCTTAATTCAGTAACTATTTCTCGCGGCTGGTCAGAGAAGCGATAGCAATTTTAAAAAATATTACAATAATTTTAACATAAACAATAGTTATAAGTTGCAGGAAGTTTGGAAAACAGTTTTAAATAAGGCGACAGGATCGTTGTAATCAAATAAATTTTGATTGTATAATTTTGTTGTAACAATGGTAAAGTGTCACTACGTTTAAATACGTTAACTGTATTCACTCTGTATTGTGTTTCAATTCCAAAAATTTATTATAATTTTTGGATCATTGAACGAGAAATACTTGTTGTAAATTTTGGGCTTGTTTGTAACATTGTGGGCGAATCTTTCCTTGTAAACAGGAATGGGCCAAGACCCTGTGCTCGGTTTCAGTCCAGCAACTGACGATGCCTCATCGTAATACGGACAAAACATGCAGTTTAAAGAAAATTAAGGCGTCATGTGTTAAACCGAAAAATGTATTGTGGATCAATAAAAACCACGAAAGACAACAGCGAGATCTTCTCATACAAGCCTAATCTAATACCACAATTTGAATTTCCTTCTTCTGTTATTCCAACATTTCTGACACACAAGCCACTACATTTTCAATTATACATAGAATATCCTTTACTTATTCTTTTAAATATACCATTTTAATATGTATGGAAACATAATTGTCTGTTTCCATATCTTTACTGGCCACAATGTACTCGATACGTTTTCCGTAATCATATTAAATATTTATCACACGTTTGAGTTTGAGTTCCCTCTTCTAACATCACATCTGTTTTATTTTTAATGGTGTACATATATTCTATTGTTATATATGTTAATGTGTGTGTAAGTATGTGTGTGTGTGTGTGTGTGTGTGTGTGCTGTCGCTATATAAAAAACAATGTTATGTAAAAAACGTAATTTTTAACAACAGACTTCGTAAACATAAGAGTGCATGAGAAATGCGGTAGGCAGGGTGTTTCCTCAGTTCACCACGGGTGTTTCAGCTTAATTAAGACAGTCGCTCTCTCGTCAGAATAAGATGACAAGTTTAGATTAAAAGACTCTGTTGTTAGGTTTTTCTACAGGGTCTTCCAACCGCCACTTACAGCTTCTGAGGACGATCCCAGATCTCAGAGACCTAACGTCAAGTGAGAAAAATATTACGATGGAAGCAGTCCGAATAGAGGATTTACCTATGTACTAGATTACACGAAAACCATTGCTTAATTCAGTAATAAAACTCCTATGTAACATCTGCAGTCAAATCTGTAATGACAAAGCAAAATGAAATATAAGTGAACAGTCGTAGCGAAATCTGATATAGTCATTTAACACGAGACATTGACTTAATTTTTGATCGTGGCAATCGTTTCTCCGTCCAAGCAACGCAAATGATATTTCGCCACTTCGGCGTTGATTTATTTAAACAGTTGCTGCTGTTGAATGTCTCCTCTCCTCTGTCCAATACATCATAGCCGCCGGTTAACTGTCTCTGGGGTCTGGCACAAGGGTTTAATGAATGCAAACGCCCGCCCAGTCATTGCCGTACCAATTCACTGCTCCGTCTGCTTTGTTTGAAATGTTCACCAAGATTTCGTCTTACAATTCAGTACATATATGAATCGCGTGCAATAACTTATAAAGTACTAAAATTGTTGAAGTCAAATTCTTTCTTACGTCACTGTTTTTCTTATTTTTTACTTATTGTTATTTAATTGTTCTGTATCCGCTGTAAGCATGCTGTGTACTGAAACTTGCTTTTTTGTTTCGTATTACTAGAATGGTACTAGAAGGTAGTTGAAGATTTGATATTTATAAACCAATGCTGTGTTTAGTCTTTAAGACTAAATAACAATTAATTGCTACACCGTATTACAAACACACATGTCTTAATTTGGGTAAACTCGTGGTAAAGTATATAAAATACCAATTGTGCAAACCAAAAATCTTTAATTTTTTCTGTTTTAATTTTTGGAAAGAATATTTTCTAAGGAATTTATCGCACTAACAGTTTTTGGGGTTAAAACAACATATTATATTTATTTTAATTAAATTTCGAAACAACATTCTTGCTTGGTAATCTCGTGACAACACTCCGCTCTACTTGTGATATCACGACATTACCTGGATTGAGGCAATCTCGTGTTACGTCAGGCATACTCGTGAGATTTAAACTCGTAAATAAAATTATAAATAAAATAAAGCTAAAATTATACGGTCAAAAAACATGAAAATTAAAAACACTATAAATATTAAAGTCGTAAGCAGAAATCCAATACAGGAAATAAAAACTATCGAAAATTTTAGTAGAAAACAAATTAAAAGGTTTATATTTAATGGAAGTCTTTTTCAGAAGTATATGTCAAAAATTAAATAAATTTGTACATTGGTAGGAAGCGTCTTTACTTGGAAAACAACACAAGACATTTAAGAAACTACAATCCGGACATAAGGTGCTACAACGTATATGGCGTCCATAACCTATCAAAATATGTTCCATCGTATTCAGTATCTATTAACCTACAATTTAAGACTAAATTTGATGCTTAATATAGTGAATTACAATTATGGTAGAATCAAAATGCACGTCCTATTAACAGATACAGACATATAAGAAATATTCCTTACCTTTCACTTTAAAACGTTGCAAAACAATAAATACATGTCGCACTGGTACCTACAATATATCAAAATGAACATTAGAATGCGCTACGCTCAACTGGAGAAACTAGGAATTTGTGGGAGTATTGGTTATTTCGTGACAAACTTCACAAAAAGTATCACGAGATTACCTCTATCACGAGTACCCAAGTTCACAGTAATACTTAGATAAATCTGTTCACGATGTGCAACTTAGATCTAATTTCATTTACTTTTATCCTGTATTGTATATCTCGCTGCCACATAATGTGCTCACATCACCGACATTTTTATTTTGTTACTCGGGATGAAATTCTTTTCTTCCAATGAAGTAGCTCCACTACTTCAATGTTTGAGAAGTTACACAGACTCATTTGAGTTCTTGAACCATCATCTTCTTTTCTCAGCTCAGAATTTTTAAAATATTTGTATAGGTTTATATCATAAGCCTTAAAAACAATTTTGTCTTCCTTAGGTCATAATTTTTAAAACGCTGTACATGTTACACACAGCTAAATTTTCATTACATAGCTGCTGATACAGCGCTTTTTGGACTGTGCAGTTAAAACGTAAAAGATATACATATTTAATAAAAATATCTGATATCTGTGTAAAGGCTTCGAAAATTTTGACGAAATTAAATGTTTTTTGGCTTGGGTACTTGTATCTTGTGAAATTTCTATTTTATCATTAGGTTTCTTCAAAATAAAACAGGCAGAGACTGCCGATTATTATTTTATATTAAATTCGCGATAAATGTTCTTAACTTTTGTAAAAAGACTAGACCTATTTAACTTTCAGCTAATCATTTGACTGATTTTGAATTTTTGATATATTAAATATATTATATATATAATAATTTATATATACATTATTTTATTGTTATTAATATAAAATAAAACTTTTCTTACAAGCATGTATTATATACAGTTTTTTTTTTAATATTGATAACATGGCGAACAAAAATAATCAGAAATGCTAAATAATTCTTTTAACAAAACTACACACAATAGTCAAAATGTTAAATAGCCTATATTAATTTCACGTACATTGGCACTATAATCATAAAATTTCAAAATTATTCAAAAACAAAAAATACAAAAATTACCTATAATAGTAATAAGACAGATTTTCACAGAATCAAACCTAAAACAAGTAATTGAATTTATGATTTAAATGCAGTATATAAAATTGAATATCCTAACTGTCAAATCAGAACAAATCCAGATTGATACAAAAAAAAATAGTATTTTCAAAATTACTAATTTAATAAACTAATAAATGTTTTATATTATATTATATTTTACACTCAGTTAGATAACATATTTTATATACATATATAAAAATAGACAGTAAATTTTTTGTACATATAAAACAGCTGTTATAAACAATTGATTTTTAAAATTTTATTAATTTGTGTTTTTTGATGATGATAGATCAAAATTGAAACGCTGTAAAATTATTCAAAAAATATTATATATACTTGTAAGGAAAGATTTATTTTTTTTAATAATAAGCCTAATACAAAATATATACAAGAATAATGTTAGCAAATATGAATGTAGTGTGTGTGTGCGTATGTGTATGCGCGCGCGCGCGTGTATTAAAATTTTACTCTTTTAATACAAACAGCGTAATAGTTATAGTAGTAGTATAAACGAGTTTTAAGTTCTTTTTGTTCAAAATGACAAAACACGTCATGTTTATATAAGAAATTTTATGAAAGGGTCGGTAACTGATGTAATGTACTTTGTAATAACAATAATTTTCCTGTGTTATTACATACGATTGTTAATTTATGCTCTACTTTATCAACAAAAAAATTCACAATGACAAACGCCCAATAGAAGACAGTAGACTGAAATGTATTATTTCTTTACATACTTTAAAAGTATGTCACGAAACAAATTTCATAAGGAGTGGATTCCAAGGTCTGAATTATCGACTTTGAATCTTCGTTATACGTTAGATTTTGACAGTACGCATAGAAAGGACTAACAAAAATACGACAAATTAAAATGCCTCTTTCTGAACTTAGCTCTTTATAATTTTAAATGAAGTTAAACATTTGAAACAACTCGTGCTTCAGTGGGCGGATATACTTGCATTAAATCCGCACCAGACCCCAGACACAGCTCAGCACGGCTATGATAATATATTGTAGTGAAGCGAGGTGTAACTCAGCTCAGCGACAATTGCTCTTATAAATCAACCGACTACACAACGAAAATGAACAGTTTTTCTTCTATTTTATGTAAGTAATGTTTCTCACTAATGATTTTAAAAATAAATTTCTTCTAACGATTTTTTATAAAAGAGCTTTGAATTAACAGGTATGACGTGTGGCGCGAATATAATAGATAGGTTTTAATTTTACAAAATAATCGTTTCAAGCTTAATATATTGCTGGGAACGATCCTCTTTTCTGACCATCCGCTCTCATTTTGTGCAACATGAATCAGTATTTTTATTGTAGATAAATAAAACACTAGTGTTCACATCTCCGACAATCTGTTCCAATGTGTGTAGACGTTTGTTCTTTATCTTACATTACACTTTATGTCTTCAGTGTAGCGTATTGTCACAGCTTGATTGCTCCATTGCCGTTTGTAGTACTGGAAATTCCTATATTGCCTATTAATTAAATTAGTGTCAGGATTTCAGTTCGCAGTTTTTAAGAAGGAGTTACACAGACTAGTTTAAGACGAGTGGCTAATATTCTTTTTTATTATCTATCATGATCATTGCCATAAACTTAGTTCAGTTCAGACCTACTGCTATTCGGGGAGCTAAGCTGGAATATTCTACTTTCTGTCTCCTGAATTTGAACCTCCAGATGATATTGATTCGACTTTAGTTCCAACATAAGGAACTGAATTTAAACTCTTTAAAATTAAATTATCCAGCGCTTAATCTTCCAATAGAAATTTTGTCCATTTGGTTTACGAGAATTACAGTTTTTTAGTTATAACTTTACTTCCTGCATTTTATTTTACTGAATGACAACGTTCTATTAATTATTATTGTTATATAAACTCTTTGGATAAATATAACATTTCTTTCGTGTCTCAAGAAGTTGGTTTTGTTTAAATTCTCAAGAGCTAAACAATTTTTACCAGTTTCTCGACATCTTTCATTCTTTTGGGCAAATCCCTGAGCGTTTTACTTTTATGGGTTCGATGAATATTGTACTCATTTGAACAACTTACCAGTGATAAGCTGATTCATCACACAAGCACTCGGGACTTCCCTGCTGCTCACAATCTTTGAGGGTCATCTCTTAGATCGTCCTGCCCTTAAAATTTCAACTTTATTTCTATTGCCCGAATTCTCTTCTTATCGAGACTCAGATCTCTTATCAGTACAAAATAGTCGCTATTAAAACCATTACGTTTTTGAATTCGAATAGTGTCTTGCCTTAAGATTTTAATTCGTAATGGTGAAACAATATAACTGAAAGCCTTATACTTTATATCAGTGTCAAAGATAACGCATAAAAATTAGATATAAAATAACTTTGTTTTTTCAAACAATATTAAACTAATTATTGTTAAGCAGTCAACAACATATGAAATTATTCCAAATACTGTATATAAAATCATGTTTGTATGCTTACAGCGGCTATTAACTACTTCTGTCTAAACTGGATAAGTTGTCTCTTTTTTTATCTGCCATCTAAGGACCATATCCCAATTTCAGTCCTTTATTTTTTTTCTTTTCTTTTTCTCCAATATTCTTTTATTTTTTTACTGTGTCTCTTCTTCCTGTCTTCAGTCTACTTTGAACCTGCGGTTTTCTCTCTCCTACCCTGAACTCCTTCCATTTTTAACACTTTTGCCCGAAAAACTGCTCTTTCAATTGCTTCTTCTGCGTGTATATTATTTTTTTCTAAATCCTTTTGGACTTCTTTTTTCCAACTTGATGTTGACTTCTTCCCCCACAGATATTTGAAGATATGCTTTGTTAACCTATTGTCGTCCATTCTATATAAATATCCAAAACATAATAGTCTTCTTTTTAAATTGTTTCTGTTATATTTTGTATACTTTGAAATATTTCATCATTACTTATTAATTTCCAACCTCTGAAGTTTTTCGTGGGCCTAATATTTTCATGAGTTGTCTTTGTTGTTTGCCGTTTTTCCCGGCTAATGATGCCGTGAGCCATTGACTTTTTTCAACCACACGTTTCAGCTGGATCAACAATAGTCTTCCGTTTCGGACTGTATTGACCATTTCAGTGTCAGTCATGTCGTGTCATACGGGCTCACACTGTTTATCTGGAGGCCACCAATGAAACAGTGACTGCCGAGTGCTTAGCAGGTTTTATGCAGATGTTGCTTTCTCCTTGACAGCTTACCCTTTGTTTTTCTTCTGTCCTCCCCTTCCAACCGCAAAGAGGTTCATCCTGAACTTCTTCTTCTTCTATGGCGTCACAGTTTGAAGTCGAACCTTAGCCTCCATAATCATCAGCCTCTATTTTTCCCTGTCCTTCGGGATCGATGTCCATCGTTTTATTTTAAGTAAATTATCAGCATCCTTCGCCACTGCGTCAATCCAGCGTGTGTTGGGTCTTTCGTCAGGTCTTCTACCCTCGATTTGACTAAACAGTACTCATGTGACTCAGTATAATCATGCCTCGGAATACGGATTGGATTAAACGGCACCCGGAACGTCTAAGTGCACCAATCATCGCATAAAGCATCGTGTCGCCAGTACACTATTCAGTATCTACTCTTTCAAAATAGCCAAAAGATTAGACTCCGAGCATGTAAAAAACTTAATTGTTTTTACTCAGAAGTACAAAAATAAATTTAATTTAGACTTGTCGATGACCATGGAGATCCAGAGTGATGAATTTAAGATCTTTTTTTTCAGTAGTAGAATACAAAATGGTCTTTAGACTTTACTAGGTCACTAGTTGCTGACGCACGCTGTTCGTTTATCACGTCAGACGATAAGTAATTACCAGTAGGCCTACAGTATGATTTGTAATCATACAAAAACATATAAACCTCCCCACACACACATACACACACACACACACACACACACACACACATCTCAGTCTCTAATAATGTTATACTACTGACCGACTGTTACATAGGGGTATCTGGGTCAATGCAATCCATTTCACTTGACAACGAGAAACACCGCTGACGTACTGTGCTAATGTTTTGCTATTAGCACTCAGTATCGACCATCGATGTATACTATATGGATCGCGTGCTCCATTCACTGAATTCGGTCCGACCGCAACACCAGTGGTGGGCAAGAACACTGCGTATGCTATATACTGTACCTGTACAAAGTCTGACTTTTCTGCTTTTTTATAGCTTTTGTCGCTTTAGCGGAGCATATTTTGCGTTAAATGGTATAGCTATGTCATTTTAACAATTAATGACTCCAATGTGGGAGGTTTTTAATAAGTTCCTTTCCAAAATAAACACATTTGTTTCACTGTAAGGTTTCAGTATTCTGACACATTATTTCAGTTTATCGCTAAGTTCTGTTGCGTTTATAGACAGTTCTGTTGCATTCTTATTTATGAACATTTAATACTGAAGCCAGACGAATAAAGATAAGAATAAGGAAAACAAAGAATTAAAGACGTGAGCAATAAATTTTTCAATATTTATTGCGTAAAAGAAGCTGGCGTATACGCTCGCCATGGTCGTTAAAGTGTTCAATAAGCAATGCTAATTTACGTTAATTTTTTTTATTTCATTTAATTAGCTATGTAGTACAAATATTGCTTACATTAAACATTACTAAATATTACAATAATTTAACTTTTAGCGGACCAAATGTAATAATTGTAAGGTGTCAAAACCCCGTGATAACAAGTGTATCATGACTGTGACTCGTTTAGTACAGCTGGTAACTTAGCGCCAAACGCTTTATTCTACCGATGGGTGGGGGGAAGCTGTACGTGCTTCAGACCGTTTTCTGACGTTCAGTTTGCCTGTCAGCACGCGATCATGTAGTATACATCGATGGTATCGAAGCAAACTCTGCATGATATAGATATTTTATAATTACTGTGATAATATAGAATAGTAGCGCGTCATAATAATAGTAAAATTAGTAATAGTAGTAGTAGCAGCAGCAGCAGCAGCAGCAGTAGTAGTAGTAGTAGTAGTAGTAGTAGTAGTAGTAGTAGTAGTAGTAGTAGTAGTAGTAGGCCTAGTAGTAGTAGTAGTAGTAGTAGTAGTAGTAGTAGTAGTAGTAGTAGTAGTAGTAGTAGTAGTAGTAGTAGTTGTTGTTGTTGTAGTCAGTATTAACACAATTATAATTGAGTTAATAATTACAATAATTATTATAGATTATTGTCCTTGTGTAAAAACATTCTAGAATTAACTGCTGCTGAATCTGCAGTCGATTTAATTTTATCACACACTAAATTTCCTTATCTACGAAACAGTTTTATATTTTAGTCCAAGTACGTCGGAACTTATATTAGGCCTACATATACTTCGGAACATGTATTTTATATTTTGCTTGCTGTTATCAAGTAAGGGGTCGAACAAAGTTGGAGGCTCATGAAATGGCAGACTCATGTACATTGCTAGATTGATTTTTAGGATTTGTCCTCATAAACGGGGCAAATCAATAAAAATAAATCAGCTGTGTTTGGAGGATATCCCTTGATGGTACAGTATTTCAGTTTCATACTCGTTTAGAAATTTTACAAATGCCGTCATTTCTTTCAGTTTCTATCAACGATTTAAGATTTAAAGTCTTGCTTAGATCTCTGTTTGAGCATTTCCAATTTAACATAACAATGTGCTGTAATTAATTACCTTCATCTTGTGCTTCACAGAGTTAGTCTGGTACAGATTACAGTATAGACCTGAGGAAATTTCTCATTCACGTTCCAATCCGCAGCTCACCATTCCATCACAGAACATAAACACAAGTCCACAATTCGTGTCCATCTGTCCCGACTGTTGTCGGTTTCTTTCCTAGGATTTTATCAGCATCTTAGATTCATTGAGGATTGTTCTTCATCACCACCAGACGCTTCTGAGTTCCATTCCATTCAGTAGCCTGTCACATGTTGTCAATTACTGTTGTCCTAGCCCACAGTTCTGTGTTAATTCATTTCGTGTACGGTAGAGTTAACTACGGCACAGATATTCCAAGACACGATTTTCAGTTGTGATTAAGATAGAATTAGCCACAATAAAAGCAACAACATTAATGCATTGATAGTTTTTTTTTATATAGGAAGAAAATGCTTTATTCACCGTCTGAGGAGACGAACCTCTGGAGTGTGGGACCCTCACCCACTACGAAACCCACCTCTAATTCAGGCATTCATATCCATCTGGGAACCACTTAGCGTATTATTTCAGGATGGAGACTATAGCGCCCTTTTATCGGGCTCCTTCTAATTGTTCCTCACCTTATACTGGGCGTTGGGTGCATGTTGGGCCTAGTTTTTTTTCTAGTAGGACCCACTGAATAAATGCACTGATGCGTTCCCATTCAGCCTTACCACGAAGGATAAGCGCAACTACGCTCTCGGGCGTAAACTCCCCGAGCTCCATTTTCAACACCATCCTCTGTCTGGATTATCAATAAATTGATTAATGTTATTATTACTATCATATTAATAATAATGATAACAAAATTGTAATATCACTGAAGGTAACAAATAGTACCAAAATGATAATCATTGTAATGAAAACTTCAATAGATAAAGTATACAAACTTATATAATTAAAACAATAATATCGTTACGACGGTCTACTGATCGTTGTATGGTACAGTGGAAAACAAAATACAAGACACCAATTACGTCACTAATCACCAGCTTTAATGACCACGATTAAACAGTTTGTAGTCAACAAGATAGTCCCTTACAACAAATCAAATAAAAATTGTTTACACGAAACAAAAATGTCTACTAATATAAAACACAATCTATTGTATTACAATTGTCCCGCACAATTATAAAACACATAACACTTCGCCACAGTACTACGAACCGCACTCCAATAAATCGCAACTCAAACTGACTGCTGAGCGCAGCTGTCGTCGTTTAAATAGGTAGCAGAATTGTTCCAGAATAGTCGATACTACGCATCAGCAATAAAGGAAAACATTAGAGCGTAATTCATTGCGGCCTTGACACAGTGCGTGCGGCCGCGCGAAATCTGCCACAGTCTAGCTAACGCGTTGAGAATCGCGTACGCACACAACATTACAGCCGGATACCACCGGAATAGCCTAGAAACACGTAGAAGGTTCTGTACTGGCGTACACGTTTCCGCATTATGTAACAATATTTAGAAATATAAAGGTAAAATCAGAAGCCTTTAGGCCTTACATATTGATTTTATTATTACTACAAAAATTACAGTAACATAATGTTGTATGTGATCAGTGACACATAGGAAGAGGTAAATGACAAGATAATGATACAAACTTACTGTCACACTACAGGCAAAGTCTTCCTTCTTCAGTTTCACTATTTTTTATCATTAACTACGTTTTATTTGCTCTTCCTCCTGTTAAGAGTTATTCCGTTCTTGATGAAGGATCAATGAGAAAGGCCATTAAAGTACATTCTCCTCGCGCACTCACACTAGTATACACACTCATACACAACGTAACAACACAGTACAGCCTTCTCTCGTCAGTCACCCCCCTCCCACGACTGCCTCTACTCTGTTACAACACATTCACTGCTCCTTTACTTGTTTTCGATAAAAACATAGCAGTAACCGCAAGGCAATGTTGGTCCTTAGCAGTAAAATTTCTTATAACGTTAAACCCTGAGACTGATGTGTAAATAGTAGTGCTATTCATTATAAAGGCGTATAATAAATAGTAATTCATTTACTTTATGTTTTACTTTCATTAACATATATATATAATTAATTTCTGAAACAAAGTTGTCACATAAATTACTATTACTTTAAAATAAATCACTCGAATACAGAGGGAGTAAAAGACAAAGTCAATAATATTTAAACTGATATGAAATCCGTGGATAATAATTTGATAATACACAAAGGTGATATCCTTTGTTGATAAAGTTGATACTGTTATTAATAAACAATATATATGATTATATGTTGTAATCGAAATGGTCAATTAGAATTCAAAAAACTTCTGAAGATACAGAATGCATTCTGTGAAACGTGCGTTAGGTGTAAATAAAAATACTTGCAGAGCATTTATTCGTAGATATTACATGGGAGACCTCCAGGAAACTCAAATAGTTACTCTAAAGTAATAAATGTATTATATATATGTAATATATATATATATATATTGCAACAATACATATATTTGCATATTTGCCCAAGGCGGTATGTTTGTAAATATTTAGCATAGAAAATATATGATGAACTGTTTTAACAATATTATGCAGGCTAAGTATTGTCAGAAAGCGTACACCTGGCCCGCGAGTGAATACAGCGCTCGTGTGTTTGTGTGTGTGAACGCAAACTACGACAGGAAAAAGTCTACGATGGGGTGATGCGTACGTCTGTAATCAGGTTTTAACCGGATAAAAATAAACTAACTAATACGTTTTGAACCTGTGAACAAAGACTTACCCTAATTATAAAGACACAATTACATTAAAAAATTGTTAACGAATATAATTTGTGATGTGAAAATATTGCAGGAATGTGCAATAATAAAGACGCTAGGTAATTTAATGTTAATTACTAGTGTAATTAAATAGTAATTAATAAGTGTGTTATATGTGAGCGACCAGAAAAATTACGCAAACGATGATATCGCTCGTGCTACGAGTATGTTTACGAAATCGCGAAAATGAAACAAAAAGTGATTTGTAATTAAAAAAACGCTTTGCACGAAGTGACAATATCTAACAGGTCGAAAACAGTCCTGGACTTGTCAGATCGCCGTCCAGTATAAATACCACCGGCAATTTTGGGGCGGTCTCAGACTAAAGATATCTTCACACAACGTCACGCTGCTGGTCTGCCGACCGGACATTTTTATCACACACCAAGACTTATGGTGGAACTCTGGACCATCACAACCAACAAACCGTAGAGACAGAGAACACCGCATCAGCATAATCATCATCAAATTCTCAGGATTCAGAACACACACACGCGCAACGGTAACGTCGGTAGTACGCAGGTGATGAATAAAAAATTATATTTTTGTTTGTGAAAAGAACTTTTAAAAAAGAAACTTATATATATGAACAGTAAAGACTTAACGTTTTAAATATAATCTTTGTACAGAAATTTCAATGGTAGTTAAAGAAAATAATTTAATTTAACAAGAAAATTTTTAAATACTAATCTTCTGTTGTATGTTAAAATTTGGGTGTGTCAGTAGAAAAAAATAATAGGTTGCAAGTAAATTTTATTATTTTATATTGTTTATAGCTACACTCAGTTTTATTCTTGAGATTTAATATTATTTTTGTTTGTAATTGAGTTGCTATTATTATTAAAATTTGAGTCAAAATCAGGCACACTGAAATAAAAAAAATTTTAGATAATTTGTTTAAACATGTCTGTTTAGCTAGTAAGATTATATGGTTGTTTATTTTTATAAGTCGTGAACAGCATAGAAGGTTATATTGTATTTTTTGTAAACTTATAAAACACAATATTTTTTTATTTTTATAATTCGAAATTTTAAAATGTGCATATTTTCGATGAATATTAATAAATCATAGTATGATTATTTTGAAACGGTTTTAATTAATTATTTCATTTCATCAACATCTCACTCCTTTGAAAATTATTTTATTATTGTGCAACTACATATACTTGAAGCAACGAGAATAAAAAAATCTTGCGACCTGCCCGGTGTAATACACTTCATAGTTACGTTGAGTACATGGCAATGTATTTGTGTAATTTTTTGAAATACTTGTAACGTTGCAATATATATATATATATATTGTAACGTTACAACGTTGCAAAGTTGCATAATATTATATTGTATGTGTACAAATTTACATGTAATTTATGTTTGTGATGCCCCACGTTGGAAGCGACATTTTGTGTAACATTATTATTTTGTTAAAATTACTTTCAAATACGAATACACTTCTATTTGTGTTTGAATAGCCCCACGTTCTTTGGGAGCCATTTTATGCAACGTAACAAATTGCAAATTTAATATAATTTAAATTTGTGGAGCCCCACGATCTTGGAGCACCAAATTTATGCAACGTTACATATACATAAAAATAGGCGTGACCGGTCTCACGTTCAAGATTGACAAATTATTTAACAATATAACATTTACATTGGGTTTCAGGTGTATCTGCAATAAGAACTCTATGTAACTTGAAACGGTAATTAAAAATTTATTTGATACTATTAAAAAATGTGCACATGGCACTGACTTCGATTTAAAACATTCGTTATTATTTGTTGTTATGCCGTAAGCCTTAAGCTATATACATCCTTACTGACTAAATATTCTATTCTACTAATTACTGTATAAGAGAAAAATCTCATTTTCAGACTACTCAGTCAATTAATGTGTCTCAAAATATCAATATTTAAATATATTTTCCTATATTGTAATGTACTCAAAATTATTAATAGTTATTGAATTTATCTTTTGTTTCTCAGTACTGTTTTCTCAAATATTAATTGTTTTCATTTAAATGTTTTGTAATCACTTATATCATATTAATTTGAGCTCTTGTTACGTTAATCGTATTTCTAAAACATCTATGATTTTAATTCTACTTTACAAGAAACATTGCTCTTACTCTTAAATAAAATAGAAATGTCTATAATTGTCTTTGGGTTTTTGTATGATTAAGATATAAATAAGTTGTTTATCACCTTATTGTCGTCAATCATACTCGATGATTTTTGATCCATCGGTATTCGTCCTCGTCTCGCCTCCAGCGTCGGCTGTCTCTCTTCTCCTCTTGTCCAGCGCCGTATCTCTCTCTGGAACTCTCCTCTTGTCCAGCGTCGTATCACTCTCTTGTCTAGTGTCGAATCATTCTCTGGAACTCTCCTCGTGCTGTTTCTGACGTTAATGGATCTTCTTAAGTAGTGCTGTTATTAATTAAAATGATTGTCTTTACAGCTTAGTTACATATTTGTACGTAACTGGCAAATTTAAACTGTTTACAAAAAAAAATACGCCGTGCTGACGGGCATAAGCTCCCGCTGCACCGTGGATGATTCAAGAAAGAGAACCACTGTAGCTTGCGTGTCCTATTTATACCCATGTCTTGGTCGACACCTGCAGTGGTACGAAATCGACATGTTAGAAACTGTCTCTGGATTCAGTTCCCCCACTCTTTGTCAAATTCGCTATTTTCTATATTTCTGCGAATTGCAGAGTCCTGTACGTAAACTCTTATACTTATCTTATAACTATTTTTACAACACATGTTCACTGTAATTTTGGACATTGCAACTTAACCCTTTCGATTTGTACACAGTTATTTCACTATTACACTCGTACGGTGTGTCACTTTCGCGTGGTTTTCGTACACAGTATTTAGTAAATTTTATTACATTTTATTGTGGTTTTGGATTTTAATTCTTAATTATAGTTTATGAATAATTACGGAAAAACAGTAATTGTGCAATTATTCATCTTGGGGTGGCAAACTCGCCTGCAGAGACCTGCGTTCACACACACTAGCAAAATACTGGTGTACACACTTTCAGTTACATTTGTGTGTGTGTGCACGTCGATTCAGGTCGAAACACCTGTTCATATTTTTGTCCGAGTCAAGCTTGCAATCCCTAACATGCTTATTTCTAATATATTATTAATTATTTACAGTTTATTAGGTAAATTTAAATTTTTTAAATTCCATGCTCAGTACATCACTTATTTGTACTGTCGCAATATATATATATATATATATATATATAAGTGTACGGATGTAATCAATACTATAACTATCATACTTTCTATCATACTAAGTCTGTGCGCTGCAGGTATACAAATAACCGGACGCGGACTAATGGGACAGAAAGACAATAAAGAAAGCGAATATAAACCGAACAGAAACTGTATGCACTAATGTTATCCTTTCGTTGCCTCAGCGTCAATATGCTTTTAATAAAATTAGAACAGACGCGTTCATCTTACCTCACTACGGACCACAGAGGTAACAGAGAAACTGCTGTGGTTATTACTTTTTTTTCACTTACAGTTATGTATTGTACACAAAATAATATCCAGATACAGGAGAGAAATTTAGTTTTTTTTTTACATATTCCTGAGCGGTCATGGGTTTACTAACGTATTCTCACAGTGTCATATATAGAACAAAGGA
This sequence comes from Magicicada septendecula, assembly GCA_034769895.1. NCBI lineage: Eukaryota > Metazoa > Arthropoda > Insecta > Hemiptera > Cicadidae > Magicicada > Magicicada septendecula. The sequence goes on from CM068370.1 coordinate 78,098,642, forward strand.
AGAGTAGATCATGTTACGAGAAATACGGGTACAGAATTGGTAACACAGCGTGTCTAGAATACATTGGATGTACAGCCGCAGTGTGCAATCTCTTAGTATCTCTTAGTAAAAATCTGACATAAAGTAAACGTTTACTACAGTTCTAGAGGTAGGTTGACATAAGTGGAACGTTTATGGATTTGCATTCCCTGCAAAGAAAACAATAGAATTTTCTCAGAACGGATACTATGGTCTAATAGTACTTGACCATTCACAAGCACAGAATTTCAGAAGCGTAGAAGTGCAGAGGAGAAGAAGTGACCATTTCAGAAGAGAGTGTCATAATCACTGTATGCTCAGAAATCAATGTATGCTCTAAGAATATAGTAACTTGAGTCTACCAGTTAGTCCATACAAAACTCTTTTTTTTTGTTGATGTGTAGAATGTTGTGATTTTCATTTTGGTAGCGAAACAAGTGTTAAGAGAATTAAACGTTATTGGCGATAAAGTATCCGTAGTATAACTGAAAGGTTGAGTATCGTCACCACCAGGACTGTGACTACACTATTAATGGTTCTCACATAGCCTTTGGCTGAGTACGTGAGTTTATAGGTAGCATACGTTGTTAAAGTTTTTGAAACGGAACACAGTGAGTTGCCGCGATTGGGCACATCTAGGTAAGGTGACTGTGTCAGTACTAAGTTTCACAGACCCATCTTTCAGACATGGTTCGCATTAACCATATAGATCTAACCGAGGTGATAAATAAACTACGAACGGCAAATGAATGGTAGAAAGCTTAAGCATTTGATAATAATAAAAGATTTGTACGGTTGATAACATTAAAGCGTTGCCAAAACTACAAACACCTGTGACAACAGAAGTGAAAATTCTTTAGAATAAGACCCAAGATAACACTGTAGCGTTTTTGACAGAATAACAATCGGATTCCTATTAATTTTTACCTGACAATTTTTACCAACAGATTTTAAGACCCGTGTGCTATTCAACTTGTGGTTGCATTTAAAAAAGTATAATATTAATATTATAATTTGTTTCCAAAATGAAGTATAGTACAAAAATGCATACGGTACTCATAAATTTAGATACGTATGTACTGCAAAACTACAACTTTAAAAATCATCCATAAATACGGACAAAATGTGCTGAGAAATTTGGTATATTCCCCACGGCAGTCAGTAATTTCACATAGATCTGAGATTAAGAGAGCTATTCTAAAATTAAACTCCGACTGGCTGATATACAGGAAATAGTTATTATAAGAACACCGCGCACCCGTACACCAGCAACCAAAAAACGTTTGTATTGCCACACATAAATCTGAATTGGCTATGTTATTTCTCTTTGAATAGTGACGATGAAAGATGGATCCTATCAGTGTCTATCCCGCCAGCTGAAAGGCAGTGGCGGATGGTAGTTGAAAAATTTGTGGGTTGCAATTGGATTGGATGGTATTAAATTATTTTATTCTCTGAATACAAAATGTCCAAGTCTCCTCCCCTCCAAACAATACACAAGGAAAGCAAAATAATGCAATTTTACTGCCACACCCACGTAAACACGAATATCTATTGTATAAATATTTTTTAAATTTACGATTAAATATTCTGTTACCTGATTTTACACTTTTATTAAAATTTGAAAGGTCTGGAGTAGGCCTACCTACTCTCTATAATTTCAATTATTTCCTCAATAGGACGTAAACTGAACAGCGTTTTTGTTAAGTTTACGACAGAACTAATTGCGTCCTACCAGTTAAATATAATAAATATCTTACACTATGACACCTTAATGATTTATTTAGATTTAACGATGAACAGGACTGACACTAACAACGAACTTCCAACCTGGCGCACCGCGTGTTATTTACCAACAAACAGACTGGTGGCGCCGTGACGTACAACCGGGGTTTGCAGTCCCTAATCACACCGAGCGAGCCTATACCATTATAATAGGAACACCCGAGTCCAGCCAGCCAGAGCACTACTTTATTGTATTTCCCCATATACAAAGCGTTACAGTTGGTGCACACACCGCGGCAAGAGCGTGTACGGTTTTTAGCAAATAATTAATTACGATGACTTAGCTTGAAAACACTATTATTACTTATTGTTTTATTCATAATTCTATAATTTAAAATACAATTTTGGAATTATTGGTGGTTGTACAACCGTGCAACCTAAGCACGGGCCTCCACTGCTGAAAGGTGCGTCGTGGCATTCTTGAAACGTTAAGTCGCCTACTGAATCTACTCTCTAGATTGGGTATAACTGCTAAACGGTATTGGACGACAAGGTTTTTGGCAGTTAGAAATGAGAGAACGAAACTGTCCGGCACTGGCGAAGTCGTGCGGGACCGTCCTCCGAATTGGACGACGTAGGTCGGTTGCCCCGGTTAATCACCGGCTGATCAGAGGTTATAAGGTGGCGTCGAGTTGTCGATATGTCTGTGTAACGTGAGAACAGTTATATACTAACGGACTGAATAACGATAAACGCGTAACGAGATTATAAAGGCGTAACCTTTATATACTGAGTCCTAATTTAACATGTGGGCATAAGGAAACTGGCCACAGTGTTGGCTGGGTGTGGGAACCGTAAGACACTGTGTAGCAGACTAGAAACAGTGGTTAGCGTACAAGCCAAGCTTTAGGGTCGGATTATTTAGTACACTGCGGCAGCAACGGGGAGAGTTATATAAGCGTTTTAAATAAACGTAAATTGGATTAAGTTAATTAGAAACCACAAAACCTGTACGCGGGGACAGTATGGTCGTTAAGCTAAGCCAGACTATATAGTTTCCCCATGACTTTATCGATCGACAGTAAAATAATATTTCAATTAGAAACTAGCACAGGTAAAAGTATTCTTATTAATACTAATACATATCCAGTGCCGGATTTACGACTAGACCGACTAGGCCGCAGGCTCAGAAGGGGCCGTAAGCTACAGATATTTTTTTTAACAGAAGTATTTTTAATAGGAGGCACTTTGATTTATTTAAGTATGATTTGTTGAAATTAAATGATCAATTTGTATTAATAATACAATGGAAAACAGTTCTTATTTAAATATTGCGGGCTTATTTTAAGACGTTAGCATCCTTGAAAACTAATCTGCGCATGCGAATTTTGAACGTCTGCTATATTGCCCCCAAATAAGACCGTGGTACCACCCTTGTTTGTTATTATTGTTTTTCTGTGTTGTGACTAAACGGTTTGAGATTTGAGATTGTTTTATTATTTTTTTTAATGTAAAGAAGGTTTTTACCTTTGTGTGGTGGGCAGCGTGTTGTTTCGTTAACATTTATTAGCGTGAAAACTTTATGAACATAGAATTGAATCCGAACACTAAACGTATTCATCATGAACCATTCATACGCCTAGTGGAACCTACTAACGTAAGATACAAAAAATTAAAGAGGAAGCTCATTTGGAAACAATTAAAAAAAACTCAAAAATTAGATCAATTTTTTAAAACTACGCCGATGTCTAATGATAGCCCTGCAGTTAAATGTGTATCAGAAACTGGCTTCAATGTTCCAAGTACTTCTGCAGCAGAGGTTGCAGACGATTAGACCATTAATAAGCCCGTGGGTACGTGGATAATTTAGAAATTGAAGGGAATCAAAATAGCCGGGGAGGGCGCTCAGAAAACCTTGCCTAGGGCCGCAAATATCTTAAATTCGGTACTGTACATATCCTGGATTACAAATTTATAGACAAATGTTTACACATACAATTATGTACTAACTGTGTAATAAAAATACTTGCCTTTTGGAATCTGTGGACAACCCGGAAGTGGACGGACCTCGAAGTGAAAACATAATATTGGATTAATCTCTAAAGGTAGCGACTATGAATAAAATTATACCATTTTCAAGTACTATATCACGTTTATTATAATTTATTTAGGTAATTCTGTACTTATTCTCTACAATATAACATAATATATGATAACAGCTGATAGGTATTATAAAATGTCCTATATACATCGGGACGTTTATGACGTGTTATGTCACAGGAGACAGGTTTTGGATGTCGTTGTGTACAGTGATCTTGAAGACTTGAAGTACCGGGTCGTCAGAGAAGAACTGGTATTAGATGTTTGGCAATGAAGTCTCCGACTACTACTATAGTACAGAGGGGATGGTCGAAAAGAGGAGTCGTGGGGTAGCTGCTGCGAATTGCGAAGTGGTCTCACTTCTCGCTGCATCAGAGGTTCTTCTTAGACACTGGTGGTGTCCTCAAGGCTTGGTTCCCTCGACAGGAAGTGCGGCAGCTCGTTATCCTTGGGCGGGCAGTGTTTAGCACGGTGAACTTGAAACTCTCTGTCAACAGAGCCCAGCAAGCGTACTTGGTCTTCTACCCGTTCGCCTGCTTCAGCCTTATTGCCTGTGCGGAGGGTGACGTGGGGATACTCCAAGTATGATGGCCCAGATTACGGCCAAATATTTCAGTACGTTAGAGTGATATTTCTTCTCCGCCTCGGTGCGCTCTGCGCTGGCCTATGAGATGATATGTCTCTCTCCTGCTTCGATCCAGTGGTAGAGCACTGCCCCGAAGCTCTTTTGGTTGGCATCCGTTTGTAGGAACATCGGAAAATTTTGCTCCGGTCGAGATAGCTTTAACGGCTGCCGGAAACTAGCTTTGCCCTGAGCTCACTCGTCCCAGTGCCACTTTCTCGTACGCAGCAGGTCCGTTAACGGTGTGGAGAACTGTATGTAGAGGTGGTCAGTTCAATAATCCGCTGTCCAACATCTCTACTACATGGTCCCGGATGATCCTCTTCTTTTCTCCCGAGTACCGGTACATTGGTAGCTAGAATGGTTTGCTACCCTCCTTGAGGTGGATCTCGTGCTTGGCCGCAGATATGGTGCGCAGCGGACCACTGGAGAATACGCTTCGATGACGGCTTAACGCATCCAGGACCTGGTCACGGTGTTGAACGCTAACTGATGTTTGCAGGCTAGTCTCATATATCTCCACTTCCTCGGGGTCTGCACGGTCGGTCCAGAAGACCGTCTGCCGGTTATCGTCCAGCGTCTTACACTCGCAAAAACGACCTATCGTTTAGTGTACTTTCCGTGACACTATTTGATGAGAAGACGACACTCGTATAACTCGAACTTTATTACATATTTTAATATACGTATTGCAACGATACAGCCATAGCTGTATTAGGCATTAATTTAAATAAATGTAAATTTTGTATAATTTGTATAAGTTACGGGTAAATGGACAGGTCTGAGATTGCAGAAATATTTCATTGTTAGATTATGGTAGCAATTAACCTGTTCCGACACGCAGTGAACACCTGCTCAATTGTATGTGTGTTACACGTGTATCTTGTGAGTGTGAGTGAAGCAGGCATAGACAAGAAACTCAGCAACCCGCCCCAAGTAATTAAAAAAATAATTGTTTAATTCACTGTGAGAAAACTAATTAATGTATGATCAAACCAAAGGCACCAAAGTGTGGGTAAAAATTATAGTTATCCCCAGTGAAAAGATTACGTTAATAGAACACGTTATGCGAAGACAGTGCAATATAAACGTGCTAAAAAAATACGCAAATCGCAATCGAAGTAGCTACGATTTATGCTATCTCGATTCTGTGCAAAACAGAGCTATTTTCTAATAATTGCAAATAGATGAAAAGGTTCGGCAGTGGGGGCTGTCACGAGATACGCAGATATCGACAGGACGATTTTGGAGCCGACCAGCGCGGAATCTCGAGAGGGTATAAATTAAGGGTTCGACCGAAAATCCTTCTCTTCATTTCAAGACTCAGTTGCAGCCGGACATGCTGTCCTTCGGCAAAACAGTTTATTTTTATTATCCTATTACAAGTCGCAGTAACAAACGAAATGACGTTTATTAAAGTCACGACAAGATACCGGAAAAGTAAATACAGCAATAGTTAGTCTATCAAAAGTATATCCAGGAAATATGCTGTGGATCGACGCTGGACTCTAGACGTATCCAGGAACACAAAGCTGCCGTAGATCGACGCTGGACCCTAGACGTATCCAGGACCACGCCAGGACAAGAGGAATGGAAAATTAACTCTAGACAACGCTGGAACCCCGGACAACAGTCGTAAGATCATCAGAAATCGAGGTGACATGCTTAATGCATTTTAAATGATTTATAAAAACAAAAGAGCTCATACAGACGATTTCAAAAGACAGTAAATTGAAACAAAGAAAGTTTATATTTAGTAATAATATGTTAAAATGTAAATAAATGTTTAGTCGTAAGAATGAGCGATCGCATATACATAAAAGCAGTAATAAATGAAAGAGAATTTAAAGTAAAGAGAGTAGAGTTTATTATCAAAATAAATAGTAAAGTAATTAGATATTTGAAGTATAGAAAGATTAATTTAAAGTTGAATATTAAAACAAAAGCCAGTCTACAAGAAATTAATATAAAGTTAAATTGAAGTCAAAACATTGGTATAGACTGAGCGAGTAGAGATCAGATCTGAGATAAGACAATTTATTTGAATATAAGAATATTTTAATTTTATAATAAATTAATAAAAATTATTTAACATGTTTAGATATAAGATTAACATGTTTAGATATAAGAATTTTTTTAAATATGTGTAATATTGCATATCGTAAGATATAAACATTAAATAATTAGCAATATCGTGACCGACAAATTAATGATGTTTATGAATAATTTTAATAATGAAAAAATAATAAATATGAGTTTTTAATACTAATAATAAAAATACTCTTATTATATTTACACCTGAACCCCAAATACACGTACATGTTGTTAGTAATGTTATATAAAGTGTATGAGTTCAATTAATGTACCAATTAAATTGCACAGAAAAGAGAATTTGTTACATTTTTGGTCGCCCTTGACGTGTGGCACGACACGCTTACATTTAATAACATTGTATCGTTGTATAAAATGGCGCTCCACGATCGTGGGGCTCCACAAATTTAAATTATATAATAAATTTGTTGTAATATATTATACAGAATATGTTGTGCTTTATACGTTTCTCCTACAGCACTTTTGAAAACAGAAAAGGTTATCACTCAATATTATTACTTTTCTACAATACAAAGGAAAATAAATTTAATTAAGCGGTAAATGTTTTAACGCAAACAATCTGGCAACACTATTGGAATTTTCATTCTATAAAAAGACGGAACGCAAACAATCTGAATGCAGAAAGAAGGGAAATAAGGACATAAATGTAAGTGCATTTGAAAAGAACAGAAACAGTATCTACTGAAGTGTGAGCAACAAGGTCCTTTGTTTGGCTTCTGTGTTTCGTTTGCTTTTATTAAAGTGAAGAGGCACATTCATCTCACCTAACTACGGACCACAGTTTGGGTTGATTTTATTATTTGTTCTGTTATGTTTTTATATTGAATTTAATAGCGGCAATAATCGCTATTATCGCTAGAGTTAATCATCAATATCAAATCAAAATGTTAGTAAAATAGTTTTTAAAGTTTAACCACAACCGAATGTATTAATCAGATCATAATAATTATCTTCTAATAATCATAGTCATAATCTAAATGTGGTGATAAACGTTGTAACTGGTCTTCGAAGATTTTTCAATACATATTCTGCAACCTTTTTCTTACGGGGTTGTTTATTTACAGTCAGGAAATACGTGTTTCCCGTACCGGACCCTGTTCTTTCAGATTATATATTAAAACGCTGCCACCTTAATAAACCTTCCTTGATTCCCAAACAGGGATGGTGAATATCGTACTTCATGCTGTAGTAGTATCTACAGACTGCTACTTGGCCTCTTCTTTCTCCTTCCTTCTTCTTTGTCTTCATGGTGGCCGTCAAGAATAGTATGATGTCTTTACATTGTATCACTTTTGAGTTATTTGTTTCATCAGATTTTATAGCGTAAGTTAGTCTTCCAGCACCGGCTCAACGGATTGTTGTCCTTGTCCCATTCTGAGAGTGTCTTCTCCCACGGTTTGTTGTCATTGTCCCATTCTGAGAGTGTCTTCTCCATATGTGACGATAGTCTGTTTTATTCGTCAGTTTTGTTAATTTTTTTAGGTGATTATTAATCATGTCATTCTCAGTTACTTGGAAACTCACCTCGCACTGTAACGTGTCTATACCTTTATCCAACCATGGGATTATGTGTCTACCCTTTCACATTGATCAAAACGCTGTTCCTATTTTTTTTTTTTTTTTTTTTTTTTTTGTTACTGCCATCTAAGTACCACTTGCCAATTTCAATTCTTTACTCTTTGTTCTTTTCTTTTCTCCAATATTCTTTCATCTTTTCACTGTGTCTCTTCTTCCTGTCTTCAGTCCACTTTGAACCTGTGTTTTTCTCTCTCCTACCCTGGACTCCATAACACTTTTCCCCGAAAAACGTCTCTTTCAATTGCTTCTTCTGCATTTATATTATTTTTTTCTAAATCCTTTTGGTCTTCTTTAATCCAACTTGATGTTGACTTCTTCCCCTACAGATATTTAAAGAGTTGCTTTGTTAACCTATTGTCGTCCATTCTTTATACATGTCCAAAATATAATAATCTTCTTTTTCTCATTGTTTCTGTTATATCTTCTATACTTTGATATATTTCACCATTACTTCTTAATTTCCAACCTACTGAAATTTTTCGAGGGCTTAATATTTCCCACAATAGGTTAACAAAGCAGATCTTCAAATATCTGTGGGGGAAGAAGTCAACATCAAGTTGGATTAAAAAGTCCAAAAGGATTTAGAAAAAAATAATATACACGCAGAAGAAGCAATTGAAAGAGAAATTTTTCGGGTAAAAGTGTTAAAAATGTAAGGAGTCCAGGGTAGGAGAGAGAAAAACGCAGGTTCAAAGTAGACTGAAGCCAGGAAGAAGAGACACTCTCAAAAGATGAAAGAATATTGGAGAAAAAGAAAAGAATAAAGAATTGAAATTCGCACGTGGTTCTTAGATGGCCGATACAAAAATAAAAGAAAATGTGTCATTTGATTAATTTTTAACTTTTAACACTTTTAATTTTCGTTTCTCTGAATTGCGGTAAGATAATAGTTAACAATGATTCGAGTGAATTAGTCACACGAAATCCGCTAATTATTATTATTATTATCATCATCATTATTTCAGGCATATTATTATTATTATTATTATTTTATTGTATTGTTAATAGCAATATTGTTCCTCCTACGAGATCTTCTACGAAGCTACGAGAAAAAATAAAAACAGAAACGCTTAGTGCTAAAAGTAGTTAACACTAGTTAGCGTAAATTGTAGTTCCGCGACAACTTAAATAAAACACGTCTGTCCCCAACGCTACTGTAGCAACGCTAATATTTCTTGTTGTCCCCGCGTACAAGTTTTGTGGTTTCGTAATTAACTTAAGCCAATTTACATTAATTTAAAATGCTTTAAATCTCTCCTGGTTGCTGCCGCAGTGTACTAACTAACCTGGGTTTAACGTTACGTGTGTACTGTACGGTAACCACTGTCTCCAGTCTGCTACGCTACTGCTTTACGTACCCCCCCCCCCAGAATATAAAACATGGTCTGCATTCAATTGTCACCACATAGTGTTCGTTATAGTGTACTCAATATATGAAGCTACATCTTTGTAAACTTTTAATCAGTCATATACAGTTGATTTTATTGCTTCTTGTTCCTTGTCTGTTTTATTAAACGCACGTGACTCGGGGCTTGTACAGAGAACCACACAGTTTCCTTTTAATAATAGTAGACTCGTTAGTATATCACGGATGTAGCTTAGGCGAGGCGATGAAGGCTGACCCTGTTGACAAGGAAAGAGACGTTGTATGCTGTACTGCATAAACAAGGAAAGCCGTGTGGCCAGCACTACCCTTCAGCCGGGTTATTCCCCTAGTCGTTACCCTGGTTACCATGTTACACATTTTTGCAGTTTGATTTCATCTGGGTGGGGCGAACAACGCATGTTGATTTTTCAGCGCTGCTAGAGAATTGATTGAAAAATTATAGAAAAGCTCTGTGGTCTCCTAACCTCAAAGTTTCCTTTGTTGTTAGCTTAATATTTTTTGACTTGAACAGTATTTCCTTATTTGTACTACGCCAGTATATTTATTTAGCTATATATACTTAGTTAGACCTAAACACCCCGAAGAAGTTAAAGAATCATTTTCCATTCTTTTGGCGGCGTCCCGGCATAATTTGCGTAATAAAGAGTGCTCGAAGAGTCTGGAAGCTACTTTATTGCACGGCCTTGACAGAGACACTGCACCTTTTGCGTATAACCGAGAAACGTGTAGAACTTTTACGTAACTGCATCGGCCGACTTTTTGAGATCGTTATGTAACTGTCGTAACAGTATGCATTAATTTTTAAACCTGACACCCATTGACTGTGGATGCTCAAAGCACATTCTCTTTGTCTTATCCAAGTTGAATAGGTGTGTCTCCACAGTTCAGGTAATGTGGGGCTTGCAGTCTTTACCCAGTCATTATAATAATTTGATTTTGCGGCATAAGTAACGATAAATTTAAACAGTAGCAACGATCATCTGTCTCTGACATACTCCTGAAGGGTAGATTCAGAGATTTTATTTAAGAACTTGCTTAGACTGTAATTTTTTTAAGTTACATTATTTAAGAAGATGAAACAACAAAAAATGACATCAAAACTAGGATACAACAGGGAAAAAAGCCTATTCGTTTGCTAAACTCGTTACTTTGATCGAACAAAATGAAACTTCAAACTAAACTGACAATCTACACAACAACTGTGGAGGCCATTTTAACTTACGGCTGCGAATGCTGGCAACTTTCAGATAAAAAAATGATGATAGGAACTATGGAAATGGACTTCTTAAGAAGACCGTGTAATGTTTCTAGAATGCAACATGTTAGAAACAAAGATATAAGAAGGAAAACAGGGCGCGTATTTACAACAGCAGAAAGAACAGAATCCAGACAGTTGCTATGGTATGGTCACTAATGAGGATGGAGAAGAAGCGATGGCCAAAGAAAGCATTGATTTACACACCACAAAACAGGAGAAGAAAAGGAAGACTGTGAACACAATAGAGAACATAAATTAGGAAAAGCATGAGAGATCGAGCTAATGAAGATGATGACTGGAAGTTTAGGGAGAAATGACGATCGAAATGCAGGATGCGGCATTGACTGTAGGACCCCCGTTAATAAAAAAAATTACATTTCTTTTGTGTTAATAGATTCAATAAATGCAGACTATCAACTATTTTAATATCTTAAGGCAAATAGGAAAAAGGAATAGTCACAATCAACTTAATAACGTTCTTATTATTATATATTCCAGGTAATAAGATGAGATAAGATGATCGCGTTTACTCTGTTTTAATAAAAGCAAACGGAATGCAGACGCAAAACAAAGGACCGCATTGTGCACACTTCATTGGAGACTGTGTTTTGTTTGGTTTAAATGCATTTAGTTTTCTGTCCTGTTTTACTTTCCGCTTGCACACGGGTTATTTGCATTCCTCCTGTTTACGGACCCAAGATTCCAATAGTTGTAATTCTGTTTGCATCGGAACATTTACCGCTTAATTAAATTCCGCTTGTAATATTGAAGAAGACTACAAAATTATAGCTATTGTTGAAGTTGTAACAACTGTAATTTGTATGTTAATGAGTGTATGCAGAAACATCACATAGAATATATATATTGGACATACAAATAAAAATCATTAAGAGATAATGGCATACGTATACTTGTATACTTTATTTTATTTATTTAATCTCTTTATACAATACACTGTTGATGCAGACATGTGATACTTTTTCATCTTTTAAATGAAAGATACAAAGTCAAATCCGTTCAATGTATCACAGCATCAAACGTTATTCAAACGCCAGCGACGATATAAAGGTTTACCTCGTATAAACTATGAGGTAAAATATTTGATAAAAATTAATGCTAGATTTTAAATATCTGTATGTAGAACCATACATGACTTCCATGTTCTAAAATTTATATTTACAATCATTTACTAAATGAAATATTTCCATAGAAACTACTTCTTTCTTCAGCCTTAAATACAGTACTGTGGTCACTAACGTATACCACCTCACGTTAGCGGACTTAATTGTCACTGATGATGGCAGTCGATGGCACTGCCGAAACGTCTGGTTTTGCAGAAAACATTGGACCACGTCAAAACAGACCAGGAAGGAATTTTAACAACAAACTACTTCTTTGTTGCCGATAACGTAGTACACATATAAACAATTATCCCCTCCCACTTCAATTATCATTTTCATTTATAAAAAATTATCCCCTCCCTATTCGACTATAGGCCTATATTTCACTTATAGATATTTCATCTACCGTTCTACAGTGGATTATTATGATCTTCTTTTCAGGATACTTTATTTATCAAAATGAAGTTCTTTACTCTTGTTAAAACATAAAACGTTGCAGGTAAACTACCACTTCCCCTTAACCAAAATCAATAGTCCTCTACAACTCAGGCACATATGCAAAAAAGTATTTGATTCTGTCTGAATTTGCGGCAGTTATCGTTTGCCATAAAAAAATTCTACACACAGACACACACACACACACACACACACACACACACACACACACACACACACACACACACACACACACACTTTTCGAAAAACGACTGTTCTTCATGTTTTGAGGGTAGTACAATCAGAATCAGCCCTTATCTCAAACACGATTTTTTCGCCATCACCAGACTTCCATTTCCTTATGGAACATGGAAGTAAAAATCACCAACATGTCTGATTACATCTGTAGCTTTTAAAGATCATTTAGACCCCATAGCCATTGCTGAAATCAGTCCATCCCTTAGCGCCTTCTTTCTTTATATCTTGCATTCCCTTTCAGATTGTATGAGGCAGGGAGAGGGTGAGAGGGAGCGAGCGAGCGAGCGAGAGAGAGAGAGAGAGAGAGAGAGAGAGAGAGAGAGAGAGAGAGAGAGAGAGAGAGAGAGAAATAGGAAACAACTTAAATCTTCTTTCAAAATGCAAAAATTCTCTTTAGTTTAATGAATACAATATAAAATTCCTCTACATTTTCAGATTTATTACTACATTTTTAGACGTATTGCTTAATATTTTTTATGAAATCATCGTCGTCATCAACCTCAAGGATTAGGCTTGTCCTGAACCTGTTCCAGGACTCAATTCGCTCTCGCTCGTCCTACATCTCCCCCCCCCCCGGTCAATATTCCATTCCTAGCACTGGAATAGCACTGCCACCATTCTACCCAAATGTTCAAAACACCTTCTTTTGTTGCTTCTTGGCCGTTCCAACTATGGTTCAACCCCCACGTCCGTCCTTATACCCACATTCTTCTTTCTGTCGAGGATAGTACATGCCAGGGAACTCCTCACAAACTTCACCTCCGCTGCCTAAATCTTTGCCTTGTCTGTTTCCGTCATAACTCTGGTTTCATCTCCGTACATCAAAACTGGTACCGCTGCAGTATTAAAATAACCTTTTCCTTGTTTCCTTGTTTTCCTTATTTTTATGGTATCTGTGATTTGATCTAGAGAAATTTCTATATTTTTTCAGTTTTTCATCCAGATTAATTTCTGTCCCATTTGTAACGTGACATCCCAAGTAATTAAAATGCTGGACTTGTTCCATTATATCTTTCCATTCATAACTATCTTTTCATCTAAAACCATTCAGCACTACCACATACCTTAATGACGCCAGCTTTTTTGTTTGAGTCCTGATTCAGACACACTTAGCTAGAATACACAATTCTACACAGTAAGAACTTTTCCCGTACATCAGATTTCCTTTTTATAATTTTCTTTGCTACAACGTCTGTTACAAAATGTAGAATTTATATCCATAGGAATTTAAGTTTTTTTATCGTTTTAGACTCTCTCTTTTCCTTTTAAGTATTACAAAACGTTCTTGAGGCAATTTGTTAAATCGAATCTGCAAATACTCTGGACTGTAGATATCCACACGTAAGACCAAGGTGATGGCTTTTCGTGGAATTGATCTCGTACGGGCAAAAATTGTTATAGATGGTACTGTCCTGGAACAAGTTAGGAATTTTGAATACCAGGGCTACAGTGTGTCTACGGTGAGCATAAGTTCAACCTTATGTGCGGGACAATTACGCAACCCCTTAACTCAGCAAGTAAAGAAACACGCCTAAAATTCTGCAAGGTGATGGCTCTTCCCACACTTCTTTAGGGTCTGAGAATTAGACTTTAACGAAAGGCCAACCAGTCGCATCCAAGCGGCTGAAACGAGATTTCTCAGGCACGTGACAAGGTATACTCTCCATGCTCATACAAGAAACACAAATAAACGGCAGGGACTGAATACTATGAGTATACTCGACAGGATCGCCCAGTATCGGCTGAATTGGTGGGACCATCTTTGCCGAATGGATGACTGCCGCATCCCCAAACAACTCTGGAACTATAACCCGAGGGGACGGAGAGGTGTGGGACCTCCAAGGAAGAGTTGGAGTGACCAGCTCTAATCTTTGCTTATTTGAGACCGGAACAAACCATCCTTGGTTTAATCCTTGAAGTTGATGATGACAAAACGATCTTCTCGCAGTCTTTATGTCGGTATTAATAGGTGACGATATTTTAAAGTCTTCGTGCTATTAGATATCTGAAGTGGGGAAAATTACGATTGCCTATAATCGAGGAACTTCTGGTATCACTTTCTCCCGTAGGAATTGCCTGATTCATTTGCTTAACATATGAGTTATAATTAGGTCATGTTAGCAACAAGTGTTACTATTTTACTCCAAAGACTGAGGAAACAAAATGAAAGTGGATAATTTAAGGATGAGTCCTGTAACATAAAATGAAATCCAGTTAAATATTCTAGACTTTTGGGTACGACTGCATAGTTACTTAAAGACCAGCATAGAGGGAGATGGATAAGCTAAAAAAATTGAAATATAGTTTTACAAATATGAATAGCATTTAAAAATAATTTGTATATTTGGGCTCTTTATTGAATAAAGTGGTGAATTTAAGAAGCATATTGACCCTGTAGTATTTATGACAAAGTAGGCAACTAAAGTCTACAAAGTATCGTAATCTCAAAAACTAAACTGACAAAATGTCGTAAAGTCTTATTTATGTACTTGAACAAATATGGACAAAAATGCGTAATAACACATTTTTTTAATTAAATGTAACCACGGCTGTCCAGAGCTGTTTTAAGCAGTATAACTGCCTCCAACATTTCAAACAATTTATTTCGTGACCGCTTGCTACTTTGTCGGGTGACATCCAACTGGTGGCTACGCCATGCTTGGCCTGTTCTACATCTGCTAAAGCATTAAAACGCAAAGAAACTTGTCGAATCGCCTAGCTTGCACTGTCGTGCAGGTCTGGGCTTCCGCGAGGTTGGACACCTGCACCTCTAAGTCCACCTCGGAATGGCAGCAAGCCTTTCCAGGAACCTCCCTGGAGGAACCTCCTCGAACCGTTTCGATTCAGCTATCGTCCCAGCACGAATTTCCTAGCGCCTCTTTGCGGAAGCTGTCCGCCTCACTGTGGCACTTCACCGCTCCGGCTGACGCCCTTTGGCGGTCGCATCTATTGATCATATTAGTGCGCGCTGTTCATGTTCCTTCGAATGAACCCTTAAGCGGGGGGGGGGGTACAGAATCTTGCCCCATACGTAAGGTCACACCTAACAAAAATCAAAAGCAAGTCCTTACTTGCACGCTCAATCGTACAGAGGGGTTTCGCGTTCTAACTTCCTTCTGTAGCAAATATACGACCGCGTGATGTGAGGTTGGGCACCTGCACCTCTAACCCCGTAGATGTCTGGTTTAGACATTTTAGACAAACAACAGTTCCAGAAGCTGCGACCCGTAAGACATTCTAGATAGCTAAGATTCCCCGTGCACTACTGTTCTCAGTTTATCTCATAGAGTCTAAAATTATTTTCCATCATCAAGTACTAAAACAGATGACAGACATAACAATGTCAAATTTCAAAGGATTTGTCGTACGATTTCAAATACGATACAGGATAATGTTCGAGAGAAGCTACCGACCTATACACTACAGGAGGGGCCGTAAATCGTTTGGCAATCATGCAGCTGTCTAAAATTACTAATGTGAAGCGACTTGTAGCCCATTCTGTACTGTATGTTTCACAGTGCTGAATACAAAGATAACTGCATTTAAGACCGTAACGCACAACAGAAATCCCGTACCTTCGGTGGTAATAGGAACTGCTAGCTACAGTAAATAACTGTTTTATAGAAGTATTTACTTGCAAGTATAGAAGGCAGCTGATGAACTTGGAAAAAACAGTGGATGAATTACCTTATGCTTCAGATCTTTACTGGATCAAATGAGGACCGGTCAAGGTTACATACTAAAAAAGAAAGAAATAAACATCGTAATGGTTTAGACATGAGAAGGCTGAAATTAATAGAGATAACACCACAACGGGATACCACCACATTAAGGAACCATGTTGGATATCCATAGTAGAGCAAATGGTATGGGCTCTATGTAACATGTTCCGGAGGTAAAATATCCCCTCAGTCGGATCTCCGGGAGGGGAATGCATCGAGGAAATTTACTTAACAAATATCTTGATGATTTGATTAGGAAGTGCTTTGACAAAACAAGAGGTGTGAATGTCGGTGGAAGAAGAATTGATGTATAAGGTTTGCTGATGAAATGGCTGTTTTAGCAGAAAAGGAAGAGACAATGAATGAAATGATAAGAGATTTTAATTTAGTTTGCGGGTAATACGGAATGAGGATTAATAAGGAAAAAACTAAGTGTATGGTGATAAGCAGAGGTGGAAAAAGGGCAAACATAAAGATAGGACAAGACAAAATACAACAGGTGGAGTTTTCTAAATATCTTGAAAGCTTGATAAGTGAAGATATGTCCTGCACTCGTGAAATTAGAGCAAGAATTGCTATAGCGAAAGAGGCATATAATGAGGAGACAAGACTGCTGTGTGGCAAAATTAATAAGAATTTAAGAAAAAGGTTGGCCAAATGTTATGTGCGGATCGTTGCTTTATATGGTGCAGAGACATGGACACTGAGGAAAGAGGATGAGAAAAGATTAGAGGCACTTGAGACGTGGGATTGGCGAGCAATGGGAAAAGTGAGGTGGGTTGATAATGTAAGGAATGATTAAGTTTTAAGAAGAATAGGCGAAAAGAGAAGAATCCTGAAGGCAATAGAATACAGGAAAAGGAATTGGTTAGGTCATTGTTTAAGAAGAGACTGTTTGCTTATAACTGCCTTGGAGGGTGTTATAGAAGGAGAAAAATGAAGAAGGCGTAGAAGAATGAAGTTAATAGATAGCATTAAAAATCACAGGGTGTTACGAAGAAACGAAAAGACTGGCATGCGATAAGACAGCTTGGAGAGCTTTTACCATTTAAAGACCTGCCTTAGGTCAGAACACCAAATAATATAATATAGTATAATAACACCAAAAAATAAATTATACACTATCAGTCTAATTGGTGAAAGTGCTAATAGTTTAAAAAGTAACATATAGTTTTACATGAAATGAATAAACTCTAAATCTGTTAAGTAATTAACATTTTTCTTTTTCAAATGTGTAAAGTAATTAAAATTTTTCTATTTCAATTTAAATCATATTTAATTTTCACATAAAAACTACTGTAGATACATTAACGTGTATTAAATTTTTGTGACATTAGAACGCAACGTAGGAAACTGAACTCTTTAATGTGGATGCATTTAAAAGAAACACGTTAATGCGACGGAGACAGCATTTTGTACGGTGTTAATATTCTAAAGCTGCATTCACTTAACGAGACGCGTTTGCTGGTAAAAACGTTTGCAAACGACAACCAAGTAGACAAGTCTTTACCTTTTGACAATCTTTTGTGAAAGTAAAATTGTAAAAATTAAGTTTAAACGTTTTCAACGGGCTGCAACATTTTAGGTAAATTAATTACGGACTTGCAATGTTAACGTGTCTTGCTTTCTAGCTCCCTTTACTTCTCAATGACTATACAGCACTAATGACATTCGTCCATCTCAGTAATTGCACCTTGATAATAATTAATAATCACTTGACAATACGTAACACTAATTATACGTATTATGGTATTTATCAGTTGTGTTTTATTTCTTAACTTCCAGAAGTATTTACAGTATTAGATTCTAGTATTCCGTTTCCTTCATTTGTCGGCTTCTTTCTATCTTTGAGCTGGTAAATTAATACTTGCTTTGGTATATTAGCCATTGGTTGTACGAGGATGTTCAATAGAAACAGGATTAGAGGCTGTAAAGCATTTTTTATTCGACGATTTAAAAAGAAGTCTCCATTAAGATTAAGGCATGAGTCCCACTGTTGCATTAATCTGTAGATTCCCTGCTAGTAAAATTCTTGCGGCTGTTTGTGGAACCATTCGCTAACAGCAAACTCTACCTCAGCGTCTGATTTGAACCGCCGCCCTTTTAGTGATTTCTTCAATGGGCCAAAAACATGATAATCGAATTGGGACATGTTGGGACTGTAAGGTGGACGTTGTAAGACTTACCCACTTCATACGACAAAGCAGATCTTGAATCGTCTGGGCTACATGAGCTTGAGCATTATCATGCAGAAGAATGACACCATTTGTGAGATTCCCGAGACGTTTATTCTTGATGCTGACCCGTAAGCGTTTGTGACGATTTTTTAAATAAAAAGAAATAAAAGGAATTTTTTTATTTAAAATCTCCCATTAAAACAAGACATAAACCCCTTAAGAAAATGATAAAGTAACCCCGAAATAATAACCAAAATAAATAGTTTAAACCAAAAAAGAATTCGAGAATAAAATTGAGATAACACCCCTTAATAATTAACCCTGCTTTAACCTGCCGAAACCGGCATCAACACGCAAAATTACCCGTGAATAAGACTAATAATAGTATTAAATTGCAACTTGATAAAAAACATAACGATGTACAATAATAAAATAAAAAGTAAGAGATCCATAGTATAATTAAATATGTGAGAGAATAAACGAATAGATATTAATCGGAATATGGAACTACTTTTATGCTGAATAGTAAACTACGCGAGATTACTACTCTCGCCCCAAAAACGAAACACACTTGAAATGGAGCGGTCGAACCGCAAACAGCATACACCCGTGATGCGGTACAATAATAATACTTTTAAAAGTTAATAAACTCGCCAATTGAGACGTAGCGGCACCCAGTACACATTTAAAGCCATGTGAACCGCGAATATAGTCTAAC
The DNA here is from genome assembly GCA_034769895.1 of Magicicada septendecula. Classification (NCBI taxonomy): domain Eukaryota; kingdom Metazoa; phylum Arthropoda; class Insecta; order Hemiptera; family Cicadidae; genus Magicicada; species Magicicada septendecula. The sequence continues at coordinate 78,117,873 of CM068370.1, forward strand.
AGTGTAATTACAGTAAATATGTAATAAAGTAAATATGTAGTAAACGAGTGAGTGTGGATGAGAATTGCGCGTCTATGACATCTCTAGAAATCTTAACAATAAAGTGTATGTAATTAGAAATGTGGTAAAATCATAATGTGAAACTCAAGAACTAACCAACATGTGACGTGAATACAAGTGAATAAAACTTTTGTGCAAATGATCCAAAACAACGAGCGATTACTACAGCTTATTGAGAAAGAGAGAACCAGGACTCATCATGACTAAAATGACTTCAGAACTTCACCATCACCGGATACGAACCTAACAACAGAAACCTGATCTTCAAAAAAAACTACAAGACACAAGGCACAACCGAGAGAGTCGCCGATTCGCCAAGGATGATACACACAGGTGACACGGAGGTTTAGCTTCCGTGGTTCAGAACTTGAAGTAGATAATACATGATAAACACTAAATAGATAAAAAATGAACGTAAAGTAAAACAAGAAAGACTGATTTAATTAACATAAAACTGTAATTTCATGCTTAGCAATAACATGCGTTAATTTAAATATTTTTTTATTAAATAAAGCAATATTTCAGATGACACAAGAATGAATATTATAAATGAAATATCATATGCTGAAACAAAGTACTCGGCTCCGAGGGCATTAATAAAAGAAAAGCTATGTTAACTCACATTACTAAATTACTCTAATTCTCTTTGTACAAGAGGTACAAATGTTTTAACTTTTAATATACTCATTGCTAAATTTATGTAATAAAGAGATGTCATGGTCCAAAAGGAGAGTGAATAAATCTACAAAAACCCCTGTCAATATCCCTCAATTCACGGGATCCTATTTAACAGTTCTTTACGAGTTTTTTAAGATTATGGCAGCCTGTTTAATTGACCTGAGCCAATTAACCAGGTTTCCGATATTATAACGAAAGAAACGTTATACGTTTTACCTGTCTATATCGCTCAGCGTTGATGTTGACACCAGATTCTTTAAAATCTAAGAGCTGTACACCCTGATAATAAAAAAATACGGTCACCATTACTTTTCGTGGCGAAGGCTGGGACCGACATTTTTTCGTCTTCGGAGATTGTGTATACTTCCACGGTGTTAAAAATGGAAGGAGTCCAGGGTAGGAGAAAAAAAACGCAGATTCAAAATGGACTGAAGACAGGAAGAACAGACACATTGAAAAGATGGAAGAATATTGGAGAAAAAGAAAAGAACAAAAATAAAGGATTGAAATTGGCATTTGGTCCTTAGATGGCCGATCCAAAAAAAAAGAAAAGAAATTATGTATAGGGACATTTAACGCTGCTATTATTATTGACAATAATCATCAGCGTCGTTTTCATAATCGTCAACTTAAACAAACCACGTTGTACAGTGTCCATAATTCTGTCCATACACCTTTCCAGAGTTCTGCGCAATTCCCGATTTCTGGGTGCAATTCTTACAGTTATTTGTACACTATCAGACTATCTTGTTGGACATACATACAATTCCTGCTTAGATGTCCATTCAGTTATTCTCTTTGTCTTCCAACGAAGCGACACGACCGCTGAAATTTCTCTTCAGCTTATCTGAGACATAGACTTCTTTCCAGACTTAAAGAGCTCTTTTTTCAGTTGCAGCGTTACCAGTTGTTTAGTGTTGACCTGAGAATTGCTCGTTCTATTGTTGCTTGCGATATATAATTTTCCTGCATTACCTTTACATTCCGGAAAATTTCACAGAGAAAATCATCCTGCGCTGGACAGATTATTATGAGAAGCTACAGAGGTAAGCTATTATTCAGCATGGGCATGGACATGGAAAAAAAATTGTCCGAGGATACTGAAAGGTATACGAAAAACAGAATGAACTAATAGTAAATATTGTTTTAAAGAAGAACACGAATTGGCTATATTCTACAAACTTTTAAATTAAATTTTAAAAAAATTGTATAAGAAGAGTTTTCCGGGCTGTTTGGCCGTGGTCTACGGTTTAATGAGGAACCAAACGTTTCAACAGCACCACTGGCTGCCATCATCAGTGGAATTCAAAGAAATTCAAGACCTCCTTAACGTAGGTTGTTATCGTCACGCCCACAGTACTGTGGTAAAGGGCTCTTCTTATATAACTCTTCTTATACAACGGACAACGGCCGTGAAAGCTTAGGACAATTAAAAAAAAAATTGTTTAGATGAGTACCACCGTCTCCACGGGGTACTAGACTACGTGGGTGATACAGTTTGAAAATATGTGCACGGAAGAGCTTCCACATGGTGGGGTCGAATGATTCCAGTGAACCCGAGAGTGACCTAATGAGTCGCCAGGCCATACTACCTCCCCCCCCCCCCCAAGGAAGACACGCCGGGGAAAGGACACCCGGCTGGGCTGACCACTATCCTGTAGTATCATTATTGTGGAATGCTAGATGCTTATGCGAGAGTGAGACCGGTAGCTGTCTCGCCCCCTTTCTCCCTCCAACTACGTTAACTCCAACAATTCCCCAAACGTAGGAGGAGGAGAAGGGCACAAGAAGACGGGACCGAGCGCTACTAGGGTTTACTAGTGTTTCAACGAACATCGCGGAATTGGTCAGAGGCGCAACACAGCTACTGGCCAGGGAATCCCATCGCTGGTTCTAGTTCGTGTAACGCTACTCGGGTTTAACCCGTCTCATTTCGCGCAGGTGACACGCACATTTCCCAACTATCAGCACCAGTCACGTCGAACAGAGAGCTGCGCGTGTCTGCATGGGTACTTCGATTCACGCAAAGCTACTCGCAATCGACGATGATTGCCAATGACTATCGGGGGGACATCCCCGCCCACGTTACAGGGGTCCCTAGGGCGCCGTTTGCGGATGCGTGACTAGGTTCAGCACCCGGTGTCTAAATAACAGACAACCTGAGAGACTACTGGGCACGGAGGAGAACCTTGGTTCCCAAATCGCGGCGTTACTCGGTTATCACCGCACCTCATACAGCTAATAATCAGGGATACCGGAAGCTCTGGTTTTCACGCCCACTTCTAGGGTTCACTGCACCTACTTGCTAGAGATGAGCAAATACTGCTTCGCGTTCACAAGGCACACGCTCTACGATGCAGCGCCAATACAGCTGAAATCCAGTCCACTTTCACTTCCGAGCAGTATTTATGAGGCCGTGTGTACCTGGCAAGAATAGGGGTGGAGGAAATCAGCCCCCAACCTCCGGGAGGACTTTGGTGATGCAGCAGACCGTAGGATGTCCATCGGAAGCATGTCCACTCCTAGATGAATGAACTACAGACAAAACGCCTACATAATTCGTAGTAACCAATGTTCTGCAGGCTCAGCAAACGCCTACATAATTCGTAGTAACCAATGTTCTGTAGGCTCTGCAAACGCCTACATAATTCGTAGTAACCAGTGTTCTGCAGGCTCTGCAAACGCCTACATAATTCGTAGTAACCAATGTTCTGCAGGCTCTGCATACGACTACATAATTAGTAGTAACCAATGTTCTGCAGGCTCTGCAAACGCCTACATAATTCGTAGTAACCAATGTTCTGCAGGCTCTGCAAACGCCTACAAAATTCGTAGTAACCAATGTTCTGCAGGCTCTGCAAACGCCTACATAATTCGTAGTAACCAATGTTCTGCAGGCTCTGCAAACGCCTACATAATTCGTAGGAACCAATGTTCTGTAGGCTCAGCAAACGCCTACATAATTCGTAGTAACCAACGTTCTGCAGGCTCTGCAAACACCTACATAATTCGTAGTAACCAACGTTCTGCAGGCTCTGCAAACGCCTACATAATTCATAGTAACCAACTTTCTGCAGGCTCAGCAAACGCCTACATAATTCGTAGTAACCAACGTTCTGCAGGCTCAGCAAACATTCGCCAGTACTGTGAAACGTTTTGCTTTCTATTTGATCTTTTTACTTTTCAGTTTTGTTTAATAGGTTTTTTTAAATTTCTTGTTGTCAATAAAGAGCAGACAACACGTTCCTTCTTTTTGCTGTTATTTTTAAAATGACACTGTATGTTTAAAATCGACAATGACAAATATTTTTTAAAATATTGAAAAAATATTTTCTTTCAATTCGAAATAAATATCATATAGCATATTCAATGAGGCCAAATGTTATGTGTGGAATGTTGCTTTAAATGGTGCAGAGACATGGACACTGAGGAAGGAAGATGTGAAAAGATTAAAAGCGTTTGAGATGTGGGTTTGGCAAGCAATGGAAAAAGTGAGGTGGGTTGATAAAGTAAGGAATAACGAAGTTTTAAGAAGAATAGGGGAAGAGAGATGAATATTGAAGGTAATAGAAAATAGGAAAAAGAATTGGTTAGGTTATTGTTAAAGAAGAGACAGCTTGCTTATAACTGCCATGGAGGGTGTCATAGAAGGAGAAAATATCGGTATGGAGAACCATACATGACTTCCATGTTCTAAGATTTATATTTAAAATCATTTACGAAATGAAATGTTTCCATAGAAACTACTTCTTTCCACTTATTGCTTCAGCCTTAACAACAGTACTGTGGTCACTAACACCACACGTTATCGCACTCGATTTTCACTGATGATGGCAGTCGACGGCACTGCCGAAACATCTGGTTTTGCAGAAAACGTTGGACTACTGCCAAACAGCCCGGGAAGGAATTTTAACAACAAACTACTACTTTGTTGCCGATAACGTAGTACACATATAAAAATTATCCCCTCCCCCTTCAACTACAATTTTCATTTAGAGAAAATTACCCCCACCCCGTCCAACTAGCCTCTTCATTTACAGATATTTCATCTACGTTTCTACAGTGGATTATTAAGATCTTCTTATCAGGATACCTTATTTATAAAAAGTAAGTACTTTACTGTTGTTACAACAAAAAATGTTTCCGGTAAACTGGCCTTTCCCCGTAACCGATCTTCACCAAAATCAATACGCTTTGAGTCTTCTACAGCTCAGGTACATATGTAAAAAATTGTTTGATTCTGTTTGAATTTACTGCAGTTATCGTTCGTCATGAAAAAATTTCTCTTGTTGCAACATAAAATGTTGCAGGTAAACTACCCCTTTCCCTTAACCGATCTCTACCAAAATCAAAAGGCATTGCGTTTTCTACAATTTAGGGATGTATACAAAAACGTATTTGATTATGTTTGAATTTACGGCAGTTACCGTTCGTCATAAAAAAATTAACCTTGTTATCACATAAAACGTTACCGGTAAACTACCCCTTTCTCTTAACTGATCTTCAGCAAAATCAATAGATCTTGCGTCCTCTACAATTCAGGGATGCATGCAAAACATTATTTGATTCTGTTTGAATGTGCGGCAGTTATCGTTCGTCATAGAAACAATTACTCTTGTTAAAACATTAAAGGTGGCAGGTAAACTACCCCTTTCCCTTAACCGATCTTCACCAAAATCAATAGGCTTCAGTTCTTTACAATTCAGGAACGTATGCAAAAAAATATTTGATTCTCTTTGAATTTACGGCAGTTATCGTTCGTCATAAAAAAAATTACCCTTGTTAAAACATAAAATGTAGCCGGTAAACTACCCCTTTCCCTTAAACGATCTTCACCAAAATCAATAGGTCTTGAGTCCTCTACAATTCAGGGATGTATGCAAAACATTATTTGATTCTGTATGAATTTGCGGCTGTTATCGTTTGCCATAGAAAAAAATCTACGGGCAGATAGACACACAGACACTTTTCGAAAAATGACTTTTTTCATGTTTTGAGGGTAGTACAATCAGAATCTGCAATTATCTCGATAATTGGCATTACGGTTTTTTTGGCATCACCATACTTCCATTTCCTAATGGAACATGGAAGTAATTAATAAACACGACGTTTCGACCTCTATAGAATTAGAGGAATCAGAGGAATCAGAGGAATTTGCAACCACGGGAGGAATCATTCCTTGATATAATGGTGAGTAGCCTACTGTTTTATTATTATTATAATTATTATTATTATTATTATTTTATTATTATTATTATTTTATAGCTATGTTTGTATAACTAAAGTTTGGAGTTTTGACGATATCTATTTGTTATTGATAGATTTATCTTTGTATTAATTTGTTGTTCGCCTGAAGACGACCTCTGATTCTATAGAGGTCGAAACGTCGTGTTTATTAATTTTAACTTACGATGGCCAATGTCCGAAACCTTATAACTTGTAATGAGTATATTATGCTCCATCGATTAATAATAATTTATCCGTTTGAGCCACAGATACATAAGCACGTCGAAAAATCCGATGACATTGACTACACTTGTTTACAATTCAAAAACAAAATTTAATTATTAGTCAGCCGATAGTAGGCGCATAGTGAGTAGTGAGTTAGACATGAATGAGCCTTCTCAAGTAGTGTTCCAGTGTGTTTGGTTTTTGGCGCAGGTTACTCATAGAAGTAGGGATGCAGCGGAGGGTAGTTCGGGGTAGGTTGGTGGGGGATGTGCAATATTACGGAGACAGAGTACCGCAGAACTGTGTGCGCTCTGCTACCTCACGCAACAACCCTCCGCGACGCCCGGTCGGTCTTACGCTATCGCTTTACGTCGTCGTATGCACGCCGTCATTCACGTTACATACGTTTGATAACCGGTTCCACAAAACAGTGGCTTTTCTTATTAAATATATACAATTTCCATGTTTTTTAAATTTTCAAATATAAAAAAGTGATTTAAAAGTAAACGATAACTTTTTAAAAAGTTTGTAAAAAACCTACTAATAAAGAAATTACTTTTGTAAATACTTTGTTTTTAAAGAATACAGTAAATTTATTTAACTTTTAGTGTTTGGTGTTTGCTGAGAATTCGTATATAATTTTTTTTTTATAGAGAAAAAAGTGTTGAATTTTTTAATTACGTAATTTATGTGTAATTTTGAATTTTAAACAATGTATATGTATCCACAAAGTTGATAAATTACATTTCTTTAAATAAAAGAAAGAACTTCGAAATTAGCCAGACTTAATTTAAAAAATTAAGTAAACGTATATTGTTATTCTTCTTCTTCTTGCTATTATTGCTATTACTGCTATTACGTGTGTGTTCTAGATGTTTCTATAACATTGGTAATAATTCATGTGTTTTATAACAAAAAAATTTTTGCTAGATAAAAAACTTGTAGAACTAGTAGTTAATGTGGTAGTTTAAAATTTAAGATTTCAATATTCGAACTTGAAAAATTTAGAAACAAAGATTTTTTACATTCTGTTTGTTAACTCTGTATTTGGTAACTCGAAATAATTAGAACCTCTTGTGAGTTATGAAATCAGACTAGCAAAGTATGTAGGCCTACTAGTAAAGAGCATACCTTGTTTTTTTAATACAATAAATGTAACTTGGGGAATATTGTAATAAAAACAATAATAATTTCCATTTAACACAAAGTCAGTAAAATAATTTTTCTCGCTTTAATCTAAGTTATTTAAAGTTTGGTTAACCGCTTTGAATACGAAATTCCAAACCGTTTCATTTGAACGAACAAGAAAGTTTCTTCTGCCAATGTGTGTTACGTGAGCTGGGTTTGAATAATGTCTATGAATGCCGGCGACGTCATAAGTTTACCCAATAACTATGGATAAACTGCCAGTGCAGTGGTGTTAGTGCGTCTCTGTGTTAGTGCTAGTGTGATATCAGAAAAAAAGTTCAATAATAAAATATAAATATCACATATATATTCGTTCAGGGTGTAAGTGATTACAGTGATTGCAGATTCACGTAGGGTGTTATTGTAGTAGTGATTGTCGTTTCTTATCAGTGATTCATAAAAGAGGATACTATAACAAACACCATGACGGATAGCAGCTACAATTCGCCGGCACGCAGTATCGGAGAACCGTCGTCCCTTACGGAGTCGGAGAACGAGTCGGAGACGTTGGAACTGGTCACGGAAATTCCGGGCACTCCTGATCAGACGATCGTCGACGGCTGGCTCAAGTTCCGCGACAACAAGAGGGTAAGTTCACCCACTACTCATTAAACGCCATTAGGCCTATAAGACTCGCGCGTATTTATATTTATACGCAATGAAAATCTGTGTAATGCGCAATGATGAGTTATACTGTAAAAATCCCTAACTATATTACAGTATTATATAACACTGTATAGTAATTACAAAAATAATTGTTTTTAATACAAACAATACATACAAAAATTCTTTTTAAATTTTGTATACCATGGAGTACATTTTACAGAATCGATATTTTTGTCATCAGAGATCACATATGAATAAATAGTTAATCAAATCCGAAACATATGTTACAATTAAATCCTTAAATTCGTAGTGACCGTCAATCAATGATTTTTTCAGTGAAGGGTTTGTGAGGATCGGTCAAGAATATAACACACATTTTTAACTATCTGCTGTAAGTTCGTAAAGTTCTACAGTTTATATTTTTATATTTTTCTAAATTAATGATTGTTTTAAATACCAGTAGTAAGTGAAACATGTTAAAAATAACTTTTAATAATTACATAGTTGGACAATTGGACATCCCTTAATCTGTTTTTAGCTATAATATATTTTACTATTCTATATGCTGACTGGTAAATGTATAAACATTTTCTGTACCAATCTAATATCTAATTGTTGATTATTACTTTTATTATTAATTAAAAATTCCATTAAATTATAGTAATTTAAATTGTGATAGTGTACAAATTAGGTTTTGTGATATTATAATTTTATCGTTGTCTTAAAGAAAACATTTGAAGATGTAAACAAACTATCTGAACTCCTTCACATATACAATGATACATACATATGAACGCACACGCGTGTACGCACACACACGCACACACACTCACATATACAGACACGTTCACCCAAATAATTGTTCTGTTGTGTTTGACATTTCTTTTGTATTCATACACAGGTCATGATGATGACAATAAACATTGTAGAAACGTCGACACAAATAAGTTAAAAATTTGTGTTATATTTTTGACCGATCCTCACAAACACTTCACAGAAAAAATATGTTATAATATTTAGTGATTGCAGGACAAAAAGATTATTTTCTTGAAACATATGTTATAATATTTAGTGGTTGCAGGACAAATAGATTATTTTCTTTATACATACTAATTAATTATTGAATAATTAATGAAAAGTCATTAGTTCCATTTGGACTAGGTGTTTTGTATTGCAAAGATATAATAATATTCGACAGTGTAATGATGAAACGCAATACCGTAATAGTGGCTAAGCGTTAAGGCGACCGCCATCATTGAAGCTTCGGCAATCAAAACCAACGTTTCGGCTGTGAAATTCTTCAAGTAAAGGAACAAATCACATTTACTTTTAAAAATTAGACATTTCTCTAAAATTTTAATTAAGTAACAGAGAAGCAACGAATGATGGTGTTTAGCTTATCTATATTTAGTGTACTTCAAATTAACAGCTAAAGTAAATATGTATAATTTTTATTCTACTGTCTGAACCTATCAAAATCATTGTAAATTGCATTGTGTAAATCTATTACACAGTGGCACAGTGTTAATTTCTTATTGTGCACCAGTACACAAATATAAAACGTATATAATAAATAAGGTTGAAAGACGTATAAATAAACAGAAGCGATACATATATATATATATATATATATATATATATATGTATATTATATTTAATATTTATAATGATTTCCCTCAAGATATTTTTTCCTTATTTATTCTTAGGAACATGTTTCGGGAACTATTGTGTTCCCATCCTCAGCCTTCGTGATTTTGAGTCTGGTGAAGTACTTGTGTGTTGGCTGGTTGTTATTGTGGTTTCCTGTTGGCCCCTGGTACTTTAAATTGGTATTATTGTGTGTGGTTGTGGTGTATGTATTAGTATTTTGTGTATTTTCGATGTTGAGAGCTTTGAAAATTGCGTCATGTTTTCTATTGATTTGTATTTGTTCAGGTATTAGTTTGTTGTGTGTGTGTGTGTGTGTGTGTGTGTGTATATATATATATATATATATATTATACGAGTTAATATAAAAAGTTTGAATATTATTGTTTCTTATTTCCTTTCCTTTTTGGTTTCAGTCATTGTTGTATTTTTGTGTTAATTTTTCCTTTTGTTTGAGGTTTTAACTTGAATTCACTATCAAAATTATTTATTCATTTATTTACATATAATTTTTCCGGTGAAGGGTTTGTGAGGATCGGTCAAAAAATATAACACAAATAACACAAAATATTTGTATCGACGTTTTGACAATGTTTATTGTCATCATCAGGACCTGTGTATGAATACAAAAGAAATCTCAAAGAAACAAGAACAATTATTTGAGTGAGCGTGTTTGTGTAATTAATTGTTAATTACTGCTTTTATAATTAATTACAAATACCATTACATTGTGAGCAATTTAAATTGTAATATTGTAATTAATTTCTGTGATAATATAATTTTCTCATTGTTTTTAAAGAAAAGATGTAAAACAAACTATCTCAGCTCCTTCACATATACAAGGATACACACGTACGCATGCACACGCGCGCGCGCGCACACACACACACACACACACACAAACACATACATGTTCACTCAAATAATTGTTCCGTTGTGGTTGACATTTCTTTTGTATTCATACACAGGTCCTGATGATGGACAATAAACATTGTTGAAACGTTGACACAAATAAGTTAAAATTTGTCTTATGCTTTTTGACCGATCCTCACAAACCCTTCACCGGAAAAATTAATATATTATGTTTAAAGGACTTGCATTGAACTCGAGTTTCAAATAATAATGTGTTTGTTATTAGTATTTGTACACGTTGTTCTATTACATAAGAAGCGTTATCTTTACTAACGTGTACAAATAAGGTAATCTCAGTGATGACAAGTATAGAGTATAAAATGTTTCCAAGTTAAACGTACACACGTGCGCGCGTCAAAAACACACTATAATAAATTAAAGTGTTCTTTATACAATTCATAGGCCTACTACGAGTGAATAATTCTCCAGTACAACATACTAATTATTTATTTAATATTTATAAATTCTTTACGTCAATATGTTTTATCCCCTTATTTGGTACATGTTTCGGGAAGCATTTTGTTCCCATCTTCAGCCTTCCTGATTTTATATCTTGTAGAGTATTTGTGTTTTGTGGAGTGAATGTTACACAGGACAAACAAAAAAGGAACTAAAAATACGTTATTTTGAACATCTAAACGCCTACAAAAAAAAACATAAATATATAAATCTAATTTGAGTACACATGCAATAAACACAGGACATGAATTCTCAGACATAACCAACATGACACTAATAAAACACATACCACACAAAGACACCATAATGAACATATGGGAAAATTTACAAATATACAAACACAAAACAGACTAATTCCTGAACAAATACAAATCAATACAAAACATGACACTATTTTCAAAGCACTCAACATAGAAAATACTCAAAAATCTAATATATACACCACAATCACACACAATAACACCAGTATAAAATACCAAAAATCAACAGGAAACGATAGAAACAACCAACCAAAACACAAATACTCCACAAGATATAAAATCATGAAGGCTGGAGATGGGAACAATACGCTTCCCGAAACATGTACCAAATAAGGGAATAAAACATCTTGAGGTAAAGCATTTATAAATATTAAATAAATTATATATGCATCAAGAAATAGACTGTAGGAAAAAGTGTTTAAATATGCTAATAGTATGTGAATTAAATAATCTTTAAGACCGTTCCAAAATGTCATTTTAGGTACATTTTAGGTACTTACTGAACTAGCAAACGGAGTTCTCAGTATTAACTCGATTACTGACATTTATCTGTCTGTCTGTCTGCTATCTACAGTATACTTCACAATAACTTTTGAATGCACCAATCGATTTTTGTAAACCTGACATGTGTATGCCTACGTTTATCCACAGAATCCTATTGTTTTGATAGTGACACCCCAGGTATAGGGGCGGGATATAAAAATGTGAGAGACAAAGGTTGAAAAAAAATCGTGTAATTCTTTGAGGCGTATCAAATTAAGGAGAATTTAAACCCCCGAATGCAGTGTTTACGCAGAATGTTTATTGTACCATTTTATACCTTACAAGAATTATTTTACATAATTAAAAATTAATTATGGTAAAATAATAGAGTAGACCTAATTGATGTTTTTGAATTTTTTTTGATAATTTACAAAAAATATCGAATGTTGAAATTCATGTAACAACAATTAGCATTTCGTTCAAACTGTTAACAAGTTATGGTGCTCAGTTATGTTTAGTAAAATTAGTCAGTTTTATATATTGTAAATTATTTAGTAACATATTAATTATGTTCTTGAAAACAGTGTCACTGATACTGTCCCCGTTGTCTTCCATCTTCTGCGTGCAGTAATGAGTTAACTCCTAAGGTTACTGTATAAGTGTCTCCTTTTTGCCACTCTTATCAACGGTAAACAATTTTCTCTCAGCGTTCGGTTCCAAAAGTAAGGGGCTAGTGACGTGGTCTTCATCGTCAGCAGACTTCACGACTGCTAGATTTGTCACGTTGACGTTGGTTGAGGAATCTTCTAGGGTGGGGCGCGGAAGATATATTTTACTTTTTTCTTCCATCCTCCATTACGTAATTAGTTTCTCAATAAGTTCTCGTCAAATGGACGTGGAAATCCTACACTCTCTTCATTTCGTAACACCATCTCGTTGTGTGATACTTTTGGTAAAGTTATATACTGAGAAAAGTTATAGACCTATTTGACCTACATCTGTACTGGTCGTCAGCGTACATAGAAAATCGATACCAAGCAGGAATCTGTTACCCGGAAATGCGTTTACTGTTATTTCTGGTAATTTCCAGGGGATATTGCATCCTGAAACTTCATTCCTCTTCCCAGATTAATTCTTAATTACTGTACATATTTTACATACACGACTCTCCTTCTCTTTTATTAAGTTTCGTTCTGGAGAATCATTGACACATGATCGCTAAGACGAATAAACGCATTTATACACATGTATTATATGTATATGAAATATATAGTAAGCTTCACAACTGCACAGCAGTATTTAACATTTCCAATACTATTGATGTATAGTATATGTGCATACTTCTAATAATAAACTTTTAGTTCTGTGAACTTATTTACGCTCATCGACTGCATGTTGCTAATGTCCAAATTCCCAGCACATCGAAAAGCAAGTAGATTTAATTGTCCATTAACGAGTAGACTAACAGTTTTAATCCACTGTTAGGATTGGTGTTATTTTAATTACTTAAAATTTAAAATAATTATTCATAAAGATTTTAGCAATTTTACACACTAATGTAACTAGTATACGCTTGTGATAATAAGAACCCAACACTTCCCTTGCACATTTTTCACTCCCACTATAACACTGCACTTACTGTTATAAACGTCTCAATCCTACTTTAGATATTTGTTTAATCCTAATAAATATATATATTTATTATTTGTTTTCTATATATGTATATATAAAATTATATTTATATTATAAGTTTAATTCTAATATTCAAACACTTTTTGCTACAGCCTATTTCTTGTTGTATATAATATATTTAATATTTATAATAACTTTACCTAAAGATATTTTTTCCTTATTTGGAACATGTTCCGGGACGCTTAGTGTTCCCATCCTCAGTCGTAAAATTAAGAAGGCTGAGGACGGGAAGGCTAAGGCTGAGGGTCCCGAAACATGTTCCGTTCCAAATAAGGAAAAAACATCTTGAGGTAAAGTTATTATACATATTAAATATTATGTGTGTGTGTGTGCGTGTGCGTGTTTCGTTTCACATATAGTCACATTAAATTACAATATAATACAGTATATTGTTTTGTACAACACACAGAGAGACAGAGGCTATGAATGTAGGATATAAATATTTTAGAACTTATATTGTCAAAAAGATTGTTTAATTTTTTAATACCGACAAATATAAAAGTTAACCGATTGGTAATTTCTATCAAAATATCTTACACGTATAATCTGTGTCAACAATCTTTTGTGTATCTTTAGTGTTTTTCACCGATTTGCGAACCAATAAAACCACTTCATACAATTAATTGGTTTTAAAACCCGCAACTTGAAACGAGAGAAACAGCAGTTCTACAGAAGTGTTATTGTAGCTATTCTAGACCTATTCTGTGTGTGTGTGTGTGTGTGTGTGTGTGTGTGTGTGTGTGTGTGTGTGTGTGTGTGTGTGTGTGTGTGTGTGTGTGTGTGTGTGTGTGTGTGTGTGTGTGTGTGTGTGTGTGTGTGTGTGTGTGTGTGTGTGACCAGTTTGTTTTCGCCCGTTCTCTGCATATCCGTTGTTCAAATGTATGTTCGTACTACTATGCTAAGTAAATAAATTCAAAGCCTTTCTTATAGTTATGAAATCGTTACCTCGTAGACATCACTTGGCGTACAGAAGAAGTAACATTTGATTCAAGCGGCCGATTTTTGTTAATTCGGCATACCAAGACATGGTTTCGTCTAAAGTCAAGTTTCCTACCAGCACAGAAAACCAAAAGAGCCATAACATTAAAGGGTTATGATTTACACAATAACAAAGATAAAAATCAAACGAATACAACATTAAAATTCGCGCATTTTCTCTACTTTACTGTATAGGTGTCCACTTTTCATTGATTTAAAATTAATACAGTAAAATGATTAATATATTTTCCCAAGCATTTCTCATAAAGATTTTGTCCTAATAATTAGGTTTACTACAAACTAACTAAAGCTTTTAAACTTATACCTATATGACTTATCGTTCAAATTTATATCGTGTGTGTGTGTGTGTGTGTGTGTGTGTGTGCGTCTTAGCTACTTCATTTGCACGGTATCTCTTAGGTATTTGCCTTTCTCTTCTGTCTACTCTATCCTAGACTGAACAGGTTGGAACATCTATTCTTACATGTCTCCACTATATTAATCGATAAGTGGTATGTTCTGCACTCATGAAATTAGAGCAAGAATTGCTATAGCGAAAGAGGCATTTAATGGGAAGAAAAGACTGCTGTGTGGCAAAATTAATAAGAATTTAAGAAAAAGGTTAGCCAAATGTTATGTGTGGAGCGTTGCTTTATATGGTGCAGAGACATGGACACTGAGGAAGAAGGATGAGAAAAATATTAGAAGAATTTGAGATGTGGGTTTGGCGAGCAATGGAAAAAGTAAGGTGGGTTGATAAAATAAGGAATGATGAAGATTTAAGAAGAATAGGGAAAGAGTGAAGAATCCTGAAGGTAACAGAAAATAGAAAAAGGAATTGGTTAGGTCATTGTTTAAGAAGAGACTGCTTGCTTACAATTGCCATGGAGGGTGTCATGGAAAGAGAAAAAAGAAAAGGGTCTAGAAGAATGAAGTTAATAGATAGCATTAAAATCAGAGGGTGTTACGAAGAAACAAAAAGATTGGCATGCGATAGGACAGCTTGGAGAGCTTTTACCATTTGAAGACCTCCCTTAGGGCAGAACACCAAATAATAATTACTATATTAATTGGTTTATTTCGTATATTATCTAGCGTAACTTTCTCTATTAAAGTTTGGCTTTTGATTTACCTTTCGGATTAGATTTATGATTCGTTAAAATAACTTTATTGTATCTAGCTTTGGTGTACAATTAAATTAATGTAGTAGGCCTACTTAGTCAGTTATAGAGAAGTGGCGCGTCATTAGGAAGTGGTGCGCTACGTGTGACAATGTGTGTGTGTGTGTGTGTGTGTGTGTGTGTGTGTGTGTGTGTGTGTGTGTGTGTGTGTGTGTGTGTGTGTGTGTGTGTGTGTGTGTGTGTGTGTGGAGTCGTGACGTGGCAATTTGTCACCGCCTTTGTTGCATATAAACATTGCTTACGGCTTTCTGGCTGACTAGGGTAAGAGAAACGTGGCGCCCATAATAGTATCCGACGTATGCCCTTCGAAATAATATCCACGGTAGTAAATTGTAATTAACTGTATCTATCCTCAGATGATACACTAACTGAAAAGTTTCATTAGTACACAATAAAAAAATCCGACTTTCATTGGATGCACAATTTATTACTTGGAAAACGTCCTAGTTCGAAAACTTAGTCATTTTTATTCAGGAGAGACATGAAAACAAGCGGCAATACTGTGCATTTCTTGCCGAATAGGAGCAAGCAGTTTTTGATAAATGGAGTAAGAAACAGCTAACAAGTTAAGTTTATAATTTAAATATTGTACGTGCTTTGAATTATTGCGAATACAATGTTCGTTAAGATGTATTTTTTCACAAGTTTTTGGTATTTCCTGGACTGAGTAATTTTGATGATGTGGCCAGATGTTACGAATCACTTAGTTTGATATTTTGATAAATGTTCATTCATTTTACCTGACAATTCTCTGTGTTACTGTATTATATTATAACCAAAGCACCATGTTGGTCGTTTTTTAATTGTATGCCTTATCCCTATAAAAAAACAGTGATGTGAGATCTGATTAATGTGATCTGAGGTCTGTCCACGTCCGGAGGACATTAGTCTAGTTACCATCTAAGCACATTTTTTTGCACCCAGATATCCGGTTTTATCTGTATGAAAGTACGCTGTTACGGTTGCCTTGACGAATGAAACTTCTTAATTTCATTATGCTAATTAAATTTTTTCTCACTGAGTAGAAATGGTGAAGAAAATTAATCATTCTTGTGCTCTGCCTACTTGTAAGAAGTCCTGTAAGCCCAACGGGATCGGCTTAGTACACTAACTATGAGTTGGCTATAATTTAAAAATCTTAGAATTTATTTAAAAACTCATAAATACGCTTTCATTATATAGCCTTCTTTCTACATTAGGCTACAGTATGACTGTATACTTAAACTTATAATAATCTAAACTATGAGTACGGTGGTCTGCTGGTATCTACGTAGAATGGTATACCACACAGGGATGCCAAATGCAAGCACCCTTTAGTAGTGTATTAAGCCGCTAGGAGCGCTAGCAGCGTCCCGGCTCGGTAAACGTTCGCCACATTTTTCTCTTCTATATTGTTTTGGTTGCGCCGTTTGAAGTTAGCTTTTGGACTGCAAGTTTAAAAGCCAAGACAAACCTGCGGATTGATGGTTGCTACTACATCCTTTTACAACTTCACGAGATAGTGCGTGAAATAGGCCAACCCTTCTCATTAATTTTT
Source organism: Magicicada septendecula (assembly GCA_034769895.1). Classification (NCBI taxonomy): domain Eukaryota; kingdom Metazoa; phylum Arthropoda; class Insecta; order Hemiptera; family Cicadidae; genus Magicicada; species Magicicada septendecula. The sequence goes on from CM068370.1 coordinate 78,135,005, forward strand.
ACTGTCACTTATGTTGGACATCACGTAGTCAGCCAGCATCACACGCAAGTGTTGCAGTAAAGCGAACATTTACGTTTACAACCGCGCTACCAGTACGCACTCACCCAGTACGCTACGAATGGACGCACTGTTTACGATTCGAGCAAACACTGAGCTTGGGAATTACTCTGAAGAAAATGAAAATGACTCATGGAAGATGAGTAGGAGTCATTCGGTCCTACAATCGGTCATGGGCAAACAACTGCTTCATGATTATGACCAGTGGTTGATTTCTAAAATTATAGGTGCCGGAATGCGTCAATTCAAAAGTTGTACAGACACAAATATTTTATATTAGCGTATAAGTATACATCAGGTTCTTACAAAGAAGGTCTACATTTTTAAAGCCTTATAAAATACGTAGCATATGTATAAACTTGTATCTAAAAAGATAATAAAGTTAACTGATATTTCTAAAGAGCTTCATCTTCAGGTTAACGCTAAGTAATAGATGCGATAGTTCGGACATTTTAAAAAAGTGTCCATAGTTTCATCATTGTGTCGTCATATAGTTTGTTTCTTGGCCTTTCCTTACTGTATCCAATGTTGTATTATGACCAGAAATCAGCTATGAATCCACGGACTTAGATGGATTAAATAAACGGAAGGAGGTCCATTAATTTTCACAAATAATAGGGTGGATACAGTTTTTTGCCTTCACTCTTAAAGATGTAATGATTAGATTAATTTGCGAAAAACTGCGAATGTCATCTTCGAGTGAGCGTTGTTGAACGGTTTTAAAATACGTTATACTTACAAGAGAATTTTAAGTAGATCGTATTAAAAAAAATGAATGACAGTAGTTAAGATTAGTGCTGGTCTTTGATTTTGGCAAATGTTTAGTTTTATAGTGTGGCTGATGAGGAGCACAATTTAAAAAGTAGTAGTTGTAAATTTGTTTAATAATTAGGTTTTTCTTTTCATATATTTTTTCGTTAATTAATTTTGCATCTAAGAGGTTCCGGAACGCCGTTCCGGAGCGTTCCCCCCCCCCCCCCGATTATGACTGTGACGATGCTATTGTAATAAAATGAAGTGGTATACTGCGATGTATAGGTGTCGCATAGAATGAGTAGTCGAGACATATACTGGAATCAAGTGAATTTACTAATGATGCTATTCTTTTACAACAATCTTCTGAGTTTGTAATACAGTTTATAAAAAAAAGTAATTAATCTGTGTTTATTGACCTTTGTAACACAACTAAACTTTTTATTTCTATACAATGAAAAATTAATATTTAATTTTTTGTCTTATTTATCATAAAGTCTGTACTGATGTGATTGAGTCTTTCTTTTAAATAATTTTCATATATAGTTGTACTTAAATAATATAGGTTCACTTCACTTTACTGTCGACTGCAGATCCTTAAGGCGACCGGTTGATTCAAGATAATCCTGTATCTGGATGAGGTACGTGGGTTGATATACTCCTGAGGGTCGCTTTCGGACGTGTAGGCTTTCTCACGAGCACGGTTAGATACTTGTACCGCAAACAGATATGCTACTGCTAAATTAGTATATTATGCTTACACTTTGTGGATTTCCAGTCGGCATATGATTCAGTCAACCGGAAAATGCTATATAGAGCTATGAAGAAGTTGAATATACCATCTAAGTTGGTGCGTATGGTTGGAGTAGCTATGTCCAATTCTAAATGCCAAATCAGAATACAATCAAATCTATCTAACTCCTAAAAAACATTGAATGGACTGAAACAAGGAGATGCCTTGGCGTGTCTGTTGTTCAACATAGCTCTAGAAAAGGTCATCAGGGATTCAGGAATTCAAACTAGCGGACACATATTTCACAAGGAGGTACAGCTTCTGGCATATGCCGATGTCATTGACGTCATAAGTAGGTCTGAATCTGGCTTAAAGGAAGTCTTTCAAGAACTGGAGTTGTCCGCTAAAGCTACGGGCTTGGTTATAAACCAAAGCAAAACTAAATATATGGCTGTAGGTGCCAACACTCGCGCCCTGTCCCTGCGCATTAATGATTACGAATTTGAAAAATTTCAAGGTTTTCCATATCTCGGGTCATATGTGGACTCTGGAAATGACTCCTCTGGAGACATTGAAAACGAATATTATCTACTAATAGGTGTTACTACGGACTAGTGAAACATTTTAAATCAAAATTGATAAGTAAAGAGACAAAAGCCACGCTCTACAAGACCTTGATCAAACCAGTTCTGATGTATGGCTCGGAATGCTGGGTGCTAAAAAACTAGATGAGCAGAAACTAGCAGTGTTTGAAAGGAAGGTACTGAGGAGAATCTATGGCCATGTGAAGGAAAACGAGATTTGGAGGCGGCTGCATAATCGAGAGTTGTACGAAAGGTTTAAAGATCTTCCGAGCCTGCAATTCATACAAATTAACAGATTGAGTTGGACCGGACACGTGCAGAGAAAGGCAGAGGATAGAATCCCAAAAAAATCATGAATTATTTGCCGATGGGAAGGAGAAAGAGGGGAAGACCGCGTACAAGATGGGTGGACCAGGTTGGTAAGGAGGCAATGAGGCTGGGTGCAACAAACTGGTAGACATTGGCCAGGAGTAGAGACCAGTGGGGACGAATTCTTTTGGAGGCCAGGGCCCGGACTGGGCTGTAGCGCCGAGGATGTATGTATATATCTATGTATGTATGCTTCCACTTTTTCTAGTCGGCTTAATGTGTTTATATACCGTAATCGGATATCTTGAACTTTCGCGGAATAACATACTTATAATATTTTTTGCAGGAAATATTCTTATAAATATAAAATAAACTCTAGGAAAATTTTACTTGTTTCAGTCGCGATTAGCAGACCGATTTTAATGAACCACGCGGCGCTTACACGTTATCGATTCCCAAGAGCGGCTGGTCTATCAGTTTCAAATAATTATCATCAACTGAATTCTAGTAATCTAGAATTCTATTATTCTAGTAATTCTAGTAATTGGTTTTTCGGTAACCTCTACTCATGATTTTTCTACGGATAACCAATATTCTTGTCCAAGAAGGCTTCCAAACAGAACAATTATTGACCAAAAACCGAAATAATTTTTATGACTTAAATAAAAACTATAAAACCTTTTACTTAAAACATGTGTACATTTAGTTACAGGTTTTTAAAATAATTATTGTCATCAGGTCTTTTTATTACGAATATTCTGATATAAGTCCCAAGTAAAAATTTCTCATACAATGAAAATTAATTAAATTTTATAAATATTACGTAAAATAATTTTATACCCTCGCACACCCACACTCTATACGCGTCCAAGCATAGTTTCGCACCATTTCACAGCACTTAAAGTTGTTTTACAAGCCTAGACATACTTAAAACTAACTTCATTTTTAACAACGTTCCTGATCACCTAATTTTTAATGGTCAAACCTGCAATCCTTACTTATTCACACAGTGTCTTTATACGCTATCATATGTTTTTACTCTCTGCTACATTCCATATGCAATTAGAATGTCCATTGCAATATATATATTGCGACAACACAAATAACTTAACTATTGGCGCATAGGATATGGTAGTATGTGTATCTTAATGCAAAAGTCTATATTGGAGGGTTTAAGATTATTTATTGCACACAAGACATATGTAATTGTTTATATGATATATTTGACAACCATAATAATGGTAGTGTTTCAGATATAGTCTTTTAAAGTGTTAATTATTGTTCATATACGTGATGTGGTACATTACATATGTGATGATGATGATTCCTTCTCGCGCCGATGTTGATGGAAAAAGGGGAGGGGGCTTTGCTGTGTAGTTGAGTCGCCAGGCGTTGCGTTCGATGACAGATGGTTCACCCTGGTAACGCTTCCAGCTGGGCTGGTGTCCTGGAGTTCCAACGTTGACACTAACGCTTAGCATACACAACGGTTCTATTGATACTACTTCTAAAACTTTATACAGAATCTATAATTTACAAGTATCTCAGGTCACATTGAATTTTGCTTAGACACGGTATATTAGGCTTATACCAATCCGGACTCTTCAAGTGTTCACGCGTACCACTGGGTCTACCGCGATCAGCAGACCTCCCTATGCGGAAATCTTCCACTAACGCGGAAACTAATGATGACAAAATTTTATTACTAAGTAATTATGAAATATTACTGGTACTGCAGAATACCTCACACAGTAACACAGTTCAAGTTCACTTATTATACACGTTATAGTCAAATAAAATACTGCGTGTAGCGATGTATTACACCAACAGTTCTGAGCCTTCGCACTCGTTACTACCGCCAAAAAGACTTAACAAATTCTTGCAAGCGGAAAATCTTGCACAAGAATTGCACGTCCCGATCGTGATAGCTACATGAGAAGAACTGCCTGTGTAGCAACAGGCTAAGAAAATTTCCAACTGCCTTCCAGCATTTTATTGGTAGAAGGAAGTCACATGGTTACTTTGAACATGACTCACCAATTTTTCATGCCGTAAAGTGCATTGACTATGCAAGAGCATGCCTAGATGGTAATCTCTGAATACCTTTATCCTACGCACAAATACGTTTTACAACAACTATATATTTTAATGGAATCATACTTTAACGTCATTTAATAGATAGGAAAAATACAGGAACAGTACCTAATACAGTAGTTTATGTTCAGTTCAAGTGTCACAACGATATGCCAATTATATCACGCACATCCGGGGAAACGTTAATCACTCGCGCACGCGCGCACATTTCCACAGACATAGGACATGAATAAATAACACATAAAATTATACACAATTTGACTAACCTAAATCCTTATCCTTTCTAAAATACAAAACTCATACAAAAAAAAAAAACCAAATCTAACAAACTACCAACTTAGACCTGAATGTTTATCGTCTGTGTATTACACAAGCCTGCACTGCTTATCAGGATCCTGTGTTTCATTGCAATATATATATATATATATATATAGTTACATAATGCAGGAAAAGTATTGTGTCATTACGGAACGTTCTGGTACATTTGAGAACGATCCCGCAGCTGTAATGGATACGTGACACTTGACATGTGAGGCAGTATTACGTAATGCGGCACGTCTCGTGCGTTCTGCAAGCATCTCAATTAGCCCAACGGTGCTTGTTTCTGTGAAGGTCGCGCTGAAATATCCTCTAGAATGTTCGATGGCTTGTTAAGGACGCATGTTATGGAACACTGTAGAGCATAAATAGCCCATACCTGCTGCTTACTTTTCAGTTATTGTCGGGCGATTATAAGCGGTATTACTCTGTGCGTTCAAGTGGTTAATAGTGAAGTGTTGTGATTTATAATCGGGCGGTATATTGTAATACAATAATTGTGTTTTAATATTAGTTGACATTTATTGCGTGTGAACAATTTTTATCTGATTTGTTGTAAGAGACTGTGTTGTTAATTACGGACTATTTAATTGTGAAAATTAAAGCTGGTGATTAGTGACTTAACTGGTGTCTTCTATCTTGTTTTCCACTGTACTTACGACGATCAAGTAGACCGCCGTAACAATATATAAGAAATAATATTATAAAATAATATACATGTCCAGATATACTCGTATAAACACAGCATGAGCACACAGTACTACGTGCGTTCTAGAAACAAAAGTAGAAACAATAAACGTAATGGGAGGTGGTCGTTTCACTTTTTACTGTGTACAGAGCCTGACGTGGTCTGACGTAAAGGCTTACGTCTATTGCATCAACTACCCTTCCTGTTTGCACTTACTTTAATTGAACTGGCAGACAGACCAGAGAGGAAACAAACAGTTTTTTTTTTTTAGTGAATCGAATGTTTTAAATAATTTAAATGTAGGCTACGTATATAAAATATGAATTTTTCTTATAAGCATTTTACATTTGTTGGCGCTGATGTTACAGACGCTGTCGTGTAGTGTTCTGGTTCAGTGTTTATGAGAAAAAGTAGACAAGTTTTTAAAAATTGTTACCTTGATAGTTAGTTCCTAGATTTGGCCTGATCAATTGTGGACGACAAGAGTGTCCATTATCACCTTCTATTTTTAATTTATATATTGATGATGTCATATAAAACTGGAAGATGTATTTTCCAGAACATTTTATGATTGGTCACTCTACAAATGACACTTTGTTGTTTGCGGACAATCAGGCTATTCTTTCGGACTCGGCAAACAGATTGCAGATGGGGATACATTATTTGTTAAATCGAATCTGCAAAGACTCTGGATTGCAGATATCCACACGTAAGACTAAGGTGATGGCTGATGGTTGTTCGTAGAACTGATCCCGTACGGATAAAAATTGTTATAGATGGTACTGTACTGGAACAGGTTAGCAATTTTTAATACCTGGGCTACAGTGCGTCTTTTAGTGCATGCAATGACATTGTGAATAATTTGCATAAGTTCAACCTTATGTGCGGAACCATTAGGCGAACCCTTAAGTCACCAAGTAAAGGAACACGCCTAAAATTCTACAAGGTGATTGCTCTTCCCACACTTCTTTATGGGTCTTAGAATTGGACTATAACGAAAGGCCAGGCCAGTCGCATCCAAGCGGCTTAAAAGAGATTTCTCAGGCACGTGGCAGGGTATACTCTTCATGATCATAGAAGAAACACTTATATACGGCAGGAGTTTAATATTATGAGTATACTCGACAGGATCGCCCAGTTTCGGCTGAATTGGTGGAAACATCTTTGCCAAATGGATGACTGCCGCATCCTCAAACAACTCTGGAAATATAAGCCGAGGGGACGGAGAGGTGTGAGGAAGCGCTGGAGTGACCAAATCTTTTCCTATTTGAGACCGGAACAAACCATTTTTGGTTTAATCCGTAAAGATAATGATGATGATGAATTTGATAGTTGTTTTTAGAAATATTGTTAAGGTATAATGCGTGGTATTTATACAAACACACGAAAATGTGTTCAAATCGTAATTACACGAAAAAATCAAAATAATTTCAATTTCTTTGATTATAATCTTTCTATATTAACCTAAATCTATAGAAAATTAAGTTTCCGTGTATTCAATGGTACAATGTCGGTATTTTTCTCTGATAATCATTCAATGGTGTACGGTTGTAAGAGTACGCACGCAGGTTCAAACAAAAGAGACAAAAAATAGGCTTCAGCGGCTAGAAATTTGTTATGAATATTAATAAAACTATCAGATACGGACAGACTGAATATTTCAATAAACTGAACAATTGAAATATTATATAGCTATTATTGTAAAAACGAACGTGATGGTGGCTGTGCAAATACACAACTAATTAATAGGCTTTATCGAGCCCAGTATAGCGCACCAATGTGATTTTGTAGAAATGTGATTTAAAGAAAAAACATGATTACGTTTAGTGTGGGTGTCACCGTAGTCTTCTCTAATACTACACATTATGGGTTTGAATCCTGCTCAATACGAATCAGAAAACGCAATATTTTCTTTAGTGAGTCTCTTTTTTACAGTTTAGAGCCCGGGTTGTCTGATCTACAACGACGTTAGAGTTTTGTCGCCTACAAGATCCGCGTTGATTTTACAGGTCTATATTTTTAAGTGTTCCAAACTCCGCCATAATACTGACTCCAAGAATGAATAGAACAAGACTGTAGTTTATTATACGTTTTAAGTATATTGAAATATATCGTGCTATACACTCCAAGTACTAGTAGCATTCGATAATAACCCACTTTTCCCAACTGCTTCCATTGGTAAAAGACGTAATATTAACTGAAACATTAGGTCGGACTATTCCCGTAGTTAGAGTTTATCACACAACGTTTCAACTACTAAACAATCTACGGTCGTCTTCAGGTGCAAGTTACGCTGGTACATTAAATTTAAACTTAAGGCTAAGCGAGATTTGCTCGCTAACAAGCGTGAGCCGTCAAAAAACGATTAATAAGCATAAACTTCCTAGAGGTCTCCATCAAAAAAACGATTAATAAGCATAAACTTCCTAGACCTCTCCATCACAAAAACGATTAATAAGCATAAACTTCCTAGACCTCTCCAACACAAAATTTGAACACAAACACAAATTCAGTATATACAGAAAACCCACTACAACTGACACACTATATACTAATACACAACTCCTCCAATCACCCAATACAACACAGAACTGCCTTCAGTTGCTGCCTTCAGAACTATGATACAAAGACTAAACAACATCCCACTAAATGAAAAAGACTACAAAGACGAACTAAACACGATAAAATATCTAGCAGAATCCAACGGATACAACAGAACAATAGTCAATAAACTCATACACATTACGCAAAACAAACAGCAGACAAAGACAGAAAACAACAAATCCATAACAATAACATACATCAATAACCACACTGAAAAAATAGTCCACAAATTTAAAAAAGCAGGATACAGAATCGCATACAAAACTACAAACAAAACAGAATCAAAACTACGCACGAAGAACAAAACAAGTTTGATCTACCTGGTGTTTACAAACTAAATTACTCAGATTGCAACAAATTCTACATAGGCCAGACAGGACGTTGCTTCAAACAGAGACACATTGAACACACAAAGGCACTACACTCCACTACCGAATCCACATATGCAAACCACCTCATTGAAGCAAACCACACATACACAAACATCGACATTAATATGGACATTCTACACGTACACACATGAGGTTGAAAAGTATTGAAGACACACTGTAGCCAGGTATTACAAATTGCTGACTTTTTCCAGGACAGTAGAGACTATAACAATTTTTGCCGGTACGTGATCAGTTCCACGAAAAGCCATCACCTTGGTCTTACGTGTGGATATCTGCAGTCCAGAGTCTTTGCAGATTCGATTTAAAAAATGTATCCCCGTCTGCAATCTGTTATCCGAGTCCGACAGAATAGCCTGGACGCAAAAACAAAGTGTCAATTGTAGGGTCACCAATCATAAATTTTCTGGAAGACACATCTGCCAGTTTTGTATGACATCGTCAATATATAAATTAAAAAGAGAAGGTGATAATGGACACCCTTGTCTTAATCCACAATTGATCACGCCAATTCTAGGAGCTGTTCTCGGTTTCCCCGCTTCTATTAAGATTTTATTCTCTACATAAAGTCTCTGTATTGCTCTAATTAGATATTGTGGGATCCCTTTCCTTGCCATTACTGCCCATAGTTTGCTCCGATTCACTTTGTCAAACGCCTTCTCGAAGTCGATGGAAGCTATGTATATGGGCAGCTGATACTCTCTAATATGCAATCTAAATATGATCTGCCCTTCCTGAAACCGTTCTGGGCCTCTGCAAGCATGGTCTTCTTATTGCATTCAGACGTGTTCGTAATGTGATTTCAATGGTCACACAGTATTTATCATTGTGCGTAGTGCGTAAGGGATTGTTAAATTAAGTATGGTTTGAATAAACGTGTTTAACAAAATTTATAATTATTTTACTTCCTCTAGTGTCAGTTTGATTTCACCTCATTTCACATCCCTGTAGACGTAAACGTTTGTTATAGTACGTACAATATATTGGTAATAAAAGTTCAACTTAAGGAAAATTGGCGGACCTTAGAAGCTTTGCTTCAGTATAAGGAACACTTAAACTAACTGTGGAATTACCACACTATTCTACAACATTCTTTTAAAAGTTGGTGAACGAGTGTGTGTGTGTGTGTGTGTGTGTGTGTGTGTGTGAGCGCTCGCTCACGCTCTTAGACACACATATGTCTAACAGAAATTAAAATTATAGTGTCACGTTTGAAACTAGTTAAGCGAGCAGCAACCATGTAGATAAGCCCCCACACACAAACGTTTTAGTTTGCTTGGTTATATGAAACTCTTGGGTTAAGCTGACTACACCCCTGGCTAGATGACTTCACGGAACGTGAGGGTTGCTAAATACCCTGTTTACACCCCGCGCGCTCTATCACATTCCACTCATTAACAGTCGCGACGCGTACTGAAAATTACCTTAAAATAATTTGTTGACACTCGTTTCTTTTGTTGGGATTTGCTGCTGTAATATGCGTATCCGCCCTAACTTTGCGTTATGACTTTACGTGACAAATTTTAAGAATGTAAACCGTGCAAATGGTAAAATTATTGTAGGCGTACGTTTAAAGTGAACTGTGAAACGTTTTTAGAAGTGGTTAAAAACACACACACGCACGCGCACGGCAATAGATTGTCGAATAGGGTTTGGAATGAGTTTGGAGATATGGAGAAATATGAATATGTGTAAGTCGGCGGAAAAGGAGAAGACTTAGAAAACAATTGTTACACTAAAAATGCATAGACTTCAATTATTGAGGATCAATATTTAGGAAATACAGTAGTCTCGATAGTTCGAGGTTCGATAGTTCGTGATTCCGTATTGTTCGATGTACAGATAAAGAGAATAATATGGAGGTGGATCAGTCACACCCTTGAGATGACCACCAGGAAATGTCGCCAATATCGCTAAACAGACATTGAATTGGAGTCCGCGGGGTAGCCGCAAATGTGGAAGACCGAGGAACACCTGGAAGAGGACTATGAAAAGGGAGCTGGCTGGTGTCAACAAGACATGGAGGGAGGTGAAGGCCCTGACAATGAACAGAACAGGCAGGAGAAATTTCGTCGAGGCCTTATGTTCCACCTAGGAATTTAAGGACTTAAGTCAAGTTGTTTTTCTTTCATTCTACTTGGTAAGAGACCGGACAAGGTTAAAGGTCAATTTGTTGTAAGGTTTTTCAGCGGCGGAAGAACGTAGTAGTTGCGTCTTCGAACGAAACCCAGAGGAGGACCAGAACGCTCAAAGGTAGCACTCTTACCACTGGTCTGAATCTACAGGACACTAGTATCGTCTTTAGAGAACATTTATCTTACTCAAAAGTCGCAAAGAAACGAGTCGGACGGAGATGCACAGAGAACGATTATAGGTTAAGGAATTGGTGTTGTGGACATATCAAGTTTGGCAACTTGGAATACGAGTATGAGAGGCCTCGCTCATGAAGGTACAGAATTTTCTAAGAGTCTGAAAGAGAGGAAAATAAATATCGCAGCCATTACAGAAACTAAAGCAAAGCTCAAAGGCACAGGGTATACAGAAGATTACATGTTGTTGTATAGAGGGATTTCCAAAATACAAGAACTTGTTCTGCACTGGGTACGTTGGTAGACCATAAATTAAGGGGTAGTATTGCTAAGGGGTAGGAGACGATTTAAGAGAGGAGATTTACATGAGTCAAGAAGTGCGTGAAGGCTGTAACATATCTCCAACAGTGTTCAATATCTATGTTGATGACATAGTTAGGGAGTGTAAGTTCTTAGTGGATCCAGGAATCAAAATAAATAATAAAACATACACACATAAAATGTATTTTGCGGATGATCAAGTAATCATCCAAAATAATGAACGCGAGCTCCAAGTTCGACGTTTCAGTTACAAGTCTATATGAATTACAACATAACAATTGCCACGCGGAAGACAAAAACTGTGGTTTCTATAGGCGAATATCCCTTGTGAACTAAAACTGTATTAGATAACAAAAGTGTAGGAGAATGTGTCACATTTCCGCTATATCTGTCGTGACATTACTTATAACATAAGTAACCACGATGTTGACCATAAGTTGGCTAAGTTTCAGTAAATATGTGGAACAACTGAAGTAGATAGGCCTATATGCGTTGGTGAAATGAATGTATTACTTTTGGTACCGGAACAGGCGATTCGCCTATTCTTTGATGGAAGAAAGCGAAGTCCAGATTGTAAGAGAGACACAGAAAGCTGTACAAGAGCTACAGGCATGTAGCCTACTACAACCAATAAATTGAATCTAGTGGGATACACAAATGAAAAAGGACGTCAAAAAGAGAACTTACTGTACGATAATAGTAAAGATAGTGCAGTAAAACTATGAGTGCTGAAATAATACAAAAAAAGAGAAATCATGCGAAATGAGTGCAATCCTTAGAAATGGACGTACTCAGAAAAACTCAACGTACCCTAAACGCTGGTATGAAAAACACTACAAAGGTAGATTCCGATGTAGTAAGTATAATAGTAAAAAAAGGCTGATTCGGTAGGTGCAAGAGGATGGAAAATTCATGGTCGAGAAAGTAAAGAGGCCATGGTGCATAGACATTGGACAGAGGAAGATAGGGTATTCAGGATAGGACTAGACAGGATAGGACTTCGTGAGTTTAGTAACATGAAAGTAAATACAGTGGAAATAGAGATTATGGTAGGCCTAGTTGGAGATTTTGCAGTTAACATATTGTTACAACGGTCTAGTGATCATCGTATGGTACAGTGGAAAACAAAATACAAGACACCAATTAAGTCACTAATCACCAGCTTTAGTTCTCGCAATTAAACAGTTCGTAATCAACAATATAGTCTCTTACAACAAATCAAATAAAAATTGTTCACACGAATTAAAATGTCAACTAGTATAAAACACAATTGTATTACAATTGTCCCGCACAATTATAAAACACATAACACTTCGCCACACTACTTCGAACCGCACTGGGATATATCGCAACTCAAACTGAAAGAACTAAGCTGCAGGTATAGGCTATTTATAGTCTGCAGGGTTCCATAATATGCGTCCTTAACAAGCCATCGAAAATTCTAGAGAACACTTGAGCGCGATCTTTGCAGAAACACGCACCGTTGGGCTAATTGAGAAGCTTCTAGAACGACACCATCGAACGCACGAGACGTTCCGCATTACGTAATACTGCCTCGCACGTCAAGCGTCACGTACGCATTACAGCTGCGGGAATTACAACAACGTTCTCCAATGTACCAGAACGTTCCGTAATGATGTAACACTTTTTCCGCATTACGTAACAGAATATTCCACTGAAGTAGCGAAGACTTTCAAATTCCTGCGCGGTAGAGTTAGAGTTGACGGTAGATCAACTGAATACGTGTAATCTAAGAACAGTGCAGGCAAAAGTAAAGTTCCATAACATTTAAAAACATTGGACTCTAAACAAGAAGAAATTCGTAAAAGCTATACTCTGAAACTCACTGGTATGAGCCATGGACCGTTAATAAGGAAAACAAAAATCCGTTTGTAGCTTTTGAGGCTGGTACTGATACTTAAAGGTATAGGCGAAAAATCGTGAAGTCTTTCAGAGGATACATGAATATAAAAGGTGTGAAAAAAATCCTATTTAAAGGAAAGACTTATGGCAGGAAAAATTAATTAGGCAGAATAACTATGCGACTATGATATTAGAGACAATTTCTGGTGGGTGTCCAAGGTAAATATCAAGGCGAATCAGAGTCTAAAGAAATAAACTTATGTTTCAAATTGCAAATCGTTTTAAACATAATCAGCAGAATGTCCTGACGACATTAGTATATTGGCTACTCACCAAATTTTGGACTGAGAATGGAAAAAGGTCCATGTGTACATACCTTCGTGAAGCGCATTATCACTGTAAATCCATATTAATTACAACATATTGAAGTGAATAAAACGTTAAAATGATCGTCCAACAATAACCGATAACCAATGGCTGCGAGTTATAAATGAAGCCTGTTGATTGGTCACACGCAACATGACGTAACAATGACGTATGGTGGCCGTGTGATGGACAGGCCGTGACGTAGAACAAACATGTTCACGTGATTTGTTTGGTAAATACATGCAACATGACAAGCGCTGACTGATGACTGATCCATCACCAGTTACCGCAAAATATTGCCCATGAAAGCCGTCGGCTGACAACGCGTCCAAGTAATGCGATTATTGATTGCACATTGTTGACACTATCAATGGCGACAACACTATTATCATCACAACGAACAATAGATATTCGTTAACGGTTTGTAACGCTCAAACACGAGTTTGCGCGCAAACCAAGCAAATTTCGTACTGATATACTTTCTATGTATACGCAAATCTGTGTTATTTATAATAGATTTTTAAATTTTGTAAAAGACTAAGAAAGGGCTGAGTTGTATTACAATAATTTGTTTAAGATTTCAAGTCTTGAATAAACAACAGTTCTGAACGATTAATTGTAAAATAATAATCTAGTTACTATGTAGGACGTAAAGATTTCCTTGATTCTATTACAGAGAACTAGACTTTTTTGCTGATACTAATGGAGTGAATAACTTTGGTTTATATTTAGGCCTATCTCATCTTACAATCGTTCATTTAAGCAAAAAATGTGTACATTTTTACTCTGATTTCTGCGGACTTCATATTTGCTGGACATGAAACCTTTGTAATCTTTTGTGTTTTGAAATCATTACAATTCGTTTACTAAACTCGTTACTTTGGTCGAAAAAAAATGAAACTTCAAACTAAACTGACAATCTACACATTTTGATTGCTGCGAATGCTGGCAACTTTCAGATAAAGAGAAAAAGATGATAGAAAGTGGAAATGGACTTCTTATGAAGAGCGTGTAGGCCTAATATTTGTAGAATCCAACATGTTAGAAACGAAGATATAAGAAGGAAAACAGGACGAGTATTTACAACATCAGAAAGAATAGTATCCATACAGTTGGCATGGTATGGTCACGTAATGAGGATGAAGGAGAAGCGATGGCCAAAGAAAGCATTGACTTACACACCACAAAACAGGAAAAGTAAAGGAAGACTGACAACACAATGGTGAACAGGAATTAGGAAAAGCATGAGAGATCGAGCTATTGAAGGTGATGACTGGAAGGATAGGGAGAAAGACGATCGAAATGCGGGATACGGCATAGACTGTAGGATCCCCGCTAATAATAAAAAATCATTACAAATATTATAATTATTAAGAGAGGATACAAACTGTTTTGATAAAAAGTTCAAACTTAGGCCTAATCTTCAAAATGTGGCTGTTACGTTAGAAACTTGTGAGCCGAAATTTCAGAGGATGATATCAAATAGAGAACTGTTTGTAAGAACTAGAACTGCAACACTATGACGGAATATAACAAGGAAAATACTAAAACTATTTATGTGGTGAAAACTATCGTTAAAAATCAGGCAAAAGTGTGTGGGGTTTTATAGCCCCCTCTTCTTTTTCCTGCTTCTTCTCTTAGACGTCAGAATCTTCCTATTTCATTTTATATTAGACCGTTGTTTCCTCTCATCCTTCTTACCAGCTTGTTTAGTAATACGTTTGTCGTTCCACATAAAAGTTTCTATTATGTTTTCCTCTTTTATCATGAATGTAACTGAAAACACACGAAACAGACAAAAACTGGAGATAATCAAAATAGAGTTTCTATACCCTATTCCTCAATCAATCAATCAAATGTGGCTCTACAACCCTTTGTGGGTCTTGACCTGCTCCAAGAATCGATTCCATTCCTCCCTATTGCATGCCCTGGCTTTCCAGTTTCTTATGTTCAGATTTTTGAGACCCTCCTCTATCTGGTCTTTGAATCTACATCGGATAGCAGTCTTCCCCCTTTTCTACTACCCATTGGTTTTTGGTAGAAAATATGTTTCGTAGGTTGTCCTTCCTCCATTCTCTCTATGTGACCGACTCACCTTAGCCTGTGTATACCCTGACAATGTCCGGCTCTTTGTAAAGATGGTATAGTTGATAATTATAACCCCTGAGCCACATACCATTTTCTCGTATTCCTCTAAATATTGTACTTAGAATCTGTCTTTCACAGCAACCTAGAAGTCTCTCGCTATTTTTTGTCATTGTCCAGGTTTCTGAAGCAAATGTCAGCACTGGGCTGATAAGTGTTTTGTAGAGTTTGCTAGCCTATTCCTATAGTTCAAAAAATGAAAGCAGTAGTGTTAAGATTATACACAGTCACAAACAAAGGAATCATCATCTGTCTGTCCAGGATGAGGCAGGTTGCCTGTTCCGGCTTTACCATCTCCGTCTCGGTCCGCCAACATTTCTTCTTCCGGTTGGTTTATAATTCAGGATTTTTCTTGATTCTTTCTGGAGATATGCGCATAACATGCTCTTTCCATCTTTTTTTTATAGTTTTTTGCTAGTTCCGTTACTGGTTGTACTTTTAATTCCTGTCTTATATCTTCGTTCTTTATGTGATCTAATCTTATACAACTTTTCACAGATCTAAGATATTTCATTTCAGACGTTTCCATTTATCTATAATCGTTCTTTCCTGGTGCCCATGATTCGGGCCCGTATAATAGCATGGGGACTGCCATCACCTTATAGAATTTTATTTGTGTTTCTTTCGTGGTCTTTCCTTTGAGTGTTCTCCGTAATGTCCCACATATTCTTTGGAAGTTGTTTGTTTTATTAAGAATATCTTTGTCTTCTTCATATGAAATATCACATCCTAGGTAAAACAAAGGAATAAGAAGGAGAATGCAAATAGAGAAAAAGATCAGGATAAACAGAGACAAGGAAAGTAAAACGATACGGGCGTGTATATAAAATTGTGAACAATCCTTAAACCGAAAACGTGTCCAAGTAGCAGCCATGCCTCTCAAGGAAAATACAGGAAAAAAGGATGACCACTAGACGACTATGTAAAGCAATTTATCATTGTTCTGAGTGTAGAAAAAGGCAGCTGGAAAAAATATTGGAGAAATATGGAGACTTGGAGAAGAGGTTGCGACAGTCAGCCATTGTCTGTATAAACTGGAGAGTTGAAATCAAACCAGGACTTTTTGTCTCATGAACATAATAGCCTATGAGATCAGAGCCCATCCTGTTAGATATGATGTTAGTAGTACTATGGTAGCGATTCATTTGTTAGACGAAATGGCGTGCAAGCTTGTTAGTGCAAACATGGAACAGCGTGTTGTAATGAAGTTTCTTTTGAAACAAGGTGTCAAACTGATTGAATTTAATGGAGACTTTAATCTTACAAAACGTTAAAACTCTAACCCGCAGTAGGCCTATAACATTTGAATGGTTCAAACATTTGAAGATTGCCGTACATCCATGTGTAACAGTCACCAACCGAGAAACTCACTTCATTTACTGCCCTGAACGTTCAGTGAGATGAACATCCAGTCCACACGATTGATACAACTTGTCCCTCCCCCCAGATACTTGCCATAACTCTACCTGCAGACGTAGTTATTCAGAATGTTTTGGAAGTTGGTGAGTAATCTTCTTTGATGGAGTGTGTAACTTTTAGATTTACATTATTAAAAATATCAAATTTATTTTGATGTAAACTGTAGGCCTACTTATTTTGATACTCTAAGCGGTAGGCTGGTAACTGAGAGTATAAAATTCTCAGTAATTTTTATTTATTATTTTAGTCACAATAATAATTGAGTTGTTTTTATGCTATCGAAAGTAACGGTAAATGCGACAGACAGAAGACCAGGCTGTCAGTTTGGGTCCCCTGTAATACGTACAGGGAAGGCAGTTTCATACATCGAGTGAAAACTTGAGGAGTGAAATGATTGTCAGAGTGTAACTTAATTTCTCATTAAAAACGCAGTTTAATTTTATGGAGTGACAACATCCAAGATCCTCTAGGTATTAGCCTAACATTACAAGTACAAGTCTAAGCTTTTGTCCTATGAGAGGCATTCTGTATCACAGTAACGTATAAAATCTCGTATAGAGCCTTTGGTCGGTTCTAGTAGAAGGCCGGAATATTAAACGTGGCAACACTGGAACAAGCTGATATTTTAGGCTAACTAGACTATCTCTTATTTTATGTATTTCAATAATAAAATCGCACCATTTTTAATTGCCGGTTAACAGCAGTTTTTATCATTCTTCATTTTTTGCAAATTAAAATTTTATTATGTAAACTACTGTTATATTATTTAAGAAATATACTAATTGACTCAATCATATGATACGAATTCAATAATTCGAACAAAATTAATTCATTTGGCGAACAACACTAATTCACTAATTTCTTCAACTTAAACGTATAGTAGCCTACTAAGTGCGCACAGACCTGTAATTTAGATTTAGCTATAAAAAGTAAGCCTACTAATGATTTTAGTAATGCTATTAAATTAAATCAAAATATAACATGTTCACTTTAGCTATTTTATTACACTATGCTTAAAGGCCTCAGACGCAACGTTGCCACGTATAATATTCCGGCCTTCTACTAGAGCCGGCCATGATAGAACACATTATGTATTTTGTCTAAAATCTGACTACTGCCAGATATCAGTGGCAGTCAACAAAAACACATAGGCTACATTCGCCTCTTTCGCGAACATGTTTTTAAAACATATCACTGTCTGCAATAACTTAGTAAATCGTGGAATTAGTAGAATCGGTAAATTAGTATTTTGCTGAATGCACAAATCAAATCAGTGTACAATATGCCTAATTATCAACAGCGCAAAACAGAATAACTCATTCACTTATATCGCCGGACAGGTCAAACATGGCTGCGTATAATTGCTCCGGTAATACGGTCAAAGTGTTTTTGTTGGAGTCAGCAGCAGCAGTACATACAGACAGTATTGCCAATTAACGTCAGCGCTGCCAACTGTGAGGTATCAATTACTGAACACTTTGTAAACTGCGTTTACGTATTCACCGGCCAGTAGATTACACAATTGTCTGTAGCATCAGTTTATTATGTTCGGGTTATAGACGATTTACAATGACGATATTATAGACGTACGAACACAACACGAATGGAACTGGCAGCTATGCTTACGTCCCCAAGACATGCAGCATCCTGAAACCTTTTGTTGGGTTCTTCAATTAAATTAAAACAAGTTTATATTTATTTTGACTTAATTCTAACGAAAATAGTTTCTTTTCCATATTAAATCTAAATACAACGACTGGGCGTAGAAATAAAGCTAGACAAACAATAAATACTAATACATTACTGCAGGCTCAAGAATTTCTGCAGAAAAAAACAAATTTCACACAAACATTAAAAATGCGCCAAAATTCCTGCTAACAGATATTGGTCGAATAGAGAGGGTTAGAAAATTTCTGTATCTGGGGGGAAATAATTTAAGAGAATGGTTTAGAAAAATCTGCTGTAGAAGAAAGGATTCATAAAATGGAATGAGCATATGGTCTAACTAAAGATATTTACAATAAAAAGTGCATATCTAAATACGCGAAAATAGTCATTACAGTACAGTAGTGAAGCCAGAATGCCTATAAGCAAGTGAATGTCTAGCATTGAGTTATAAAATAGACATACTAGAAATATTGGAAAGACGAATTATTAGGAAAATATTAGGGACACGAAAAACTTCAGAAGGTTTGAAATTAAGAAGTAATGATGAAATATATCAAAATATAGAAAATATAACAGAAACAATGAGGAAAAGAAAACTATTATTTTTTGGACATTATTATATAGAATGGACGACAATAAGTTAATAAAGCAGATCTTCAAATATCTGTGGGGAAGAAGTCAACATAAAGTTGGTATAAAGAAGTCCAAAACGATATAGAAAAAAATAATATACACACAGAAGAAGCAATTGAAAGAGACGTTTTTTGGGCAAAAGTGTTAAAAATAGGAGAAGTCCAGGGTAGGGGAGAGGGAAACGCAGGTTCAAAGTGGACTGAAAACAGGAAGAAGAGACATAGTGGAAAGATGAAAGAATATTGGAGAAAAAGAAAAGAACAAAGAATAAAGAATTGAAATGGGCATGTGGTCCTTAGATGGCCGATACAAAAATACAGAAAAAAAGGCTAGTACATAGATAACAGTTACTATACCAACAAAACACAGATTGTTATTTGAACTATTATAAATAAATCTCAGAATTGCACATGTAATTTTCTACTAATTTTTAAATAAATTTTATAAATTATTGTAGATTGTTTCTTATTTACCATTACGGAAACTATTTTTTATTTTGCACCTAAAACTAAAACAGTTCTACAGTGAACGCTACAATCGAATTTCAGTTAAACTTCCTTTTAGTCTAACATCCATTGTAAATCAAATTTTACCATTTTTTTCAATTTTTAACACATTTTCCGAGCTCTGGTCCCCAAACATTCTGAAACATAGAAACTCAACATTACATTCAGAGTTTTGTTAAAATTACCTTCTTAATAATCCACATGAAGTGTTTCCGCTATTTCTCAATTTGACCAACTTTTTTGGCTTGCAGCCCGTAAATTTTGAATTTTTTAAAAATGAATACTATAGTGTATTTAGATTTTGGATAAAATTGCCTCAGTTTTATACCCAACATGGATTTTTGCAATTTTTACACAATTTTAATCCTCTCATATTTTTATCTTTCTTCCCCCATTTTTGGAGGGATTAATCTCAAAGCCAACAAGAGTCTGTAGGGTGAAAGTATGAAGACGCCTGCCGCGTTTTACGAAATTTGTTTGACCCACTCAAAAGATATCGTGAGACATACCGTTGCAGAAAATAGATATACAGTAGAGCATCGATTATCCGAACATCCATTAACCGAACCATCTATTATCCGAACTCAATAAAAAGTACAATTATGTATGGTGTTGTACAGTATTGGACACGTGTAGGCGTATTGGATATTTATTGAACATAAAAAATTGTATACTATAAATTATTACAGTGCTGTACAGTAAACGCTGTAGCTATACAGACTTACAGCCTATGTAGACGGCGAGAATGCTACTAATACAAAACCACCGACGGCAGCAAAAGCTTTAGACGCTCTTGAGACTCTTTTAAAGTGGGCTGAAACAGAAGACGAGTTAGAATGTATTCAGATTATGAATCTTATACGACTTTAGTCTTTAGCAACGAGAAAACGGAGTATCGCTTTGAAGCAGACAGTAATAGACAATTCTTCAAAAAAGTATAAATCGATGGTACTTTATGTTTTGTTTTGTTTTGTTTTTTAATTTTTAATTAATTTTATAGTACAGTGTTTGTCATTAAACTCTAATTTTGTTTAAATTAACTTTTCTTTTTTACTATTACACTCAGTTTTAATTCAATGATTTTTAGACTTAGTAATACATTATAGTATACAGGTTTCTGTAATTATGTAACAGTATGTTAGAAATGATTTTGTAATGAAAGCCTTTGTTTTTGTACAGGGAAATAATGTTTTCAATTTACGATCTGTTATCCGAAATATCGATTATCCGAACGGTCCCTGGTTCCGGAGGTTCGGATAATCGATGCTCTACTGTACAGACAAATGCTACGCGGTCGAGTTAAAAGTGAGAACTCGCTTTGCTCGTTCACTTATAATACGCACTTAAAGCCACTTACATTACCTACTTACAAACATTACTGTAAGTTAATTTTAACGAGTTATGACGTAACGTAACGTTACAGAATTCAAATTTAACGTATAATGTTATTAATAATGAATATAAAAGGAAATCCGTGACAAGTATATTCGTGATAAATTATATCCTTCCGGTTCTTTAAGAATGGTTAAAATTGTCAGCTAATTTTTTACTTCCATTACTTCCATATTCCATAAGGAAATGGAAGTATGGTGATGGCGAAAAATATCGTGTTAAAAAATAAGGGATGATTCTGATTTTACGACCGTCAAATCATGAAGAAAAATCATTTTCCAAAAAGTGTCTGTGTGTTTGTGTGTCTGTATGTCTATCTGTGTGTCTGTGAGTAGAATTTTTTCTATGGCGAACAACAATAACTGCCGCAAATTCAAACAGAATCAAATAATTTTTTGCATATTTGCCTGAGTTGTAGACGATTTAAGGCCTATTGATTTTGGTGAAGTTCGGTTAAGGGAAAGGGGTAGTTTACCTGCAACGTTTTATGTTTTAACAAGAGTAAAGTACTTAATTTAGATAAATAAAGTATACTGAAAAGAAGGTCATATTAATAGATGAAATATCTATAAACGAAAAGGTTAGTTGAAGGGGAGGAGGTAATTTTCTTTAAATGAAAATGATAGTTGAAGTGGGAGGGGATAATTGTTTATATGTGTACTACGTTATCGGCAATAAAGAAATAGTTTATTGTTAAAATTCCTTCCCGGGCTGTTTGGCCGTGGTCCAATGTTTTCTGCAAAACCAGACGTTTCGGCAATGCCATCGACTGCTACCATCAGTGAAAATCGAGTGCGCTAACTTGAGATGGTATAGTAGTGACCACAGCAGTATGGTTAAGGCTGAAGTAAGAAGTAGAAAGAAGTAGTTTCTATGGAAATTTTTCATTTTGAAAATGATTTTAAATATAAATCTTAAAACATGGAAGTCATGTATAGTTCTCCATACCGATATTTAGGTTTTGTACTCTTAGCGAGTGTAGTAAACAGGTAGCCTTCGATTGCTTATTCAGTCTGCAGTTTATCCAGCTAGGTTTACGATATTTATAGTGTAGTAAATTCATTCACAGTAACTAAGAAAATGTTGTATAATTAACAGTTTTTTTCTTAATCTACACAGGTGTAATTCTACGTCGTTTTTTTAATTCGACTCTTACACAGATCTGCATGTCGTTATGCATTTTTGCATTCGTATTTCGTATACGAAATGATAATATATTTTTTAATGTATATTTATATTTTTAGTAGTTGTTTATTACCGTTTTGAGAACGAATGGACAATTAAATTGTTATACCTGCCAGTTTTCCCCGTACATGGGTAAACGTAAGACTGAACGCGGAGTCAAGACACTTCCAATGAAGTGATGTTTGTGGTAATTTCAATAAAGTTCGTGGCCAACCACAGTTTTGCGCACCCCGTAACGCAATTTTGAAATGTTTGTGTTTGACGACCTGTAGTGCTCGATTTATGGAAATATTGTATTCGTTTCTGTGGCAATGCAAGTAGAAGGGTTTAATTCCATTACTGCGAATAGGCCTGTTTACAGACTTGTAATCATTAGGGCGAACTTTAAAAAAAATCGTACAAAATAATTAACACTAAGGTCAGTTGAAAAGTTTGAGGAGCGACATCTATAGCTCAGTGATAGAACTAAAATCTTTTGTGTGTTGCAAGACGTATATTTCGCGTGAACACCTGTCAATTTATAGATATATCTGTCAGTTTATTCACTTTTTACCAGCTGTTTGAAATTTTCCTGTCACGCGTGTTTTTAAAATACACAAAATCAAACATCGTGTTGTGATGAATTCTCTGTTAAAAACGTTTTAGCGCCAATGGAAAATCAAAACAAAATTGTAAATGTGTTACGCGATGCTGCGCCTTCAGAAGCAACGGTAAATGGGGCACACTAGAGTTTAAACGTGCTCGTACAAGCACTTAAGACTATCTCAGCAGTGGACGTCCAAAAAGTGTAACAAAAAATGGTATTGCTGAAAAAATTTCATAGGGTGTTGGAAGACCGCAGATTGAAAAGTGGATGACGTTGCTAAAATCATAGGCATGTCATATGAGCGTGTGAATCATACTTTAACTCAAGAACTTGGTGTGAAAAAGCGTTGTGCAAGATAGCTGCAGCATCTGAAGTTGTTGCACTTTTTGGGCGTCCAATGCAACCACGTTTAAACTTAAGTGCCTACTTATAAACTGTTGGTTTTGAAGTCACATCATCTCCTGACACATTTACAATTTCGTTTTGAATTTCCATTGGCGCTAAGCAATTTTTAACACAAGAATCACACCACGATGTTTGATTTTGTCCATTTTTAAAAACACGCATGACACGTCAAATTTAAAGAGCTTTTAAACAATGAATAAATTGATTGATAGATTTGGAAATTAACAGGAGTTCACATAAAATACAAATCTTGCAGCACACGAAAAATTTTAGTTTTACCGCTAAGCTGCAGTTGACGCTCCGCGAACTTTTCAACTGACACTAGGTGGGAGAAACATTGTGACAGTTTTCTGGTATCGTTTACCTTTTTTATGTTGTAATATTTATATTATTGTAATACTGTCACCATTGTTTCTACATGGTTCTGTTAAATTTTATATTGTTATTAACGTAATTTTTATGTTTCCACACGTACCTTCTTAATTACTAACAAATAAATAACAAATAACAAGTTGCCTTTCTTTAAGTATTTTAAATTCCATTCATAAACGTTTATTCCTTCTTCTCAGAACCTGCCAAACCGCCGCCAAGAAGGAAATAATGTTTATTTCATTCTTAACTGTTAGAGCCATGTTATCAATTGTTAGCTCCTCATCTGTTGTAATCTTATAAAACATTATTTCTCTTTTCATATATGTCAAGTTACATATTAGAAACATGTCACTGCTGTTACTAATGTTAATTAACAAGACATATGTTAATTTCTTTCGTACATAAATTTCTTTTATATACACGTATACACATATAGTTTTAAGAGTACATATTCTTTTATACACATGTATGTTCTTTAGTTTGAAATTTGTAAAAGTACGAGAGAAATGGAGAAAGTAGAATAAAAGGCGTCAAGAAAAAGAAGACAGTGAATAGCGATGTTGAGGGGAAGGAGGGAGGTTGTGATAACAAACATTCACAGGGAAAGAGAGATAGATTGAGAAGTATAGAATAGCGAATAGAACTGGACTCCTGATTCATGATTTTCACGCTTCGTGTTCAACGTATAACTGCCTGGAACAAATATAGGCAGTCGCGTGTGAAAACAGACACACATAAACACACAATAACGAACCCTTTTTTAATAATATTTACGTGGAAGCTGGCGGGACGGCCGCATTTGGCGTGCGCATAACACAATTACAACGGATACCGCGCTTTGCTCTTGTTAATTGGTACCAAACAAGTGTTTTGCTGTGGATCCAAACAAATGCCTTTTTCTATGCATTACTCGTAATAAAACGTACAGTACATTTTGCGTAAAATGTTAATGCGTGCTGTTATTTACGATAATACAGTTTGTTCAGCTGTTTGATCATAATTAATGTTGTAACTGCATTTTAACATTAAACAGCGCTTAGTTTTTGATGAAAATTTTGTAACTTAAACTATGTATAAAATTAGCACACCACATGACAATATTTAATAGATTAAAATTTCATAAAAATATTCATAAATAATAAATATTCATAAATGTTCACAAAAAGTAACAAAAATTTAACAAATGAACTAACTGAATTCTGTGTATCCCCTTTATTAAAAGCTGTTATTTAGTTTAGTTAATTTTTATATTTTGCATTCAGATTATATTTAGTTTTTACAGATACTTGACCTTCCCTTAGCTTCTCCAACCCCCCCTCAATCATCACACCCCACACATGTCCGCATATGCGCTCTAAACAGATGTTCATCGCCCTAACATCCTTTGTTTAGTTGTTCACTGATCTCTTTGACACTATCTTGATAAGCTGAAATAGCTGTCAGAGTTAAATAAAAACTGTGAAACGTACCAAGTGTTAATATATTTTCAAAAACCTTTGTATTAATATGTTTCACAAAGTGCCCAACGAATCATCAATTAATATCGTGATTAAATATTCTGTTAAGTTTGATTGTACGGTTGTGTTTTTCTTAGGCAGAATTAGAGAATAGTCACGAGGACATTTCTCCTTCAAAGTCTGAAAAGAGAAGGAAAATGTAAATCTAGAAATAACGTAGAACCGCTAATTAACCAGGGACACTATTAGAGTAAAATGAAAATTTAAATTAAATTGAACTGTTAAATTTAAAATAAATATTCATAATTACACGCATTATTCTTGGTCTGTGAACATTAATAATAAATAATGTTTTATATTTTATAAAGAAGAATACATTTTGTATTATTTATATTACAACGCTTCGACAGTTTATGTTACTGTAATCTTCAAAAATGCAATGTGTAAGTACGTAAATAGTTAAATAAAATTAAATCAATTGTTATAATTGCTGTATTTTACGTGTGGGCCTATATTTATTATTTATATTTCCAATTTATGTTTTGTATATATACATTTGTAGTTATAATAGAAGTATATATTATTTTATTAATATAATAATTTTAAAAATATCGTTGTTCGTGTAAATTAGTATTTGGTTGGCTATTAATTTATTATTTCTTTTGTTTGTATATATTTGTATTTGTATATATGTTTTTCAATAACGAACAAATACAAATTTACACTAAAAAGGAAAATATATTTAAATTAATTAATTTAATAAAACAGTATATTACCAATTTATATATAATATTTATATTATAATTCCAATTTATATATAACTCTAACATAAATCAGATATATGTAAACAGTTGATTTCAAATAATGTATTTAACAATTTATTGTGCAGTATATTTCTGAAGATGACAGTAATATAAACTGTCGAAACACTGTAAAATAAATAATAACAAATAATTTCTGGTTTATTAAATATATTTATTATTCATGTTAAAATGAGTATATATATAATATTTAAAATTTATATTTATTTTACCTCAAGATGTTATTATATATGAAATTGAATTTATATTTAATTTCAAACCTGAGTACAGATCATGTGTAGTCTATTGTTGCCTCTCCGATCGGTGAAATCTTGCTCCCGGTGATTGATCGAAAATTTAATCGATGACCTTTGGAACATTATATTCAAAACAAAGAAAAGTATTATGAAACTTATCGTGTGTAATTTGGTTCTGTACGGGTAAAAATCGTATACCGCTGAGGAGATAGAGAAGAATGATAAGAGGCTTCTGAGACGTTGTGCTGTTGAGGGGTACGGAGGTCTTCATTGCTACCTATGACATCATTTAACATTTTAATTCTTTCCCTGATAACGGAACTGGGAGTGAGGTAAAGTTGTGACACTTCATAGAGACTTAAAATCTTTTAATGTCGTAAATTTCTAAAGTTGCATTTTTTTCTGTTTCTTATCGAGTTGTAGACCTCAGAATCATACAAAGCAATGCCGCCTACAAATTGTATTCTACGTAATTTCATTTCTACTGCCTGGTATCTTTTACTGCACCATACTCGTGTTATATTACTTTTCTTCCATGTTTTGTACATTCTACATGACTTCCTTAATTTGGAAGTTGGGTGAATACAGATGTAAGGCACATACGTTTTTTGTAATTCTGATAGAGTTATATTGTGTTAAGAGCTTCTTCTTCAGCGTCTACTACGAGATATTCTGTTTTAAGTCTTGCTTCTAATACATAATGTTTCATATTGAGCTCTGAGTGTGTGTGTGTGTAACTTAAATCGTCGGAATCCCCTGCTATGGCTACTTGGTCCACAGCATATAAAAGAGTATTAAGAATGGGTCACAGATCATCAGCCACGTATGTTATATTGTTCTACTTTTTTAGAGTAGCGGAGGAGATAATTGTTGAAGACAGCTTCCCTGTAATTATCTACTTCTTGTTTTCTGAACAAGGTAAACACCCCACTTTTTGGTATGGCTGTCGATATTGCGTCAGAATGTAAGTCTTTATCTATTTATTGACACAATTATCATGCGTCCTTTTTAGGAAGATGAATAAAATATTAGTTTTTAAATTCCTGCTAATGATTTATCTTAAACAAAATATTTAATCAGGACAAACCTTATCTGTCGTAGTTCATCTGACATTAGTCAATCCATAATTATTACAGTTTATGAGGTCTCCGTTTTTACACGATGGTAAGTTCAAAACATGCTCCATTCTGTCGGTAGTTTATTCAGGTATTCTGTGAAAAATGTTTATATTATATTTTGAATTTAAATTATCTGCCGGGCTGTTTGGTCGTTGTCCAAGATTTTTATTAAAATCAAACGTTTCAGCAGCACGACTGGCTGCCATCTTCAGTGGATGTATCCAGTCAAACCTAACGCGGGATGTCGTACGTTAGGACCCCTCCCCAGTTACGTATGACACCCCGCGTTAGATTTGACTCGATACATCCACTGAAGATGGCAGCCAGTGCTGCTGCTGAAACGTTGGGTTTTAATGAAAACCTTGGACCACGGCCAAACAGCCCGGCAGATAGGCCTAGTTTAAGTTCAACTGACACCGGCCGTGAAAGCCTTCGAACAATAATAATGTCTCTTACTTAAATAGAACTGTGTATAACTAATTTTATGGACTCGTACACTATACTGTAGTTGATTTTATATTCATGTTTTCATACCAATTTTCTATGACCCCTACAATGTAATTCGTATCATTAATCTGAATAAAACATCAATACTAAAATATTATATATTTACTTTAATAATAAAGTATAATTATTACTTTAATAATCTTCTTCTCCGCCATACGCTTAGAGAGTAAGAGGTACTAAGATAGAGAGCCTGTCTGAGAAAGAAGAGACTTGCGAAAAGAGGGAAAAGAGACACAGTGACACATAGGCTAATAACTATGTCAAGAGTGCTGTAGAAACCATTATTAGGCCTATTATTAACAATCTCTTTTAGTGTAATCTATGAGAGAAATCTTGTTTTGCAATCCTGATTACTGTAAAGTGACTCCTTTTACGGGTAAGGCTGGATAGGAGTAATTATTAAAACTTAGTCATTATTGAAAGAACAAAGTTCTCGTCTGTAGTCGGAAGGAAGAAGATCTAGTCAGAATAACTCTTTAAAATAATATTCTCAAGGTAGTTAAAGAATATTACTATCTAGGAAGTAAAATTACAAGTGATGGACGTATCAGTTAGAAAATTATAAGCAGAATTAATCAGGCTAAAATTGCTTTCAACAAACAGAAAAACCTCTTCACTTCAAACACTATCAGCCTAAAAATAAGGAACAATCTGGTAAAGACATACGTGTGGAGTTTTGCCCTATACGGGAGTGAATCTTGGACAATTGGAGACAGTCACAAGAAAAGACTCCAAGCATTTGAGACCTGGTGCTACAGAAGAATATTCAAGATAAGCTGGAGGGAGAAGATAACGAATGAGGAAGTCAATTGGAAGAGCTCAGGAGGAGAAGAGCTTTCTATGAAATTTAAAAGGCAGAGGAGCTACGTTTATAGGGCACACACTACGACACAACGGGTTGGTTAAGAGAATAATTGGTTAAGAGAAGGAACAAATGAAGGGAAGAATCACAGAGGTCGACCCCGTTTAGACTACATGAAACAGCTTACGGTCGATATGAACTGCACATCATGTTGTGAGTTGAAAAGAAAAGCAGAGAAGCGTGAAGAATGGCGAGCTGCTGCCAACCACCCTATGGACTGCTAATCTAGGAAAGAGAGAGAGAGAGAGAGAATGTGTGTCATTATAGGGTTTCTGTGCATAGAAGAATTATACCATGTAAATACAATACTTTGACATTTTTGTATTCAGTGGCAGTATACAGTCAATTAAATAGGTTATTCTTTCGCGCTTGCGTGCTAGGAGAAAGGAAAAGAGAGAAAGAGAAAAGGCGAGAGGAAATGAGAGGAAGTGAGAAAGGGAGAGACCAGAGGTGTGCTCACTGGAACGGGAACGGTGAGTATACACAATAAACAATCTTGTCATATGTAAAAATTTCTTTTCGTAATTCTCAGTTGGCTTTTGTAAAACAAAACAAAACATTAGAAGAGAGAGAGAGAGAGAGAGAGAGAGAGAGAGAGGGAGAGAGAGAGAGAGAGAGAGAGAGAGAGAGAGAGAGAGAGAGAGAGAGAGAGAGAGAGAGAGAGAGAGAGTGAGAGAGAGTGAGAGAGTGTGTGTGTGTGTGTACGCTCGCGCGGGTACTAAGTATTAAGGGAAGTGTTGGTGGTTACAAAATAAAAGCTACGAAAACAACATGTGCTTTTTCTCTGCTTTCCGCACAAGGATTAAAAAACTCATTTAACACAGAAATTAATGCACAGAAATGCCAACATCGAACGTTTTTGTTTACCCACGAAGTGTATGTAGGCCTACGTCTTTTGTGTACGTGTTTGCGTGTGTGCGCGCTGTAAGCGAATCAAAAGCTCACTGTACCTTTGTGTCCTTTAAGGCCACAGCTTAACGTAGTAAAAAACTCATACGAATTGTATTAAAAGTTATTTAATTTATTATTAACACATAAAAAATTGGCTTTAACATAGCAACATTACGATTTCCTCAGTTCTGTATCCGATTGTAAAGTATAACGGCTTCGACTTCAAAGGCTTTCGTTATTTTCAATACATCACTTTTACAATAATCTGTTATTAAACAATTATCTGTATTCCCACGTGCGACAGACGTCTATTTCGTTAGCTCTCGCCGCACCAAAGTTGTAAGGTTGATCCACCACTGTAGTAAAGAAAGGTAGTGGGTCACCTAAAAGTCTGGACCGTTTACTTAATCTTTTTTTATCACCGTCGTTTTCTTTGTATACTATGGTCATGTAGCTGTTGTAGATAATCATGACTATCACAAGGGGAGTCCATCGTATGGTATGCCGTGGCATAGGGGCCCGGGGATCATTGGGCCCGGTACAGTGGAAAAAAATACAACACACAGCAGTGTTTTTTGTGTGTGGTGTAGATAGACAACACAACGCAATCTTTGTTTATTGTGATCTTATTTTAATTTTATGATAACTGTGATAAAAGGATAGGCTCTCATTCATCACATCACATTATTCTCATGAAAGCATGTATAAAACACTGTTTGAATATGAAAAGAATCCACTAAGCCTACTCTAATCTATTTATGACAAAAACCTTCAATCTATATTTGTGAGCTTCTGTAGTTTTACACTGCTGTACTTACTGCTGTACTTACTGCTGTACTTCTGTACTTATATTTGCACTTACACTTTTCTGTACTATTCCAGTTACAGTTTCGTCTGCTGAAAGATCTTTCAGCAGGTTAGCGAATTCATTGAAAACTTGGCAGAGAAGCACTACCTCCTAAGAAAGGCTTAATAATTTGGCACTTTTAGCTATTGAAAATGAATTGGCTAAGGGTATCGATTTTTCAGATGTTATTGACCAGCTTGGTCCAACGAAAACAAGAAAAAAACATTGCGCTACTTAAGCCATTTTAGAGGCTAGGCCTCTCTCTTTCACTTATGATTGGTTATGATCTTAGACATATTATTGTTTATTTTTATAACAACTGTAGCCCTATCACTTATATATTGATAAACATAGATTATTTTTTGTCTTATAATAGTTAATTTTATTAGATGGTAGAGGTAAAAAGTGAATTAATTATTTGATTTGATTAGTAATTTAAAATTTTAAACGTTATAGGTTTAAGATTTGAAACGTTGAACTACTCTAAGTAGTTCGTTAAGACTGTTTTACTTTAAAGCGATACGTCAAACATTTTCTATCTAATAAAAAGACTTTTAACCTATTTAGCATTTTTATTATTAGCCTGTTTACAGAAAAGTGATTTTAGAAACACAAGTAATATGTTTGCCTAATAAGAAAAAGCCCTTAAAACATGAGGGATTTTGAACAGCGAAGGGGCGCCCGGAAGGTGGTTTGGCATAGAGGCCCCAGGAATGAACACCAACGTTCATTAGCGACCACAAAAATTTTAACAATGAATTCGTACAGATTCTTATACAAGATGCAGTAACATATATCAAATATTTGTTTAAATACCAAATAATGCAAATAAATGAGATAAATAAAAATATTTCTTTAAGTAATGCAAAATAAAATGAGAAATATTACCCTTCACAACACAAATATTATAAATACATATCATGCAGATATGTAGCATAAATAGAAATATAATAAATATAACACGTAATAACATATTCAGCGACAAACAATATGTAACACTAAATGTAACAACAAGTTACATAATAATAAATATATATAATAAATAAAACAGCAATAACAATCTCGACCACATATCGTTCCATTAACTTAATTGTCCTGGAAATTACACAATTTTTAATGTTCTTATAATTTTCATAGTCCGCACCTATATTGTTGCTAACAACTGAATCTCCTTTATGAGGAGAAGTATGCTGGCGGCTGTAGTCTTGTCATTTAAAATTTTTCTAACATCTGAATTGATATTAAATTTGCTTCGCAGATGCTGAAGAGCAGGGCACTCTGAACCGAGATGGAAAGCTGGCAAAACCGTGCCACAGTCATAATATGTTAAACATTTATTGTAATTTCAACTTTAGCAATTTTCATAAAAATTGTTCTTATTTTGTCAGCATACGTTTCATGTTTTCAGTGGATGTTCCTGCCAACTTCACATCTTTCCAACTACTTCAGGTGACTTCCGTTTCTGTTAGTTGATCTTCAGTCGAACGTTATGACACTACTTTTCCATAACAATAATAAGGCTATTCGAAAGACGAACACTTATTAAAATATTAGGCCCACGAAAAGCTTCAGAAAGTTGGAAATTAAGAAGTCATGATGAAATATTTTAGACAAAGATGTTATATAATAAACATCAACAGCGACTTTGTTATACTTTCTGAACATCTGACATCTGCAGTAACACAAGTTAATTTTTTAGAGGACATAGTCAGTAGAACAGTCTTAAGAATTTCTGCAGGAAAAAACAAATTTCTCACGAACATAAAAAATGCGCCAAAATTCCTGTCAACAGATACTGGTCGAATAGAGAGGGTTAGAACATTTAAGTATCTACGGGAAATAATTCCAGAGAATGATTTAGAAAAATCTGATATAGAAGAAAGGATTCATAAAATGGAAATAGCACATGGTATAACTAAAGATATTTACAATAAAAAGTGGATACCTAAAAAAGCGAAAATAAGGCATTACAGTACAGTAGTGAAGCCAGAATGCCTATACGCAAGTGAATCTCTAGCATTGAATTATAATTTAGACAAAGTAGAAATATTGGAAAGACCAATTATTAGGATAATATTAGGCCCTCGAAAAACTTCAGAAGGTTGAAAATTAAGAAGTAATGATGAACTATATCAGAGTATAGAAAATATAACAGAAACAATGAGAAAAAGAAGACTATTATTTTTTTGGACGTTTATATAGAATGGACGACAATAGGTTAACAAAGCAGATCTTCAAATATCTGTGGATGTAGATGTTAACATCAAGTTGGATTAAAGAAGTCCAAAAGGATTTAGAAAAAAAAAATTAAATGCAGAAGAAGCAATTGAAAGAGACGTTTTTCGGGCAAAGGTTTAAAAAATGGAAGTAGTCCAGGGGTAGGAGAGAGAAAGATGCAGGTTCAAAGTGGACTAGCGACAGGAAGAAGAGATACAGTGAAAAGATGAAAAAATATTGGAGAGAAAGAAAAGAACAAAGAATAAAGAATTGAAATTGGCATGTGGACCGATACAAAAACCAAAAAAAAATAATAATAATGCTGTTCCTGCGCCACACTATCGTTCTCAGACGAAAGGGTTACAACGTCTATCTATATCGTATACTCACAAAGTACAAGACCTATGTTTAAAGAAAACGTGAAGAGAAAACCATAGCAGTTGTCATGTGGGCAAACTGTCTGTTGACAAGCCACGTGTCCGGGTGTAGCGGTCATTAATGTCGGTCTGTTAAACACACGAGCGACGCCTCTGAGTGAATTACAGTAATTAGTAACATAAACAATAACCTCAGTAATAATGATATTGTTAACGTTATCGCAGACGGGTCACGTGACCGTATATACCGACATTCGCGTGACCACTCGGCAATTTGTAAGCTTTAACCTTACAACAGCTTGTCACGACCGTTCAACTTGTACTGTTTGCAGCAGGCTTGGTTGGGATAAATTTGCATTCTCCGGCCTACCGCGCTTTGAATTAATCTTCTATTAAAAACTACCTTTACACCGCTAACTAATACAATTTTATTATTCTTCTGACTTTGGTATTGCAGTGTTGTACTGAAATTAAAGCAGAAACTGAACACTACTGCAGTTACAACACTTTAGTAAAATTGTACATGGTTTGCTTTTATATCGGTTATTACAAAACCACAAGTAGTAACACGGTCCTTACCATACTTCTTGAATTATTTACGCTGTAGATGTTTTTTCCTTAATAAGTCTCTACACTAATTTTATTTACGTTGTTCTAATATTTGATCGAGACGACATTTCTTTGTCTTGACCTCCTTCATTTGCCTCCAGAACTTCTTCTAAAACTATGTTTTCACAATTTCTACACTCTAGTCATTGAGCGTGACGAAAACCTTGCATAAGCTGTTTCTTTGTGTCTTTCAAGTATCCAGCATTTTACCAATATTAATAAGAGTTTGATCGCTGATTTTCCAGTATCGATGATATTATAATCAATTCATCACCTTTGTTATATCGTGTGGAACTTTTCAAATTTATATATTTACAAATCTGTTTAATAAATCTGCGAGTTTCATTAATTCATACGTCTAGTTGTACAATTCATGCGCGGGTGTGTACGATTTTCAGTTATTCATTTATACTATTATTTGGTGTTCTGCCCCAATACAGGTCTTCAAATGGTAAAAGCTCTCCAAGCTGTCATATCACATGCCAGTCTTTTCGTTTCTACGTAACACCCTCTGATTTTAATGCTATCTATTAACTTCAATTTTCTACGCCCTTCTTCCCTTTTCTCCCTCTATGATACCCACCATGGCAGTTGTAAGCAAGCAGTCTCTTCTTAAACAATGACCTAACCATTCCTTTTCCTATTTTCTATTACCTTCAGGATTCTTCTCTCTTCCCCTATTCTTCTTAAAACTTTATCATTCCTTATTTTATCAACCCACCTCACTTTTTCCATTGCTCGCCAAACCCGCATGTCAAATGCTTCTAATCTTTTCTCATCCTCCTTCCTCAGTGTCCATATCTCTGCACCATATAAACCAACGCTCCACACATAACATTTGGCCAACCTTTTTCTTAAATTCTTATTAATTTTGCCACACAGCAGTCTTTTCTTCCCATTAAATGTCTCTTTCCCTATAGCAATTCTTATTCTAATTTCACGAGTGCAGGACATATCTTCACTTATCAAGCTTCCAAGTTATTTAAACAACTCCGCCTATTGTAATTTGTCTTGGCCTATCTTTATGTTTGCTCTTTTTCCTCTTCTGCTAATTACTATACATTTAGTTTTTTCCTTATTAATCCTCAATCCATATTCCTCGCATACTAAATTCAAATAATTTATATTAAGTAGTTACTCACACACACACACTAACACACACACACACACACACACACACACACACACACACACATATGGTAATAGCTATCGGTATTACACACACGCTCGCGCGCGTACTCATAGGTTGAAATATGACAACTTGAGATCAGTACGTAAAATTCTAAAAGTGTTAACGCAAATATTTAACATGTTTATTTTATTTTTATAATTTCGTACCAGTGGTTGCATTCACATACAGAAATTAAACTGTAGGTATTTTACATGAAATTAAAATATAGGCCTAGCTATATTTTCCATCTGGTGATGAACTAAAAGTCTCGACAGTGATAATCAGAAATTGTTCTGGTGTGTAACAATTTAATTTCTTCTTGTTTATACGTTTGTTGGTAATGCATTATTTTACTCATACAATTTATTTACTGTTCATTTCGTATAACTTTAAATGGATGAAGTTCTTTTGAGATTCTAAATTGAAGTTATAAAATGTCTTTTCAAAGATATAAAAAAACAGCACAGTTGTTTAACTTGACTAAATTAATTAAAAATTTAACTGAAAAACATCTCTACCAACGTAGTGTGGAAACTATTTTATAAAGTAAAAACATACGCTCTTACTGAAATTAAAAACCTTTGTAAGTTTTAAATGTGTTTTTCCTACTATATTAATGCAAAAATTAATTTCATTTCCCTCGGCTCGGATATTATGTACGGTCAGGCCCGATTCCGGCTGCCTCAACTCGCCGTCTTCCTGTCACTAAAGTTCCCGTCCTTCTCCCGGGTGCTAACGGGGTGACATCGGTCGTCCTCGCCTCTGTCCTCGATCAGTTCGGCCAGCAACGATTGCAGATAAACTCGTACATGCCCCCCCCCCCCTATAAGCTTCTACAGTGGCTCAACGAGTTGATGAGGTTCTGCTACGGTTCACTAGATCGATGTCTGATCTTTACAGAAATCCAAGCAAGATTAATACTGCAGAGGTCTAGTGACATCATACGACATTGTAGAAAATTAAATAATGAAATCTGATTGGCAAATAACAGTAGCAACTGTAATCTGGAATGTAAATTTTGAGAACGTCTTCTAACACATGGGCCACGTGCTAAAATGTTCATTTTTAGGCTACGAGTGCATTTAAAAATACGTGGATTGCATTATGAATCAATCTACATCCATTTTACCTTATAGTTAGGATTGCTAATGTTTTATTTGATCAAAGTTTAAATTGCTTATTCATAATGTTTTTACCATTATACACACTGGTATAATTAAATAGTCTCTCCATGAAAGGATACAATGTCCTAACTCTTTCACATATTGTAACTAAACTCTATTCTGGTGTTTAATGATAATTGGTGTGGCTCTCGAAGTCTTACTGGCCTGAAACACTTCCTTAAGTTTCCCAGTTGGTCGAGTCCCAAATGTAGCAACAACTGTCAAAAGCGTTATGTTGTTGAAAGGATATATGTGTAGTTTCACCAAAATGTATTAAAACAAAAATTGTTGGTTGTTGAAGAAAAAAAAAAAAAAAATTATGTTTAAAAAAAAATTTTATAATTTAAAATAAAAAAAAATTTATTTTTATTAATTAATTAATTAAAATCAATTAATTAATAGGGTGCTGTGAAGTTTTAAAAGGTGTATCACTCCTCTAAGAAATTTTATTGATGTTCTTGTATTTTTCAAATAAACTACAACCACTCATAAGATTGTCTCCAGGACAATCGATACTTGTTTACCTTTTCGTTTTGTAGGTTATCTTCCCTTGTGTGTGATAAAATCCTGGTAGTTTATTATTTAAAATTATATTAATGGTAATTTGTAATATTAATGAAAGAAAGAACTATTTTGTGGTGAAAAGTATTAATGTTTTATTATATAATTGAAATATAGACTCTTTTCGATTATAATATCGACTATCAGGGTATCGAAACAATTACAAGGTATGGTATATAAAATTCAACAGGATTCTTTAAACAGCTAATTATTATCAAAGTCAGAGAAATCGGGCCAATATTTAAAAAGTATAACGTTACAACAAGTTAATTACTAATACTAGATACACACATTGAATAATAAAATTGAAATAATATAATTTGTCGTCACCAACACAGCTGACGTGGACAAGAAGGCGTTTCCAACGATGAATGCAAATGGCTGCCGTCAAGTTGGTCAAAATGTCATCCGTATCTGCGATGTTCCAAATGAGATACTTTCTGGCAGTATTCCCGTCCTGGTGTCTGCAAATCTCTTTTTTGATGTTGTGTAGTGCCTTGTGTGAAGTTTCCGGGTTGTATTTTGTGTATCTGTGTATTTATAAGTTCATTCACTTTTTATGATTCAGGTGTTAATGTATGGTTATGTGGTATACTGTTTTCTTGTGTTTTGTAGTGTTTTTCGGGGTAGTTATGTACTGTCCAGTGTTATTTAGTCTTTCTTGATTGATTTTGTCACTATGTGGACGTTCCAGTATGATTTTATACGCCACTCGCGATTTCACAAAAACGTATCGTTCACTCACTCGACATTACCGTTTTAAGTTAGGTTAGCTTGGTTATAAACCGCTTGTCAAGTTCACCGTACAATTACCAATAATCAACTATCTTATTTCCTCCAGTTTCGACTAAACTCTTAGCCAATATAATAGTATTCTTAACATTGTTCAAATATAATTTTGCATCCTGTACATATTTCAAAATACATTATATAATTGCCTAAACTCTGGTTATTTATCAATTTTATTTACTAGATGTTATTTAAATTAATCCTTCAGTTCATTCGGCGTATTTTAAGATTGAATAATGCCGTTTTATAATGTTTTCTGTCCAAAATTAGTAATTTCACTTTCATTTTGTATTTATAAAACATTTCCAAAATTAACTTCCTGTCATTATGTAAATTCAGCCATTTTTCAGTTATATTTAATATTAATAATCTTATATTGTATTAAAAGGTTTTTATTCCCTTATTTTCTTGTAATTAACTGAATTGGTTTAATTCTAAAATATTATTCTGGAATATATGATTCCCCTGTCCAAATTTCTGAGTTTAGTCATTTTCATTTTTATTTATAATTCTGAATATAATTTTACAAAATCTTTCTAAATGGTATGTGCAATTATATGGCTTCATCTCAGGTTTATTTTGTCTAAATCCCTTTTGTTTAATTGCATTTAAATTAGTAATTTCTCTGTTTTGATGAAGTTTGGTTTTCATTCTTTGGCCTAGGTTTTTTACAATTTTTCCTTACAAAATATTTTTACAAACAATATATGATGTGTGATACCCTCTCTGACTTTTAAATATGGTATTATAAACTAAACATTTTTTCAAATTACACAACAATAATTAGTATTGGTTACAATACAAAGAACAGTTAAACAAATAAGGAATATTTTCAAATAAATGGTTGT
Organism: Magicicada septendecula; assembly: GCA_034769895.1. Lineage (NCBI taxonomy): Eukaryota > Metazoa > Arthropoda > Insecta > Hemiptera > Cicadidae > Magicicada > Magicicada septendecula. The sequence goes on from CM068370.1 coordinate 78,173,178, forward strand.
CTTCAACATTCAGACATTTTACAATTAAATGCTTATTTCTAACATTGAAATATGGTTCACAAAAAAGGTTTTTTACCAACTAACATCTTAATTACTTCTTACTATTCACAAGTAATAATTATGTCTACAGTTCTGATGTTAGTTGTTGTAGGTTTAAATAAATGAAATACATTTTAAACATCCTTATCCTATATTTACAAAAACCTTATATCTATATTCTTATTTGCTAACTACTATACTAAGTTGGATTATACAGTTTTTACACTGTCTTTTAAATATTGTCTTTGGGGAATTGTACCCTGTCATTAGTATAATTAAATCTGTTTTTTTTTCTCATTATATAAAACAAAATGTTACTTTAAACAGATTTATATCTTGTAAGTAACATATTCACATAGTACACATTTTAAGTCACTGAAAGTTGCATATTTCATTGTATTCAATGTTTGTGATTGCCAAGAATGAAACACAAGGTTTATTTTCTATAATACCTAAAACTATCACTGGTTCACTTTACACTTTTATTTTATGTTATTTCTAAATGGTCGTGTAGTCTTATTAACATAATAAATTGGTTAGTGTTTTACAATGGAGATTTGTTCGTTGGGTACTATATTATTGTTTCATCTTGGTTCACTGGCAACTCTTACTTTACACACTTCTCTCTCTTAACTTTATGTACATGTTGTTACTATTTCGTTATACTTTTATTGGTTACTATTTATTTTGGGGATTTGGGTGTCTTTTATAAGAGCATGACATCTTCCTCAGGATGCTGCCTTCTTCTTCTTTCTTCTGTCTTCTTTTCTTCTGTCTTCTGGGACTGGTATCTTCTCCATCTTCTTCTTGATGCCATCGGGTTTCTTGGGATTTCTTCATCTTCTTCGGGTTTCTTGGGATTTCTTCATCTTCTTCGTCATTTTAGAAATACATCACCTGTATTGGTTGATCTTGGCTTATTCAGGGTTTCTTTTCTATTTATATTTCCTCGTTGTGGGTTTGGTCATATTCTGTGTTGCTTTGTTATTTACTTTTTACCTTCCTGGGTTATAATTTGAAAACCTTTGGTTATTAGACTGGTTTTGGATGACTCATCACTAGTAACTCATTTTATTTGAACTTGTATATTTTAAATAATAATGATTGCTTTCCACAGTTGCTATGAATTAATTTTTTTTTATATTAAACTTAATGCTTTCTTCCAGATTTAAATGTTATAATTTTATTATTCTAATGATCAAATGCCATTCAATATTATTCATATATCTGTCACGTTACAGATTGCTCTCCTCCAGAAGTAATTATTTCAGACATGTTTATGGATGAAGTATTTTCTTATGATAATTTCATCATTTCTGATATTTCATTTTCTTCCCAATTTTTATATCGACTTTTTATATCAGAGTTTAATTAATTTTATATATATAGTTACTTATTTTACTACTGATCCTTTTCGGATAATTAGTGTCTTCTGAGATATTATTATCATTGTAATACATTTTCTTTCTTTATAAACTTCGTGTTGCATCCTTGGGATATTAATTCCCTAACATTCCCTATGACGTGGGCTGGGGCAGATCAGAGGGGCACTGTACGCTACACAATCTCTGCTGGCCATACACCACTTCTACAATTTGAGTCCAGAGGCATATCCATCTCTGCTCAAAAAAACATAATGCTGCTGGAATTATCTTCAGTCAGTCATCGAATAAATAAATAAAAAGTAGTCTCATTTTCGACTAACAAAAATATCTTTGGATTCTTCACTTCGTAGTTTCTCAGATTATCTCACATTTTCTATCTTACTAAATCTTCATAATTATTATTATACTCATTATATATATATTTTTTCTTAACTTGTCTGATATATTTATTTTAATTATGGTTGAAAACCTTTATTATTTATAATTCTTGTTACTGGTTACAGTGTAACTCTTTTCTTCTCCATCTGAATTATCTTTATACTTCCTTCTGGTTACTAACAGTGTTAGCATGGTCTTTATATATAGTCTTTCTTATTCATTATTTGATTGGTCTTAATATATTATATTTAATTTTTAAAATTGTATCTTTATATTAGATATACAGGTAGTTATATTGATCATTTTATTTAAATATTTTGGTTCTTTCCTTTCTCTTAGAAAGTTATTAATCCGCCTTCGCTCTCATTAACATTAATTCATTTATATTATATTTCATGTGGTATTTCTTCTCTTTGCTTTTCATATAGGTTTTATTATTATCATTTGTTCAAAATCATCTTCTCCATATGTTTGGTATGAGTTGTTCTTCTTTGCTCTTAATTAATTGTTTTCATTATCGTTTCATAAGTAATTAGTCTCTTTGCTTCCAAATTTTTTCCTTCTCTTGCATATTACACTCTTGTTTTTCTTCTCTACTCCTTCAAATGCTATTGTGAATATCTAGCATTTATTCTGGATTAAAGTTAATTCTCTTTTCTGAATTAATCATTTTATTTTCTTCTAAATTCAATTATCAATGGAACATATATATTTTTGGAACTTTGTTGGTTTTATGCAAAATTCAAACCCTTCTTGTTATTTAATGGCAAAATATTTCTCATAAATCATTGTAATAAGTTGATCTTATCTTGTTTCAAAGTTTCGACGTTCTATCAATATTCAAATTCTGTTTAATTCATTTGTTCCCAGAATTGTTTCATTCAAAATTGTTTATAGTAAGTTGATCTTACAATTATTTCTGAATGTTTTGGTATTTCTCTAAATTCAAATTCTTCTTAATTATTTACCATAAAGTTTTCTCACAAACTTAGTTATAGTAAGTTGGTCTTACTTCATTTTTAAATTTTTTGTATATTAACTTCAAAATTCCTTTCTTCTATTTTTCCATAGAGTTTCTTCTTAAATATTTGGTAGTAAGTTGTGCTTACATAATTTTTAAATTTTGTTGGTAGTTTAAATTCAAAATTCCTTTCTTTTTAATTCTGCCAAAAGTTTTTTCTCATAATTCAGTGGTAGTAAGATGTACTTACTTATTTTAGAATTTTTTTATTTCAAATTCTAAATTCCTTCTTTTATATTTCTCCAGAATTTTTTTTTCTCAAAATATTAGGTTGTAATATGTACTTACATAAATTTTAAATTTTTTCATTTAAAAATTCTTTCTTTTTCTTCCATAAAGTTTGTTCAAAATTATTAGGTTGTAAGATGTGCTTACATATGTTTTTGAATTTTTTTATATTAAATTCAAAAATTCTTTCTTTCTATTCAGCCAAAAAGTTGTTTCTCATAAATCAGTGGTAGTAAGATGTGCTTACTTAATTTTAAATTTTCATGGTTAAAAATTCAAAATTATCTCTCTTTCTTCCATAAATTTTTTCTCCAAAATATTAGATTTTAAGATGTTCTTACACCATTTTTGAATTTTTTATAGTTTATAAATTCTAAACTCAAAACTCCCAACTCATTCTTCATAATACTTTTTCATAGAAGCTTGATTGTACACACCTTTGATTTTTCCTGAAACGATTTCCCTCAACTCATAGGTATTGTTATGCTTATCCTTTACCACAACATATGGTCCAGTGTAAAGTAATAATAATTTTTTGGTTATGCCTTCTAAGGTGCTGGGCAGCTCTCGATTTTTTAGGAGGACTTTCTCACCCTCTTTATATGTTATAATACGCCCTATTGGCTTTTGGTATTTGGCTTGCCGTTTTTCTTGATCTTCTGCTACCTTGTTGTAAAACCTCAACTGGTTGAATTTCCGATTATTGTTTGTTGGAAATTCAATGATTTGTTCAATTTCTCGGGGAGTCGGCTTCTCATACATGGCTGAGTATGGTGTAATTCCTATAGCTGGATGGTGGGCGAAATTTAGGAATGTCTCTGTCGCTGCTAGGTACTCTTGCCACTTTTTCTGTTGGTTGTGACAGTACGTGCGCAAGATCCTACCCACTTCTCTCAGTACTCTCTCAGCCGGATTGCTACTTGGGTGGTAGACTGACGTCTTATAAGTTTTGATCCCAAGTGCTAATAAGGTGTCTCGCCACCTCCTCCCCTTAAATTGTGTACCGTGGTCGGTAATAATGGAAGATGGTCTACCGATCTCCGGGACATACAAATCGATAATCACCGCCAGAACCTTTGCTGTTGTTGCCCGATTAACCGGATATAGCTTTATATACTTGGTGTAGTGGTCCATTATGATTACCAGGTATTTATACCTGTGTCGACCACCGCTACGGGGAAATGGCCCGCAGATATCCAAAAACACTTTTTCCAGTTTTGCGTTTGAGGTAATCGGTATCATTATACCCTCTGTCTTCTCATTGTTTAATTTGGCGCATTGGCAGATCTTACAGGACTTGATGTACGTTCTCACCTTGCGGTTGATATTCTTGATCTTACACTTTTCCTCTAGAGCCTGTATCACTTTTAATGCTCCCATGTGACCATACCTGACATGGTAATCGATGATGACCTCCTTTTCGATTTGGTGTGGGATTATCACCTTCCATGTCTCATCGTCCAAGGCCGTTTTTATGAATAAGATCCCTTTATTAAGATGGTAATATTTGGAAATGGTATCATCATTGGCTTCCAAGCGACTCACGATGTTTTTCAGCTTAGGATCAGACTGCTGATGGATTCGAATATTTATTAATAGAGCTTGTAGATCGGCTCTGGTCTTGAAGATGTTATAAATTTTGACCAAGCTCTCCTTCTCTCCCTCGAAAGTCTGATCTTCCAGATTTATACGTGACAACACATCCGCTACCACGTTTTCTTTTTTCCTGGAATGTATTCCCATTTCAGATCATATTCTTGTAGGGCGAGTACCCACCTAGCCAATCGGCCGTGACTCAACTTGCACCTACGAAGGAACGAGATGGATTTATGATCAGTTCGTACCGTGACTTGATATCCGAGAATGTACGTCCGGAACTTGCTCCATGCGAACACCACGCTCAGCAATTCCTTTTCTGTCACACTGTAGTTCTTTTCGCACTGGTTCAGTGTGCGACTAGCGAAGCTTATTACCAGATGTTGTCCCTCCTCATCTTCCTGGTATAAAGTCGTTCCTAAGCTCAGGTCGCTAGCGTCACAGTTTAAAAAGAATGGTTTTTTAAAATCTGGGTGACGAAGTATAACACTCTCCAGAAACTTCTCTTTTATCAAACGGAAAGTAAGATCTTGATCTTCACCCCAAGTCCATTTGTTCTTAGCAGATAACTGTGGTTGAAACTTGGCGGTCAACTCGGAATATCGGCTCTGAAACTTCCTGTAATAGTTACAGAGTCCGAGGAAAGATTGTAATTGTTTCCTGTTTCTTGGTTGCGTACTTTCCCGAATTCTTCTTGAGTTTCCTTCCTCTGTTCTTCAACTTTCCTGCGGCTATGTTCTTCGATATTTGTGAACTTGATGTTCACCACTTCTTTAAACTCTTGCACCTCCTTTTCGGTCTGGTTGCACTTCCCATCAATCTCTCGAATTTGTCGATTTACCATTATGTTTTCTTCTTCCATCTTCTTATTCATCGCTTTCTTGTTAACATTGATTTCCTTATTCAGTTCTTCTCGCAACAATTCCATTCTTTCGTCCAGTTTGTCCAAATTCTCCTGATTGACCTCTCTTAATTCTTCTCTTAAAATTTGATTGTCCTCTCTCAATTCTTCCAACTTCTCCCCCATCTTCTCTTCCAACTTCTTGTTATCTTCTTTCAACTCTTCCTTTAATTGTCGGTTGTTCTTTTCTATCTTCTTCCTGGTTTCATCGATTTTCTGATTGGTGTTTTCAATTTTATTAATCAATTCTTCTTTAGTCGACTTGAATTCTTCCTTGAACGATTGGTTGTCTTCCTTCAATTCTTCTAACTTCTTCCCCATCTCTTCTTCCATCTTCTTGTTGTCTTCCTTCAAATCTTCCATGTTCTTGTTCATCCCAGTCAACTCTTCTTTTGTGGATTGGTTATCCTTTTTCAATTCTTCTAACTTTTCTCCCATCCTCTCTTCCATCTTCTTGCTGTTTTCTTCCATCTTCTCTTCCATCTTCTTGTTCATCCTTGTTCTGCTCCAATTTGTCTTCCATCTTTTGTAGAAATATTTCCATGAATCTGTCCATTTTATTCTCTTCCGTTACTTTGGATTTTTCTACATGTCTTTCCTGGACATTTACTTCCCCTGTCTGAGTACTCATCTCAGGTTGTTCCCCTGGTTGTTCAGGTTGTTTGGACAACACTGGTGGCAACGAACTTTCCACATCTACTGGCGTTGCCTCTTTGTTGTCCATGTCAATTTCTAATTCTTTTTCGGCCTCCGCCGCCCGTTTCTTGGAAGTTGCACGTCGTTGCATTTTCCCTTCAATTTCTCTGGCTTTGTAGCTGTTGCCTAGCTCCAACTAGTGATTGGGCAGATTGTAGTGGCCTCTCAATAGCTAATTAAAGCCCCTCAGTTGTGCGCCAATTTGTAACTAAACTCTATTCTGGTGTTTAATGATAATTGGTGTGGCTCTCGAAGTCTTACTGGCCTGAAACACTTCCTTAAGTTTCCCAGTTGGTCGAGTCCCAAATGTAGCAACAACTGTCAAAAGCGTTATGTTGTTGAAAGGATATATGTGTAGTTTCACCAAAATATATTAAAACAAAAATTGTTGGTTGTTGAAGAAAATTAAAAAAAAAAATGTTTTAAAAAAAAATTTTATAATTTAAAATAAAAAAAAAAATTTATTTTTATTAATTAATTAATTAAAATCAATTAATTAATAGGGTGCTGTGAAGTTTTAAAAGGTGTATCACTCCTCTAAGAAATTGTATTGATGTTCTTGTATTTTTCAAATAAACTACAACCACTCATAAGATTGTCTCCAGGACAATCGATACTTGTTTACCTTTTGGTTTGTAGGTTATCTTCCCTTGTGTGTGATAAAATCCTGGTAGTTTATTATTTAAAATTATATTAATGGTAATTTGTAATATTAATGAAAGAAAGAACTATTTTGTGGTGAAAAGTATTAATGTTTTATTATATAATTGAAATATAGACTCTTTTCGATTATAATATCGACTATCAGGGTATCGAAACAATTACAAGGTATGGTATATAAAATTCAACAGGATTCTTTAAACAGCTAATTATTATCAAAGTCAGAGAAATCGGGCCAATATTTAAAAAGTATAACGTTACAACAAGTTAATTACTAATACTAGATACACACATTGAATAATAAAATTGAAATAATATAATTTGTCGTCACCAACACAGCTGACGTGGACAAGAAGGCGTTTCCAACGATGAATGCAAATGGCTGCCGTCAAGTTGGTCAAAATGTCATCCGTATCTGCGATGTTCCAAATGAGATACTTTCTGGCAGTATTCCCGTCCTGGTGTCTGCAAATCTCTTTTTTGATGTTGTGTAGTGCCTTGTGTGAAGTTTCCGGGTTGTATTTTGTGTATCTGTGTATTTATAAGTTCATTCACTTTTTATGATTCAGGTGTTAATGTATGGTTATGTGGTATACTGTTTTCTTGTGTTTTGTAGTGTTTTTCGGGGTAGTTATGTACTGTCCAGTGTTATTTAGTCTTTCTTGATTGATTTTGTCACTATGTGGACGTTCCAGTATGATTTTATACGCCACTCGCGATTTCACAAAAACGTATCGTTCACTCACTCGACATTACCGTTTTAAGTTAGGTTAGCTTGGTTATAAACCGCTTGTCAAGTTCACCGTACAATTACCAATAATCAACTATCTTATTTCCTCCAGTTTCGACTAAACTCTTAGCCAATATAATAGTATTCTTAACATTGTTCAAATATAATTTTGCATCCTGTACATATTTCAAAATACATTATATAATTGCCTAAACTCTGGTTATTTATCAATTTTATTTACTAGATGTTATTTAAATTAATCCTTCAGTTCATTCGGCGTATTTTAAGATTGAATAATGCCGTTTTATAATGTTTTCTGTCCAAAATTAGTAATTTCACTTTCATTTTGTATTTATAAAACATTTCCAAAATTAACTTCCTGTCATTATGTAAATTCAGCCATTTTTCAGTTATATTTAATATTAATAATCTTATATTGTATTAAAAGGTTTTTATTCCCTTATTTTCTTGTAATTAACTGAATTGGTTTAATTCTAAAATATTATTCTGGAATATATGATTCCCCTGTCCAAATTTCTGAGTTTAGTCATTTTCATTTTTATTTATAATTCTGAATATAATTTTATAAAATCTTTCTAAATGGTATGTGCAAATTATATGGCTTCATCTCAGGTTTATTTTGTCTAAATCCCTTTTGTTTAATTGCATTTAAATGAGTAATTTCTCTGTTTTGATGAAGTTTGGTTTTCATTCTTTGGCCTAGGTTTTTTACAATTTTTCCTTACAAAATATTTTTACAAACAATATATGATGTGTGATACCCTCTCTGACTTTTAAATATGGTATTATAAACTAAACATTTTTTTAAATTACACAACAATAATTAGTATTGGTTACAATACAAAGAACAGTTAAACAAATAAGGAATATTTTCAAATAAATGGTTGTCTTCAACATTCAGACATTTTACAATTAAATGCTTATTTCTAACATTGAAATATGGTTCACAAAAAAGGTTTTTTACCAACTAACATCTTAATTACTTCTTACTATTCACAAGTAATAATTATGTCTACAGTTCTGATGTTAGTTGTTGTAGGTTTAAATAAATGAAATACATTTTTAACATCCTTATCCTATATTTACAAAAACCTTATATCTATATTCTTATTTGCTAACTACTATACTAAGTTGGATTATACAGTTTTTACACTGTCTTTTAAATATTGTCTTTGGGGAATTGTACCCTGTCATTAGTATAATTAAATCTGTTTTTTTTCTCATTATATAAAACAAAATGTTACTTTAAACTGATTTATATCTTGTAAGTAACATATTCACATAATACACATTTTAAGTCACTGAAAGTTGCATATTTCATTGTATTCAATGTTTGTGATTGCCAAGAATGAAACACAAGGTTTATTTTCTATAATACCCAAAACTATCACTGGTTCACTTTACACTTTTATTTTATGTTATTTCTAAATGGTCGTGTAGTCTTATTAACATAATAAATTGGTTAGTGTTTTACAATGGAGATTTGTTCCTTGGGTACTATATTATTGTTTCATCTTGGTTCACTGGCAACTCTTACTTTACACACTTCTCTCTCTTAATTTTATGTACATGTTGTTACTATTTCGTTATACTTTTATTGGTTACTATTTATTTTGGGGATTTGGGTGTCTTTTATAAGAGCATGACATCTTCCTCAGGATGCTGCCTTCTTCTTCTTTCTTCTGTCTTCTTTTCTTCTGTCTTCTGGGACTGGTATCTTCTCCATCTTCTTCTTGATGCCATCGGGTTTCTTGGGATTTCTTCATCTTCTTCGGGTTTCTTGGGATTTCTTCATCTTCTTCGTCATTTTAGAAATACATCACCTGTATTGGTTGATCTTGGCTTATTCAAGGTTTCTTTTCCATTTATATTTCCTCGTTGTGGGTTTGGTCATATTCTGTGTTGCTTTGTTATTTACTTTTTACCTTCCTGGGTTATAATTTGAAAACCTTTGGTTATTAGACTGGTTTTGGATGACTCATCACTAGTAACTCATTTTATTTGAACTTGTATTTTTTAAATAATAATGATCGCTTTCCACAGTTGCTATGAATTAATTTTTTTTTATATTAAACTTAATGCTTTCTTCCAGATTTAAATGTTATAATTTTATTATTCTAATGATCAAATGCCATTCAATATTATTCATATATCTGTCACGTTACAATATTCGTCCAACAATACTGGTGGACGCAACACATAATCATAGTTTTTCAGAAACACTACATATAATGTTGTTAATATGTTAAACAACACTAATTCTAAGATCTTTACCTACTGACAATATGTTCTCACAACACTCTTTGTTCTGGACATTATAATCTTACCACTTTTTTTCTTCCTATGTTATGTCTTACAACTCCCGTGAAAGCCCCAATTTGCGGTGCCAATTTCTAACGTTTGAACGTGTTTCCTCCGTCTATTTTAGTTATATTTTATAATTGTCACAAGTATTTGTCATTCTGTCAGAACAGTATAAGTTCCAATTTAGTTTTTCCTTTGATCTGATGTTAGTTAATTTTATTTCCCGTTTTAGGCGCCAAAATGTTTTATTTTAAAAACAATTAAAATTATTCCTTTTCTTTTTTCTTCTAGTGTTAGTTGTCCAACTTACCTTTGTGTATAATTTGAATTCGAATTTCGTTCCTAGAAATTGGGGTTACCAACCTCTATTTTCTGATAAAAAATTTTCACCTTGGCTATGTAAAAAATTAATTGTCATTTACATGAAATAAAACAAAGATACAATTGGGAATATTCAATATTGGTTTATTGCTTTAGTGTTTCTGATTTTTTCTTTTTTAATACAAATAAAATAGTTTATAATATAATTTTTGCTCCAGCTCTGGTTTTTTACTTGCTCAGCGGTTGGCAATAGTGACTAGGGCCTTGATGGAGAGCTAAAATGCTATACTCCTCTCTTTATGTTTAAATTTTGTCGGGTTCTTGTGATTATGGAAACATTAACAAAAATATCTTTTAGGAAGTACAAAGCTTCACATAAATTATAATTAAATAATATACAACTTCTTAATAAACTAACTCTTATGTTATGAAATATTTTTCAACCACTTTTAGGGAATGTAGGCTATCTAAACGTTTTAAAATAATATTACACGTACAAAATTCAATCACCGTAAATTAATAAGTGATTAATGATACAAAATGATAGTTATTATCTTATTCATTTGTTGAGTGTTCCAATAAAATTTATTAGTGAGTGAAAAAGTGTCAAAGTGTAGACTAGTCTTTTCTTATTTAGTATTTAATTCAATTTATACTTATCACATTCCTTTACATCTGATGGTTTCTCAAAGTTCATTTTTCTTTTACAATTTATCAAGTATATCTATTCTTTCAATTTCAAATAATTTTTGTTTTAAAATTTCTTCTTGTCATGCTATTATTATCCATAATATCATTTCAGTTCATTACAATTTCATTTCTAATTGATTTTTTCTTTTTTATATAATTATATAGAGCTCATGGATTTTTTCATCTTTTCTTCTTTGAATCCAATAATGAACTAACAAATTTTTCTGTAAATGTTTGTTGTCAAGGGACTAAGCCTATCCTTCCTATTGGTTGAAAAAAATTGTTTACATTGTTAGACATAGCTAACAATATTAACAAATATTTTTAAATTAGTATAATCTTCTTATACTACTATCAATCCTTAAGATAATAACACTATTGTATTGCTCTTCTTTTATAAATTAATTTGAAACCAAATATGAATAGTTTCTGTACAGTATTTATCAAATTACTATTTTAACAATTTTGTTTTTATTATTAATTAATTTATAACTAATCCTTTTAGTATACATTATGTTTCTCGAACGTTATATAATCAAATCTAATATGATTACATACATTTTTCCCTTAATTACTACTGTTATAATATCAAATTTTAAAAATTTCTGATTTTTATCATAGGCTTCTTATGCCTAATCCATCTGATGTTCTTTAGACATTTATTATAACAGATTCCTTTGGTTTTATGAAACTGAACTATTTTAAACACAAATACAATGAACTAATGTATAATATTTGATTATTCCTAATCATTTTAAAACATAATACAATTCTTTTTTAACATGCTATGCAAATGCCAGTTTTCAATACATGACATACATATCTACTCACATTAATTATCATTCATTACGTATTCTGTTTTACCCTTATATATCATTTATAACACAAACAAATAATTATAACTATTCCTTAACTATTATTTCTTATTTTAAAACATAAATATTAATTCTACTTATCTCATAGACCTAGTAGGTTTTAGTTTTTTACCCTATACCTTATTATTATTATTTTCTCATTAAGTATTATTTTTAATTCACTTCACACTTTGTTTCTACTACTGATTTTCAGTTAGTATCACTTTCTTAGTTTTTTATTCACTGAGAACTATTCACTCAACTCACCTTACCAATAAAATTGCATGTTTATTATATAATGGTTTTATTCCCTTTATTCTAATAACAATATTTCTTATCATTACACAAATTACTTTTATCTACTTATAGATGTACATGGAACTACATATATTTATATCTACAGTTCTGTACTTTTATTATTATATTTATTATTATTGGGAAAGGGGTTGTGTTAATGTCATAATGTTATTCATCTTTATCTTTCACACTGCCAATCAATTGGGTTTTGTCACCGTCTTAGTCCTTGTTTAGTTTCTATGTCAGTATTGTGCTATATTCTAATAATTCTATTCACCAATTCTTTGGTACCATGGTTTTCATCATTCCTTCAATGCTGTAACTTATATCTATTTTAAATGGTATGCGTTTCTTTATAGATGGGCTACTTTATCTAATGTTATAATATTTATAATTTTGACCCATCTATATGTATATAAAACTAAAGTCTGAGGATTTATGTATACTGAATACAAATCCACACCATTACACCGACTGCCACCAAATTTTGCACAGGTAACCTTTGACACAAATGCGCAAAATACTGTCTAACTTGGAATGTGATATTTTGCCCCGTTCGAACTATCTAGGCCCTTTTATTTATGCCTTTTCGTTGACGCGTATGAAGATGTCAACAACACCATGGAGACCAGAATTAATTGCCATAGTAACAACTAAATAAACAAAAGCTATTTAGCGGCATCGGAACTGTACATTTATCCATTCCTGCAGTCCATTTTCGATCTTTTATATAATATGCGACGCTATCGATATATTACGATGTGGAAAAGAAGAAGTATATTAATTGTAAATTGTCCTATTACTTAATGCAAAGCGAAAGTACGTGTTGTTTTCATTTGTGAGGTTAGGTGACAACGGTTTTTGGTTTTTTAGTTTACTGCTGAAATAAATAAAAGCCATGGTTGACGAAAACATAACGTTTAATGTGTTATACAATGCTTCTAATACAGTAACGCTTAAAATAAAGAATTTAGCGTTTTTGATGTAACAGGTACTTTATAAATGTCTCCAAAAGCTTTATAAACGGGTACTTTTAAATCTCCAAAGGCTGTTGCACCAACATTATAATTTAGTACAAGTTAAAATAGAACAAGTGTTGAAAACAGCTTTCGAGAGAATTTGACTAATGAGTACAAATTGTTATACGAGCTGACAGAACGCCATATAGACATTGACAATAAAAATTATATTAAAATACTTATTAAAAGTCAAATATTCGCGTGCGAAGCCGCGGGTAACAGATAGTAATATAATACAATAAGGAACCATCTAGGATATCGGAACTTTGGGGTGTGCTCGTGACTCCTATTAACTGCACAGCATAGAATACGTCTGACGACTGCAACTACACATAGACCGGCTCACGTATCGTACGTTACTGGTTTAATTATGCGTAATGCAGGGAAAGCGTTTTTGTCTTTCCCACTGACCAGCTGACTGCACACACGTTTGTGGCCAATTAGCAGCTGACGCGGCGGTATCATGATGAGTCGTAATTGCGTTAAGTTCACGCTTTACGTGGCCGGCAAACTCAACACTATGCAAATGGGGTTTGTGAAAAAGGGAGCCGTTTGTATTTTGTTTATGTATACTGACTCTGTTTGATCTGGTCAATTATCCGCTGCACATGAGGCGTGAAACTACGCATATCAAAGCCCCCCCCCCCCATTATCTGTCTGCCATCATGTATCCCGTCTTTCTCTTTTAGGATACGCCTTTCTTCGTTTTCATCTCACCCTATACCATTTCTGTTTCCCATATTTCTCCCTTTGCTCATACAATTTGCAACCTTATTATAACTCATCATTTTAAGTATAGGGAATATTAACAGAAAAAGCACTCGCTTAACTGACAATTACAATCGCAAATTCTCAGAGAGTCTAGAATAATTTATTTTCACCGCCACAACCTTGTTCATCATTTTCTTCATTATCGTCATCATTATCATTATCACGATCCAATCCGAAAGTAGTGTGTATTTGTTTTGTGGAAACTAATCAGAAAATATCGGTATGGAGAAACGTACATGACTTCTATGTTCTAAGATTTATATTTAAAATCATTTTCGAAATGAAACATTTCCATAGAAACCTACTTCTTTCTTTAGCCTTAACTACAGTACGGTGGTCACTAACGTATACCACCTCACGTTAGCGCACTCGATTTTCACTGATGATGGCAGTCGACGGCACTGCCGAAACGTCTGTTATGACAGAAAATATTGGACCACGGCCAAACCGGCCGGGAAGGAATTTTAAGAACAAACTACTTCTTTGTTCCCAATAACGTAGTACACACAAAACATTATCCCCTCCTCCTTCAACTATCATTTTCATTTATAGAAAATTACCCCTTCTCCCTTCAACTACCCTTTTTATTTATAGATGTTTCATCTATCTCTCTACAATGGATTATTATGACCTTCTTTTCAGGATAAATTATTTATCAAAAATTAAGTACTTTACTCTTGTTAAAACATAAAATGTTGCCGTTAAACTACCCCTTCCCTTAACTGAACTTCACCAAAATCAATTGGCCTTGAGTCCTCTATAACTCAGGCACATTTGAAAAAATTATTTGATTCTCTTTGGATTTGCGGCAGTTATCGTTCGCCATAGACACACACACACAAAAATTCTACACACAGACACAACACACACGCGCGCGCGCACACACACACGCACACGCACACACAGAGTTAACATCTCTTGATAAAAAGAAAACCTGTTTTTTATTCACCAGAAAATAGGCGAATTCTTGTATTGCCAAATTTCCTTAGGCAACGTGTCATCTGGGATCCTATTCAGATGAGAATCCATCACTCTTAATTTTTTGCAATACGATCTTCGATATTAAATATTTGAACTCTTTGTGTATGTCTTCATTGTAGACTCTCTCTCATTGTGAGCAGCCTTTAACAGATCACAAGAACCTCATCTCCGATCAGTGGCGGCTCGTCCATAAAGTTCAAGGTGTCAGTGAACCCCCGTAAATAATTTAAATATGTTTAAAGATTTGTTGAGATAATGGTTTTATATTTAAATAACAAGATTTGCGAAATTAATCTTGTTGACTGAATGGTAATAAATTCGCGTAATTTAACTATTGCTTGAGGTGCAAAGTAGCTCTCAGCACCTCCTAGACTGCGTAGACAGCTTTGGAGGGGGAAATCAGTATACGCAAAATTACATTCAACAGTCGCTAAACCCGTGTTAGCGACAGAGACGAATAGTTCCGACGAGGACCGAACCGCACTGACCGGGAACTTTAACATTTTTCATAATACCGCCATTCGCCATTATTATGATTTTTACCACATGATTTGTCCGTTTTCTTTCAGTTTTGTGTCAGATTTCTCTATTTCATTTAGAATGCAATGAAAATGTGTGCAGTAAAGTCTTAAAATCAAACGAAATAGTGAAGTAATTGTATTCCGAAAATAAAGTGTGTTTAATTTAGTCAAATTTTTCTTCTCTTTCTATTACAGATAAATGCAAAATTAAGGAACTCGGTAGGCCGCTTCCCGTTTTACATATTAAACAGAAATATTTAACCATCCTTTTATTTCAACTATATATTTTTTAGAATAATTTACAAATAGCATAAACACAATTTAATATTAGGCCTACTAAAAGTTGTCAATAGTTATGTCTTCATGTTGCGACCCACCCCGTGTACTCTTATCTTCGTAGAAACATTCAGACATTGAACCCGCAACTGTCAGGACCACGAGCCGCCACTGTCTCCGATGCCTGTATCCTACTCAGACTCTCTTCACCGGAACCCACGCCAAGTCTCTGAACCATACATCAACACTGGCACTACCATTACCTTACAAAATTTTAGTAGTCTCTCTTTATTCGTTTCTTCGAAACGCTTGACTAATTGTATTTAACGCTGCAGTCAGTTAAAATATTGACTGAAATTTGGTCAAATTATGATCAACATCATGATTTACGTCGTAAGTGATGTCACAGCCAAGATAGCGGAAATGTGACACTCGCTCTGTACTCCAATTAACCAGTACAGTCTTAGTTCGCAAGGGGTATTTGCCTACAAAAAACAAAGTTTTTTGTCTTTTGCACATAAATTTTCAAGTCTTAATTCGAACAGACTTTTTGTAACTGATATAGCCATCTCTGTAGCTTGGATTCATTGTTTTGGACTAATACTTGATCATCAGCAAACGTTATGTTCTTTTATTCATTTTTAATCCTGGATAAACTCTAAATTTCCACTCTCTAACTATGTCATTAAAATAGACGTTAAGCAAGGATAAGGCTAACATATTGTTACGACATAACAGAACAATCTACGTGTTTCTCGAATGTTCTAGTGGAATCCGGTTGTAATGTGTGTGCGTACTGATTCTCAAAGCGTTAGCTAGGCTGTGGCAGAGTTCGCGCGGCCGCACGCAATCTGTGCAACGCCGCAACCAATTACGTTCTGGTGTTTTTTAGCAGCGTTGTTAATGCGTAATACAGATGTTTCTGGATTTTCGGCGGGGTATAAATATAAGTACTCAGCGATACTCAGTTAGTTACTGTCGGGGGATTACACAGTGCTTTTCAGTGGCGATTTACACAGTGCGGTTTGAAGTATTGTGGCGTATTATTATGTGTTCTATAATTGTGCAGTACTCTATTAGTAGACATTTTTATTGCGTGTGAACAATTTTTATTTGTTTTGTTGTAAGAAACTATCTTGTTAATTACAAACTGTTTATTTGTGATAATTAACACTGGCGATTAGTGACGTAATTGGTGTCTTGTATTTTGTTTTCCACTGTACCATACGACGATCAGTAGACCGTCGTAACAATATTATATTGATGTCTACAGCCTTCGTGGACGTCCTGATTATTCCCCTTCAAATCTCAAATGCCTCTGCCAAATCTTCTTCTATGGGCAATAACAACCTTGTACGATGAGTTCTTTGTGACGTTTATAAGATGTTCATAAGATCCCAAACAATTTAACAAAATCTACTGTTTATAAAAAGTATGTGGAATTTTGTATGGATGATATCCATGATTCCATGTAACCGTGCATCTTGCTTACTCACTTCTGCGCGCGTAAAACAAAAATATTGACTGACAGCCAGGGCGAGCGCGTGTGTGTTTGAGCTTGAGTTTCTGTTGTCTTAATTTGCTAATATCTACTGTGAACGGATTTTCTTCCTTTCGGCGGAATGACGAAAAATTAGTGTTAGAGTATGAGAAAAATGGAAAACGAGAAACAATAGAAGACACGGTGATAAAGAGGGATAAGTAGAAAGGTTGAAATGAAATGAATAACTACGAAATTCTCCTCAACAGCAATTAAAAATAAAAATCAAGTTACTCCTAATTTAATAATTAATCATCAACCTGCTACCAAAAATGAAATGTATAAAAATTTAAGAGAGAAAAAGTTATGTAGAGAATAAAATACTAGACATAATACAAAATTAATTAACAAGAGAGAGAACCTTGATGCAGGCAGATTCGCGTCTCTTCCTTGGGTAAGTCCCTGTTTGCATTTTCAAAATTAGTAATTGGTTTAATTAGGTGTAATGTGGCGAAAGTGTTTTGTTTGTGTCCAGCTGATTGCGCATCACTTGTTCGTGATGTGATGCCAATTAACTGCAGAGCCGCGGCAACAATTCCCACACGCGTATTGTGTCCGGCTAACCGTGCGATGGACGCGTAAATTTTACTGCAAAACTGATTCTTTGTTGTGTACGCGTGTGTGTGTTGTTCACACATGGCTGCTCCTATTTGTTCCAGCCAATTATACACTGTACATGATGCGTGAAATGTTGATACAAAATACTACTTTCTGTCTGTATGCCCGTCTAGCTATCTCTCTCTCTCTGCCTGCCTCCCTTCTGTCACTCTCTTTGCCATCTCAACAATTCTCTCTCTACCATGTTTATCTCTTTTGTCAATATCTCTGTATTCCCTTATGCCACATTCTTACTGAATTTATCATGTATGATATGTCTCTGTTCTTAAACGTATTTTGCTAGTTTAAAAACACCTCTCTCTCTCTCTCTCTCTCTCTCTCTCTCTCTCTCTCTCTCTCTCTCTCTCTCTCTCTCTCTCTCTCTCTCTCTCTCTCTCTATCCCTCTCCCTCTCCCTCTCACCCCCATACAGTAATTATCTACCTCCTTTTCTTCATTTTTTTACTCTTTTATTTATCGTCTGTTTGCCCTTACAATTGTATAAAATATTTTCATTTCTCATTATTTTCTTCTTATTGAGGGACAGAAAACAACCTGTTGTGAAAACCAGTGCAAAAGACGGTCCCAAGAGGCCTATGGCCCTGTCGAACTGGAGAAATAGAATTGGAAAAGCGTTGAGTAAAGAAGGAAAACACGAATGAGGAATACATTGATTTGATAGTAGAAAAAATTATAAATGCAAGTAGGAGAATTTAAAGTTAAAGAGAAACTAAAGACGATTATGAAGTGCTGTGATTCGACTGACTAAGGCCCGTACTGATAAAAGGTTCTGGGTGGTGTTTGCCTTGAACCAACAAATCAATTCAAATCCATATTCAGTATGTATTCTATATCATAAAATGATGCAAACTATATAGGCCTATAAATGACGCATTTATATTACAATATGTATATTGTGATTGTATGTCTAAAACATTCAAATTTAGAAGTCTCATTCAAAAGTACACATGGAAACCTGTTAGAGTACGGAATATGTGTTGTGCAGTTATTCAGCAAAAATATATAGCCTATACTTGACAAGAAAATTTTTCTTGATCGTGTAATGGAAGACATTTTCATTTCAGTGGAGCTAGATATGAAAACTAGAGAAACGAAAATCGATTGACGATTCGAGAGCCCAAGGATCAATCTGCCAGTGCTGAAGATTTTAAGTTAACAAGCAATACACAATTTGTACTGAACGTATTGTAACTGCGATAGCGGTTAGTTTTTGTTATAATCCCAGTTCAGATACTGTAATAACAACGTCAGAACAATAAAATTTTATTCGTTAGTAGTGTACAGGTAGTTTTTATTAAATCGATTAATTCAAAGCGCGGTGGTCGAGAGGATGCAAGTGTACCTATTCGCAACCACTGACTATTACACAGTACGACATAAACGATGATGGCAAGTTGTTGTAAGGTTAAAGTTTACAAATTCCCGAATGGTCACGTGACCCGTTTACGATAACGTTAAGTATATCATTACTATTGTTATTGTTTATGTTACTAATCACTGTAATTCACTCAGAGGGATCGCTTGTGTGATCAACAAACCGGCAGAACTGACCGTGAAACCTACTTATTAACGGAAAGTTTACCTTACCAAACGTTACCTACATAAAAGACTTAACAATTTCTTTTATAAGTTTCAACATAACACTTCTTTTTTTATGTATTCCGACCTTAATCGTACTCGCCACGCTAGAGGTTTGTCTTCTGTGTCTCGAACTTCCCAAACACCAGATGGAATAAATTCTATTGACCGTGAATACACACGTTCAGAGTTGCATAATCAAACGTAGCATAGGCACCCATAAAGTCCCACAATGCGCATGCGTCTAGAAAATATGAAGTAGTTACTCTGTTAGCATTACCAGATTATATTTTCTGGATTTAATGAGCATTCTTTTAATCCACGAATAGGGAGAGAACACTCTTTGTCGCGTTTTCTATTAACTTTTTTTTTTGCAACTAACATTTCCCATAATCCTTTGTGGTATTAGATGAGCAATGAGCACCAACGCGCCTCGCTATTGTACTGTTTTGTTTTACAAAAGGCAACTGAGAGTAACGAGAGATAACTGTTTACCTGAGATAACTTGTATACTGGCTGCTTCTCCCTCAGTGCCTGTGTGTCTATTAGTCGTGGCTCCCTTTGTCCGTATGTCTGTCTGTTTGTCTCTCTCTCCCTCCATCTCGCTCTCTCCCTCTCTCTCATCCTTTCTCTCTTTCTTTTTCTCTCCCTCTCTCTCCTTCTCTTTCTTTCTCCTTTTCTCTCTCCATCTCTCTGTGCCAATGTATAATCAATCGTAGGTTCACACATCTACGTCAACAATGAATTAACACGAGATAAAAATGGTCACAGTTTTACAGATTCATGTGGCATTTCTCGCGTCGCATGAGTATTCCACCTAAGCCACACTTAGCAGAAAACTAACTATATTTCTACTGACCTATATTATTATTTGCTACATCAATCCTGGTTTAAGGGTGCAAGGCCTGATTTTCTAATGAAAGAACTTTTAAACACATTTCGCTCGCACCGTTATCTCGGGTCTTAAGTTGCATTATCTATAGATCTCACCTAAGACAAACAATTTTCAGTCTCATTGAAAACAACGTTTTACCGCTAAAGCATGGAGAAAAATCCGCCAATTCGTCAATGTTGATGCGACTCTATTATTTGGTGTTCTGCCCGAAGGCAGGTCTTCAAATGGTAAAAGCTCTGCAAGCTGTCCTATCGCATGCCAGTCTTTTCGTTTCTACGTAACACCCTCTGATTGTAATGCTATCTATTAACTTCATTCTTCTACGCCCTCTTCTTTTTTCTCCCTCTATGATACCCTCCATGGCAGTTGTAAGCAAGCAGTCTCTTCTTGAACAATGACCTAACCATTTCCTTTTCCTATTTTCTATTACCTTCAGGATACTTCTCTCTTCTTCTATTCTTTTTAAAACTTTATCATTCCTTACTATATCAACCCACCTTACTTTTTCCATTGCACGCCAAACCCACATCTCAAATGCTTCTAATCTTTTCTCATCCTCCTTCCTTCGTGTCCATGTCTCTGCACCATATAAAGCAACGCTCGACATATAACACTTGGGCAACCTTTTTCTTAAATTCTTATTAATTTTTCCACACAGCAGTCTTATCTTCCCATTAAATGTGTCTTTAGCTATAGGAATTCTTGCTCTAATTTCACGAGTGCAGGACAT
This sequence comes from Magicicada septendecula, assembly GCA_034769895.1. Lineage (NCBI taxonomy): Eukaryota > Metazoa > Arthropoda > Insecta > Hemiptera > Cicadidae > Magicicada > Magicicada septendecula. The sequence goes on from CM068370.1 coordinate 78,194,227, forward strand.
ATCTTCACTTATACAGCTTCCAAGTTATTTAAACAACTCCACCTATTGTATTTTGTCTTGCCCTATCTTTATGTTTGCCCTTTTCTTCGTGTGCTAATCATCATACACTTAGTTTTTTCCTTATTAATCTTCATTCCATATTCCTCGCGTACTAAATTCAAATCTCGTATCATTTAATTCATTGTCTCTTCCTTTTCTGCTAAAACAGCCATGTCATCAGCAAACCTTATACATTCAATTCTTCTTCCACCAACATTCACACCTCTTGTTTGATGCGACTCTATTCCTTGAAAATGACAATCTGAATAGAAAGGCCATTAATCAGAGGGCAGTGAAACTTATTACGCAAATGTAAGTTATGTAATAAGTATATTATTATTATTATTTTTTTACTTAAAGATCTAATGTCAGTCTGCTGCTTTTATGACACTGATAATGTCTGTGAGGAGGGTGTAGCGCCTAGCTTAGCAACTACATAAAATATTAAGTGTTCATAATAGTACTGAGTATACTGCGAAAGCTGTAATATTGTTACGCTAGAGCGACTTTAATTAGGTGGAATTACATTCATACCAGAGGCAGTAAAATCATCGCAAATTTTATTAAACCACTTTTTCCGAATCACAATCAATTAAATAATCTTCAACATAAATAACAAAATTCATTATACACAGTAACTACTAACAATCTCTAAGTCTATAAATTCGTAAATACGAAATAACTTATAATTTTATGAAAAAACCATTATCCGCCAGTTTAATGACCAATATAGCCGCCACAAGAAACTAATTAAAACCACTAATTTTTACTCACCAACCACTTGTTGGTAATTGATCATTACCACTGAGATGCTATCAGCTGAGATAGCAATGATGAAATAACAACAATTTTCTGGTTTGTGATATTTATAGCTAATTAAACACTCATTAGTAACTCAGAATTTGAGATGTGGGCTTGGGGAACAATGGAGAAAGTGAGGTGGGTTGATAAAGCAAGGAATGGTGAAGTTTTAAGAAGAATGGGGGAAGAGAGAAGAATCCTGAACGTAATAAAAAAGAGTAAAGGAATTGGTTAGGTCATTGTTTAAGAAGAGAATGATTACAACTGCCATGGAGGGTGTCTGTTGGAAGGAGAAAAAAGAAGTGGGCGTAGAAGAATGAAGTTAATAGATAGTATTAAAATCAAATGGTGTTACGAAGAAATCAAAAGACTGGCATGCGGTAGAACAGCTTGGAGAGCTCTTACCATTTGAAGAGCTGCCTTAGGGCAGAACACCAAATAGAAAAAAAAGTAACACAGAAGAAATAGGCCTATCTCATCAAAACACATTTGTTACGGCTAACAGTCATATCACGAGTTCTTCGTCACCATCTAACAGTACTCTGTAACACGTTTATTAAGATCGGTTAGTAATGTAGGCTACAATCCGTATGAGATAACAGGACTGCTATTCTGTACAGAGAATTCTCACTGACATATTTTATACTAATTTTATAAAGGAAATGCACCTTTAATAATTTTGTTCTTGGACTTGATGATTTTCATAAAAACGCAACAGAGAAAGGCAAGAGCCGATGACAGAGAAAGAGGGAAGTAGGAACGGTGACGGTACCACTCAAATAAAAACACACCGAGCACAAATGTTTTTATGAACAACTCAAAAAGAATGGACTTTAACGAAAGGCCAGGCCAGTTGCATCCAAGCGGCTGAAATGAGATTTCTCAGACACGTGGCAGGGTATACTCTCCATGAACATATAAGAAACACAGATATACGGCTGGAACTGAATATTATGAGTATACTCGACAGGATCGCCCAGTATCGGCTGAATTGGTGGGAACATCTTTGCAGAATGGATGACTGCCGCATCCCCAAACAACTCTGGAACTATAAGCTAAGGGAAGGAGAGGTGTGGGACGTCCGAGGAAGCGCTGGAGTGACCAGCTCTAATCTTTGCCTATTTGGCACCGGAATAAACCATCCTTGGATTAATCCGTGAAGATGATGATGATGTTGAACTAAAAAGAAGGAAATAGACGAGAAGAAAGGAAGGGAAAAGTTAGACTGACATTAAAAAACCTGAAGGAGAAAACAAAACTTGCGAGCGATCTGGTAAATGACTCGGCAAAGAAAATTGTGTGCTTACACGGCTAAGAGTACTGTTAATCAAAAGATAGCGCAATCGCACACAGTGGTAGGCCTACATCTAACCGGCGTACGGCTTTCCTTAAACCTTAATGAACGAGCTGGAAAGTTTAACGTTCAGAAAGTGAGTAACGAACCCGGACATAATGTCCAAAAACATAATTTCCACAGAACTAAAAGTCCAAAAACAAAAATGACCAAAGCATTTACGTTCCAACATTACAACAACGGTTACAAACGTTGCTCTGCACGTTTGACTGTAAGTAACTGTAAGTACGCACTTCTAGAAAATAAAACAGAACAAGCTTATTCGAAAGTATTAGAAGTGACGTTATCATCAGATGAGAAGTTAGGCATCCGTACACAGAGTCCGCAAACTGTAATTTCTGATTCTGAGTTGGCTATTATTAACGCTGTAAAGAGTCATTTCAACTCTGATGTTGCCCGACTATGTTTATTTCATTTTTGTCAAAACATTTACCGCAGAATCCAATCTGAAGGTCTACAGCAACAGTATATGGATGAAAACGACCGCAGTATCCGAGAAACTGCACAAAACTTGTGTGCTTTAGCTTTGTTGCCAACAGACGATGTTCCCGACGTCATCGATGAGTTGTATAATGAAGTACCAGATGATTTCGAGATGTCTGCTGTCGGGAGAAGAAAGCAGTACCAGTACGATATGCCCATGCACTTTGGAACCAGTACAACGCTGTTGTTCAAGGTACTGCATGAACAAACAACGCATCTAAAGGTTGGCACAACCTTTTCAGATATAAGTCTACCTAGAGCATTTGCCCGGGTAGGCTGTGACGGTTTTTGCTCTGCAAAATTTTGTCTAATTTAGCGGAAATATTGCTTTTTCACCATTTATTTCATCATCATCATCTTCTGCATCATCAACTCTACAAGTTTCACCAACAGTTCAGTGCTAAACAGTTATATTTAATCTGTGCGGGAGTGTTTTTGTTTCCGAGTGCTGTGCGGTCTGTGTCGTGTTCAATTGTGCCTGTGGATAGTTTTCAGTGTCTGATGATCCCTCAGTCCTAGACCTGCGTAGACGTTCATTTCGGCTTGTCCGAAATGGCGTCGAATACGCCCCCGAATTCTCTGCCGGCGCCGCTTGTTTCCTTAATGGAAACTTGCTCAACCGGCTTCCGTTCAACTCCACTTCCTCACGACAGTGAAAGTGATTGTGAAAGTGACAATAGTGCGGTTGATATGTGCAGTGTTGGGTCGGGGGACGGACAGTTCTCGCTTGTGGAGGGCAAATCTGCCAAACGCAAGCGAAAACTGGCCCAAACTCCGCCGCCCGCCTCAGCTGCACATCAGTCATCTAGTCATGGTAACAGCGGCACTCAGCGCGAGCGTGAGTATTCAACTGCTACCCAAACTGTGTCCTCCCCACGCATTCCTCCGATTGTAATTCCTGATAATAGGATTACTCTCAATTACTGCGTTCCATATCCCTAGCTCTTCCTTCGGTCAAGGTCGAGGCGAGGTGCCAAGGCGCCTCGCTAAAGCTGGCGACCGCTACAATCCCAGACTTCCGCTCTGTTCAGTCATTCCTGACAGAGCGTAAGATTTCTTTCCACACTTTTGCCCTCCCGTCAGAGCGAGAAATCAAGGTCGTTCTGTCGGGAATTCCTTCCTTCACTGAAACTGATGCCATCAGGCAGGAACTTGTTGCGCTTGGCTATGCGCCGACCGCGGTAAGCGTCCTGCATGTTGGCAAAGGTGATGACCGCCGACCTGTTAACAGCTTTCTGGTCAAACTTCTGAAAGTAGGCCCTTTCGAGTAGATTTATAGTCTCCAGAATCTTCTACACCTACGGGTGCAAGTCCGGACATTTGACCCGCGGCCCGGCCCCTCGCAGTGTTTCAACTGCCAGAGGTTCGGCCACAGCAGTATCTTTTGCCATCAGCCCCCGCGTTGCGTGCGTTGTGCTGAGCCTCATCGTGGCTGTGATAAGCCAAAGGTGGGGTACACAGCTAAATGCTGCAACTGCGACGGAGCCCATCCGGCTAATTACCGAGGCTGCCCTAACTTTATCGCCGCCATGAAACCGCAGCGACCTCCTGTGCGCCCTGGCGCGCAGGCAGGCCGTGTAGCTGGTCCTGGCCCTAACCGGCGAGCGGCTTTCCCGCCTCTCACTGGTTCATCTGCCCAGGTCCCGGCAGCAACTCCGGTTGCTTCCGGTGCCGCTGTCTCGCCTGCAGTCGTCGCTTCGGCGCCGCCTGCAGCGGCCTCAACCCCGGCGCCTACCGGAGCGCCCGCACCTTCCTACGCGGCCATGGCCGCTAAATCAGCCCCGCCTCCAGCCCGATCGGGCAAATCCAAGCGCTCTCGTCGTCGCCGGAACTCCGCCGGCCGACCTACATCATCACAGGTTCCACCTGTACCCTCTCCGCGGGCTCGACCCGCCCCCAGCCATCGTCCTCAACCTTCCAGTGAGCAGTCTACTACTCAGACCACCAGCCCAGCGCCATCTGCTACCCCTGTCGAGGCCAGTCAGGCTTGTCCTCCTGAATCCCGGGAATCTTCCCGGGTTTCGGCGGATCCCCTGACTGCCTGGGCAGATAATCTTGTTGCATCTATCAGGACTGCTCGTGACACTACCACAGTGCTTGCCCTGGTGTTCCAATCATTAGCTACCCTCTTTCCTCTACTTCCCCTAAATGGCTAATAGCCTGAGGATCGTTGCGTGGAACGCCTTCGGGCTACTCCCCAGACGATCTGAACTGATGACTTTCGTGACGGAGTATGATGTTGATATCATCCTTCTTTCCGAGACTCATCTGGCTCATTACCACTCGTTTTCCCTTCCTGGCTATGCCTGTTATCGTCAGGATCGTCCCCTACGGCCTCGCTGTCCCCCTCGGGGGGCACAGCTGTTTTAGTCCACAGGCGGATATCCCACAGGCTTTTGCCTCCTCTAGATACATCTATTATTGAAGGCTGCGCGGTGGCGGTGGACGCCGGCGGATCGGAGCTGCGCGTTGTTTCTGCGTACCTCCGGCCTGGCCGGCGAACTCCGCCACCGCCCGAGGAGTGGGACGCCCTCCTCGACCACCCCCTCTCAACCAATGTAGCCGGCGACTTAAACGCCAAACACCCTTCATGGAACAGCCGCGTTGTCAACGCCTATGGAAATTCTCTGTTCCGGTTCGTCTCTGGCGACCCGGCACTTAATGTCATCGGCCCTGAAGACCCTACCTACTTCCCCTTTCACGGCCATCGGCCGGACGTTCTTGACATAGTAGTTGTCAAGAACGTTGCCCGCAACATCGAGGTCTCGTCTGTGTCGGACCTTTCGTCCGATCACAATCCCCTTGTCATAACTGTTCGAGAGCTGTCGGCGTCACCCCGACTTCCCGCTCAGATTGTTAGGAGAGTCAACTGGCGATCCTATCATGACGAGCTCTCTCGAAGGTTACCATCTCTCCCGGCGGACCCAATCGTCACTCGTGACGATCTGGATCTCCGCGCCACAAATCTTCAGGAATTGGTCCAAGGTGTCATGGATCGACACACCTACGCACTCGAGGTGAATCATCGTAAATCGGCCTTACCTGCGGAAGTACTCCACACCATCTGGCTACGGCGCCAGCTCCGCCGCAGATGGCAAAGAACCCGAGACCCAGTCGTTAAGCGACGATTTCAACAACAGTCCCTTTACGTTCAGCAGCTACTGCGGGACGTAAACTCTGATCGATGGGACTCATACCTTGAGTCTCTTGAAGTCGACCACGCCTCCGTCTGGAGAGCGGTGAGTAGACTGACCCGCGAGAAGAGAACTCGCAACCCGCTGGAAACCCCGAACGGGGTTGTGTCTTCATCAGAAGGCAAGGCTGAGGTCTTCGCCGACTGCATGGAGTCGCAATTTACCGTTCATCGAGGCATTTCGGACCCTGCCCACTCGGCAGAAGTCCGGGACTTCCTATCTGGTTATTTTTCTCGCCCTCCCGCTGGCCCAGACCTCCCGTTCGACAGAGACGAACTCGTTTCGTCTGTCTGTCGACTAAACCGCCGTCGCGCCCCCGGTCCTGACCGGATCGGGGCCGCTGCATTACAATATCTCCCGGCCTCAGGCGTTGACCTCGTTCTCGAGCTGTTCAACTCTTGTCTCCGGCTACAGTACTTTCCCCGCCTGTGGAAAAATGCCAACATTGTTATGGTTCCTAAACCCCGCAAGCCGCGCATGCTTCCTGAAAGCTATCGGCCAATATCTCTCTTGCCAGTTATCTCGAAGGTGTTCGAGCGGCTCCTGCTGGCCCGCATCTCGCCGTTGTTGGATAATTTTATCCGCAACGAACAGTTCGGGTTTCGCAGAGAGCACTCGACCACGCTTCAACTAGTCCGCGTGGTAACGCAACTCTCTGACGCCACCAACAGGCGAGCGGCTACGGCCGCCGCACTGCTGGACGTGAGCAAGGCCTTCGACAAAGTCTGGCACGAAGGTCTTCTCTTCAAACTAGCTAACTCCCCCTTACCATCGTCCATAGTGTTTTTCCTCCGGTCGTATCTCAGCGACCGAACCTTCAGGGTGAGCGTCGACGGAACCTGCTCTGCAGTTCGTCCTGTCGCCGCCGGCGTACCCCAGGGATCTGTCCTCGGCCCCGTTCTGTACCTCGTGTACACGAACGACCTGCCTGTTTTGCCCGGAGTCACGTTGTCTTTGTTCGCTGACGATGCAATGTATCATTACAGCTCTGTGTCCCCGCCTTTTGCGAGTACACAGTTGCAGCGTCAGTTGGACCAGCTTCCGGACTGGCTACGGAAATGGCAGGTGACGATCAACACGGAGAAATCCGAGGCGATCTGTTTCACTCGTAAGTCCATCTCCCGATGCCAGCCCCTCTCCCTGGAAGGGAGGCCTATCGCCTATAAAGAGTCGGTGAAGTATCTAGGCGTTCGGCTAGATCGTCGCCTTTGCTTCAACGCCCACGTGACGGAAACCCTTGCCAAGGCTCGCGGCGTACGAGACAAACTTTACCCATACCTCGCGTGCCGCAGCCCCCTGGCGCTGCGCACGAAAGTTACCGTCTATCTCTTGTTTCTCCGGTCTGTATTGACCTATGCGGCACCTTTTTGGTGGTCACTTGCCTCCGCCACCAACAGGCGTAGGCTGGAAAGTTTCCAATCCAGAACCCTCCGTTCCTTGTCGGGATCTCCTTGGTTTGTTAGAAACAGTGTAATTCGAGGGGGTCTACGAGTTCCTGCTCTCTCAGCCTTTGTCTGGTCATTAGCTGCGACTCTCTTTGCCGCAGCTGAGACCTCTTCCTTCCCTTACCTCAGGACCATCAGCACCACGCAACCACCTCCCCCTGTCCGGGTCAAACGCCCTCGGGCGATTCTCGATGACCCGCCATAAGTTTAAGTAAACTTAAACCTCACTTAACTTGTTTATTCACTATCTGCCCATGCCCCAGAATTTACCTGTAAAGCTGCTTCCTTCCTCCCTTCCTAGTATGCCGACCGCGCTGAATGCTGTTGCTACGCGCTATCACTGGCACGGAGGCTCTCTGCCTCGCGGGGAGCGACCGACGCCTCACGGCGTCTGCACGCGGGACTGGGAACGGGCGACATCTGTCACCTGAACCCGTCCTTGCGGCAGTGCCCACTGATTGCTGATAATTTTAAAATAAATAAAAATTGAAAACCTTTCTCCCCCGCCTTCTCAGTTAACTGGTTGGCGGTTGTCCATTCCTGTTTTTAGGCACCTGTCGAATGAACCAGAACCAAGTGTATCCACAGGCAGCCATTGGGCTCGACCCAGATGCTGCAGTCATGCACCGGGTGCAAAGACGCCCCGCTACTATGATGCTACATGCTACATTTCAGATATATGTTGGTCGACGTCATCCGAGTCTTTACAGTTTTCTAACAGAATTTCAAGAAGAACAGGCAGATGTTGAATATATGCTGAGAGAGCTATTGATTAAAAAAAAGGTAAAAAGTTTGCCTAGATCTACTCAACAGCGCAATGAAGATCGAGATTTTAACATTGTCAGTAAATATCAAGAATTTTCAGAGGAAGACAACGAATTGGCTTAGGTACATTAAAACGATTGGACACTACCTACATTTGTAACCAAAAACTGTTCGTTTCAAATAAAAGTTATCTTTGGACATTATGTGTTTTCGACTTTATTTTAATTGGACATTTTCGACTGGATATTTTGGTTTGGACATTTTGTCCTTTAATCCAGAAAGTGAAGTGGCGTTAGCACAGAATGTAAGTTTAAATATTTATAAGTACTCTATTGTAAAACATGTTCCATCAACATACAAGGGTAGAATTATTCAATGCGACATTGTGTTTTCATAGTTGCAAACTTGTACGTAACCCTGTAATAACACGTCACACTGAACGGTACACACCAAAGGGTAATCGGTTTCAAGCAATTTCTTTTCTTAACCATCGGGACAATTTTTTTAATACAAAAATTACCTCTTTCCATAAAACTGAGTTTGTAATAGGAATAGCTACTTATAGTTTAGCTGAATACCGTTATACAGTGGTTTTGTCTGGATTGTGAGCGTAAATCGATACATAATCACAGTGTCTGACGTAAAGTATTTTTAATAGGGGGGTAGTTCTTACGGACATGTTTAATGACGTGGTGAGGGTGAGTTAGGCCAACATTTATACAGGCCGTAACGAATTTCTAAACTCAAACACATGTAGGTCACGCGAGGTTCTTGACACAAGTGTGTGTGTGTGTGTGTGTGTGTGTGTGTGTGTGTGTGTGTGTGTGTGTGTGTGTGTGTGTGTGTGTGTGTGTGTATGCGTGTGCGGGCGAACTTTCAGTGTCAACAATCCCAAAATTACAGATTACCAGGTTTCATAATATATATAATACTTACACATGCCACTTTTGTATCACTCGAATTTTGTTATACATTTGATACTCTCGTAAGCTTCAACTTTATGAAGATTATCATCTTCATAAAAACAACTTGAAACCGTAGGCCTACAGCCTATTTTGTAAACGAATTAGAAGTTAATACTGTAACCCCTCCTTTGGTCAGGGTCACAACACTGAGAACCCAAAGTGGGCTGCCATATCTAAAACACGTAACACTGGTAATAATAAATAATAATTTATTCAAACGACACAAATTTATCACGATGAATAGAGCAGCAACTAAGCCTCTTGACTTTACAATTTTTCTACAATAGCTTTACATTACATATATCATAAAAGATTCACATTACTGTCTCTTTTAAGAGCATTGACTAAATTACTTTAATAGGTGCACCTTATTATTAGGAAAATTATCTTTTTTTTCTTTAACTTTAAATTCTATAAATTGAGACTAACTGTACGATTCACATTAAGTGTACATCAATTACTTATTTTCTACTCTCAAGTCACGGTCTATGTCACCATGCTGCACACGACACTACAAGTTCAAGTCTTAACAGACGCAATTTTCAGGACATACAGTAGGTTGTTAACACCTGTTTTATTATTTATAATTATGGATGAAATAGTATTTCCCAGATTTCACTCTCCGACCCTTGAAAAATTGCGATCACTATGGTAGGTTGCTGAGTGTGGAAACTTGTATTGCGATTTAGGCCCCCAAAATGTGTGAATGGTTTGAGGTCACCTGATAGTCCTCCGATACTCGGGCTTCCCTACGATGAAGGCACACGCCGAGAGATGTCCACAAGTCGTGAAAAGGTAATGTCCGTGACTATTTGAGCAAATGCAGAACGGTGCCAAAAGCACAGTTTTCCTAACAGTTTGCTGGAATGAAGTTCAACCAAGCAGTTTTCACGTGTTATTCATCCATACACCTGCAGCCTCGTAAGGCAGAACAAATTACACAGACATGATGGCAACAGCCAGGAGGCCTCGCTCTCTCGCTACTGCCCACTTACAACAGGAAACCGGTGATAGGTAGTCCCCAGGCATCTCACCACAGTCCAACGTGAGATAACGCGCGCCCTACATTCAACTTCGGTATCGACGTCACGCCGATCACCACACACATTCACCAAACCTAGCCCTGTGAGGCACATGTTTAGATAAGATATAGGGGGGGAGACGAAATGTAACAAACCGTTACAATACCGTTACGTAATGCGGAAAAAGTGTTACGTATTACGGAAAGTTCTACAAGTTTACCGAATGTTCCAGTGGAATCCGGCTGTAATGTGTGTGAGTACGTGATTCTCAACGAGTTAGCTAGACTGTGCCAGCAGTCGTGCGGCCGCGCACACTGTGTCAAGACCGCAATGAATTACGCTCTAATGTTTTCCTTTATTGTTAATGCGTAGTATGGATGTTTCTGGGTTTTCGGCGGGGTATAAATACAAGTACTCAGCGACGATCAGTGTCAGTTTGTGTTGCTAGTTACTGTCGGGCGATTACATAGTGCGTTTAAATGGCGATTCGCACAGTGCGGTTTGAAGTATTGAGGCAAGGTGTTATGTGTTTTATAATTGTGCAGGACAATTGTAATACAATTGCGTTTTACATTAGGTGACACTTTTATTTGATTTGCTGTAAGAGACTATCTTGCTGATTACAAACCAAACTGTTTAATTGTGATAATTGAAGCTGGTGATTAGTGACTTAATTGGTGTCTTGTATTTTGTTTTCCACTGTACCATACGACGATAACTAGACCGTCGTAACAATACGAAAGGAAGCAACGTGATTGTGATTGATAGCAATGTGCTAAAACAAGTGGGGCCTCACACTACAGACAAATACTAAAATAGATTCAAAGGTCGACATTAAATATACTAGTACTAAGACTATTGCTGCATAAAAAAACACTGGCAAAGAACGAATAACATTTTCTGTTATCGACATATCCGTTGCTATAGACGGTTTTTCAATGCGTATTTAATAATTTATTCCATATTCTCATTTTATTAATATTTAGTGCTTCTTTACAACTTCAGAAACAAATAACAATTAAAAACTTTGAAATATTCCCGTTTTCCATACATACGTATGGAATCTATGGAATCTTTCGAAACGTGGCTCTACCGTAGAATACTGAGCATTTCATGGACTAGTGTTGAAGTTCTTATAAATATAAAGAAAAATAGCGAGGTTATTAACACAGTGAAAATAAGAAAGCTTCAGTATCTGGGACATTTCATGAGAAATGAACAGAGATTTTACTTATTGCAGTCCATACTACAGGGAAAAGTACTTGGAAAGAGAGGAGTTGGGCGACCGAGAATATCATGGCTGAGAAATTTAAGGACCTGGTTTGGCATGAATACAACTGACTTATTCTGCACAGCAGTGCAGAAAGTTAAAATACCCTGTATGATATCCAACATCCGAAACAGATAGGAACTATCAGAAGGAGATACGTACGTAAACCTAAGATCGAACTCGGTAATCGGAAAGTCGCGCCGTTTACAAATGCTCTATATCCTCTACCGGTAAACTAACTTACGTGCTAAAGTCAAAAAGAATTGCGACCAACACGTATTTTTACGCACCATTACCGTAATTTTAAATTATTTCTTTTTGATAACATGTAGTTTTATTTAGAAAAATTTTGAACTATTTCTGTGACAAAAAAAAAAATATACCGATTTAATTCCATGTGCTACAAATATTTTACGGACGTGTACTGTGGCGATGAATACGAACAGTCGTTCAAAACGTTAAGCACTAACATCGTCTACAGAAGACACAAGGAAATTTGTGTCATTTTTCTAGAATCGTGCATGTAATATATATTGTAATATAAAATGTCAACTTCATTGTCTCAAGATTTAAAATTTTTTTTATATATCTATTAATGAAACCCTTATTGTTGACATGTACATTGTTGATTACAATAAAATACATAGAAAATTATGAGTAACTGTCTTATAAATCTTGTTTTTTTTTTTAGTGTCATTTACAAAAATCTAAAATCCTCCCAGAACCAACCGAAAACCCCTATCTCAGAAGGAAGTGCTAACTGCTCTCCTAGGTCTCCAGATATAATGCGTGCTTTTTGAGTATGTGAATGTGTGTATCAATTGTACAAAGAATATTAAACTGTTGCAAAGAATATTTTATTCTTGCTTTAATAAAACATAATTTTAACATTCCATAACTATTAATAGACCGACTAGTAATATCTGTATTATACTTTTCTGTATAAGCCGTAAATTGTGGAAACAGCGACACACATTTAAATTAAAACTAACTCCCGGACTGTTTGGCCGTGGTCCAAGGTTTTCGGCAAAACCAGACGTTTCGGAAGCACCACTGGCTGCCATCTTCAGCGGAAGAAACGAGTCAACGCTAACGTGGATCTAGTACGTTAGGACCACAGTACTGTGGTTAAGGCTGCAGATGTTCCGTGAACAGTACTTCTACTCATACATTAAGTGTCACGATGCGATAATAACCCTACCACCAGCCAATCAGAAAGAAGAAGGTGTATGAGAGGCTCGCAACGCGCCAATGACAGGCTTTCACCTCGCCGATTCATAGCGATCGCAGCATGCTTCTGAATCTGCACGGACTCCTTATGAAGGCGAGGGAAATACGGGAAGCCAAACAGCCCGGGAGTTAGTTTTAATCTAAATGAAACCGGCCGTGTAATTCTTCGTACAACTTTAGCGACACAAATATAGTGACCCTCACAAAAAACTTGCATCACTATAGATCAAGAAGTGCATTTTTGTCAAGCGAATTATTACTCGTTCGGTATATAGGATTTTATCGTAATAGAATATAAAATGCTCAAGTGGTTTAGATTTGTCATTTTGTTTACAGACCGGTACACCTCCCCAGAAGGTAAATGTAGAACGAAAACCGAACGATACGAAATATCAAAGATATTCTGAAGGTTTAAACCAAGTTACAAAACCCTAGTTATTTATTCCGGTTGTACAATGTTTACACATTTTCCGGATCCAAAGATTACAGAAGTGATTATATTCTCAGCTTTCACTGCTGCTTGTCCATCCAAAGATCTTCTTTAATTTCTCGTTCCTTTAGTATAGTATGAATTTCTTCTATCCAGGTGATAGGTGGTCTTCCTCTTTACCTTCTTCATGGTCGGGTCCATTCCATAACTCTCCTTGGTAATCTTTCGTGTGCCATTCTTTTCGTATATCCATACGATTGTAATTTTTTTGTTTGGATAAAATCAACAATTGAATTTCTCCCATTCATTCTGTCCTTAATGACTTCGTTTCTAATTTTCTCACGTCTGGATACTCTTGCCGAACGTCTCCAAAAGTCCATCTCTGCTGTCATTAATTTTGTTCTTGTGTGTTTATTAATAATTCAAACTTCCGAGCCGACAAAAAATTAGTAAAATCTTTTAAAACGCTGGTAAAAGTCAATTTGGATTATTTTAAGTGCATCACACTGTTGCTGCGTGGATAAGGTGGTGATTAGAGTGGATGCTGGCATACAATAGGGTTTTGTATGGATTTAGCTTTTTGTAACATGAAGGTTTAATACTCTGCACGGTATTTTGTCGTTAGCGTATTAAATATTAGTAAAACGTGAATCGGTAAACTCCAGTGTCCTTACATTAAATAACATAAACAGCATAACAATTAAGCGGGAGTCGATCTGGAGGCGTAAAACCTTTACGTATCTTTATTTTATTATGCGGCCGGGAATTGAATCCGGATCTTCTACGTAAGGTATCTTACCTACTGATCTACTAAGCTCTCACACCTATTGATCTATAGTAGCTACCGGTGGTTCTAAATTTTGGTGATTGTAGTAATTGGCTGGGTTGTGAGGGGGGTAAAAGAACACATTTAAATAACACTAAACAAAAGAATAATAAATATAATACTTAACGCACTGTTAATTAATACAGAGTTGACTGATACTGAACTACCTCAGTCACAGTTATACAGAATTATTCGTATTTTATAGTTTAAACAACGGATACCGTTTACCTTCAACTGACATAAACACTAAACCGGGCACAGCTTACAAATCAAGAAGGGTGTAGCTCAGCGGTTCCCAAACTGTGGGCCTCCCCAAGGGGGGCGCGTAAAGGTGTCAGGGGGGGGGGCGCGGAGCTCGTTCAACAAGCAAAATTTAAAACAAATTTATATTTCACATAATTAAGTCGTCGACATGACATAAGTAAAATTAGGAATGATGAATAACTCATTTTATTAATGAAATAGCATGAGTGTTGTGGTCTTTTAATTTTGATGCACTATTTGTCACGTCGTAGGTTAGCGTTTACGACGAGGAGCTCGTCCTTGTGTGTACCGTGTGTTGCTGTTGTGGTGTGGCCGTTTGGCTGTTCGCTGACTGTGGTGTGGTGGGGATTCCTCGTTCCACGTTGAATGGTTTACTTTAGTTGTGTAATCGAGAGGGAACTTAGGTAAAGGCGGGAAGAACCTGTGTATTGTTAACAAATATCTGTCAGCGTAGTGAGGTTATGTGTTGTGAATGAAAGTTCAGACATTGATGTGAACCAGTCTTGTTAATTCGTTTAAAAATAGTAGTGTCTTTCAATTATTATGAAGCGTATGAACTCTGACATGGAACGTTCGGTCTCCCAAGAGTTAACCACAGATCCAGAACCTACGGGCGCATCTACGTCACGGACTGCTAAAGTAAGAAACTATGATGACAATTACCTGTCGTTAGGTTTCACAAGCACTATTGTTTTAATTGTGATGAACGCCCTCAGTGCGTTATTTGTTTGCAAGTTTTGGCTTCAGACAGTATGAAACCAAATAAATTAAAAAGGCACCTGGATACGAAACATAAAGATGTCAGTACTAAACCTAGGGACTTTTTTGTTAGGAAACTTAATAGTTTTAGATGAGCACAAAAAAGTTTCACTAAAACGGCAAGTTTACCATCGAAAGCTCTTTTAGCTACATATCAAGTTTCATTCAGAATTGCTCAATGCAAAAAAGCCCACGCAATTGGGGAGACTCTGGTCTTACCAGCGGCAATAGACATGGTGTCAACGATGATAGGTGAACAAGAAGCAGAAACTTTGAAAACAATTCCGCTGTCAAACAATACAGTGGCAAGACGAATTTCAGATATATCTGAAGATGTATGTGACCAATTATTAGAAAAATTAAAAGGAAAGGACTTTGGAATTCAAGTTGACGAAGCAACAGACATACATAGGGATGCACATTTAATTTGTTACGTTAGATTTGTTAACAAAACCATACTCCGGGAAGAGCTCTTTTTTGTGAACCATTTTCAAATAATGCAAATGCAGAAACGATTTTTGATATAATTGATAACTTTTTTAAACAAAGTGGGCTAACTTGGGATAAATGCATTGGGCTTTGTACAGACGGTGTCCGGGCAATGTCTGATGAGTACACTGGCCTACGGGCAAGGATCAAAGCTGTGGCTCCAGAGGCTGATTGGACACATTGCATTATTCACCGGGAGGCTTTAGCTTCAAAAGGACTAAGTCCTGAACTGCATGATGTGTTAAAGACTGTTGTGAGAACAGTAAATTTTAATAAAAGCTCGCCCTTCAAATTCAAGAATTTTTAAAGTTCTGTGTGAAGATATGGGTGCAGAACATGTTTCATTGCTCTTTCACACTGAAGCAAGGTGGCTGTCCAGGGGTAAAGTGTTGGACCGTATTTTTGAACTGAGAAACAAAGTTTTTTGTTTTTTAAATAAAGATAACCATTCCCTAGCTGAGTTCTTTTGTGATGAAGATTGTCTTATAAAATTGGTTTACCTCAGTGACATTTTTGAGAAACTGAACATTTTGAACAGATCCCTTCAGATACAAGATGCAAACATACTAACTTGGAATGATAAGATTCAAGCATTCATCAGAAAGCTTGATTTGTGGGGTTAAAGCATGAAAACCAACAATCTAGAAATGTTTCCAACATTAGGCCTATTAAAAACTTGGAAGAATTTAAAAAGGATATTTCTGATGGGGAGTTAAAAAATGTTTTTTTTTAAATCACATTGTATCTCTGAGGCGAGGATTTGACCACTACTTTTATGAGGATTTGAGTATTTTGCTTGGATTAGAAACCCGTTTGAAGATGTCTCATAAATTGAATCACTGAGTGTTTTAGAAAAAGAAAAACTTATTGATATGCAATGTGATCCTTCTTTGAAGAAGACACTTACTGACGGTTAATTACCAGAGTTCTGGATTAGCATTGCCAAGGAATATCCGGAGCTTAGCGAAAAAGCAATGAAAGTTATAATTCCATTTGCTACCATTTATTTGAGTGAAACAGGTTTCTGAGCTTTGGCTGCGATTAAAAATAAATACAGAGCCAGACTAGATGTGACCAAAGAAATGAGAGTTGCTCTTACCAATATAACACCTCAATTTAACAAACTTTGTGACAAGAAACAGGCCCATCCAAGTCATTAGTTTAAAGCCTGCTACACCAACGATATGATATTATTGAAATATTTTGATTTACCATTTTATACTTCGTGCTGTTAATGAACGTAACTATTGTTATATTTAAAATTCTGTGTAAAAAAAGCTCAAGCGAAATATTTGATATTTTCCAAAACTAATACTTCTGAATGAACAGACAATATTTAAACTCTCTGAAACACTGATTCTTAATTGACGTTATTTATTATTTATTTACAAAATAATAATGATTTTTTATCAGAAACTGTGTATTTAAACTAAGAATTTTGTTACTTTCATAACTGCAACAATATTTAAATCAAAAATGTAATTGAATATTTACAACTGTTGTCTGTATTTATAATTGTATATGTAGTATAAATGGTGAAAATTTACGTAATAAACGACAGTTATCAAATACTTATATTCGTTATTTACCTTATTAATACCTTGTTAAATGTACGTGGCTACCACAGTATGTGAGGGGGCGCGTTATGGTTCAATATTTCAAAGAGGGGCCCAAGACAGAAAGTTTGGGAACCGCTGCTGTAGCTGATTCGATGAAACAACTAAGGATGCGCTACAACGCTACTACTGGAGCGTTACGTTGCGAAAGCTTTGCAACCACCAAGCTCACATATGAGCACTGGGGAATTATGAAGAATCACATACAGCCTCCATATGTTTGTGTAGTAAGTTCTGCCACTTGCTTTTATCCACTTGTAGTTTATTTATCCTATATGAATATTTTGGTATAAATGTGGATAAAATGTGGATACTTTAGGATAATATTTTATATAAATATTGTATGTTATTTATTTAGATGAAGCATATGAGGCGATATAGGTAGGGTAAAAGTTTGTTTAATATTATATGTTATGCAGAAGACGTTACACTAATAGCGGCAAACGAAAATGACTTACAAAGACACGTGTATAATTTTAACAAAGCATGCCAGAAATATAACGTGAAGATAGCGGAAGAGAAAACAAAATCAATTACAATTTCACGTGACCCATTAAGGTGTAAGCTTGTGATAAATGACAGAATAATAGAACAAGTAATGCAGATGGACAATTTAGGAACAAAGCTTACAAGTAACAATAGGGCAGATGGAGAAGTAGGACATCAATTGATGAAAGCACGGAAAATTGCTGGATGCATGGTGGAATAATGTGGAAACCTGCATGTTAAAACCTTATGTGGATAATGAATACCTCACACATGAAGCAAACACTACTGTTCACCAAAGCACAATACGTCCAGTAATATCCTATGCATCAGAGACTAAGCCAGATAGAGCAACAACTCCAAAAAAAAAAACGACAAAATATAGAAATGACTATATTACTGAGGGTACTAGGAAACACGAGGTACGATAGGTTGCCAAACAATAGTATAAGAAAAACGCGTAATGTAACATATGCTAATTTTTGGTTTGCGGAAAGAAGGAGGGTATGGAATAAACACATATCAAGAATGGATGACACAAGGCTAGTGGAAAAGACAAGAGATAGCCATCCAGGTACCAAAAGGAGCATTAATCGGCTAAGGAAGAGGTGGAGTGACAGCATTTAGAACCGTTGTTATAGAACACGACAGAGTCCTAACTAGGAACTTGAAGAAGAAGAAGAAGAAGAAGAAGAAGAAGAAGAAGAAGAAGAAGAAGAAGAAGAAGAAGAAGAAGAAGAAGAAGAAGAAGAAGAGGATTTATCTTATAATGGTGGTTGTGCAACGCTACAACCATAACATCCGTCGCCACTGTTGATCTGTTTATCACTCTGGGGTCTATTAGGCATGTACATTGTACTATATTTTTGTCTTGTTTAGGTTACATAAAATATGAAATAATCATAATAGCGATTTTATGATCTTTTAATTCCGCTTTGACGCTCAGTAAGTTAGCAGTCGGTTTTTTGCTAACTTATCACATAAAATACCTTATAAAACAAAAATGGTTTACAAAAGGAATGAGTAAGGAAAGCGAGCGATAGAGTGTGATTAACGAAGGAAAACGGTGACATACGGGACCGAAGAGAAACCGTCCATAAGCGAGAGTAAACTGACTAAATGGTGTACGATCGGAGCCTTTGATATACATCGTTATCACGCATCATGTGTGTGGGGAACGATTGACTAGATTAGACGGACAGACACGACACAGGCGCCACTCTTTTTACCAGTTTTGCATAGCTCCCTCCCTTTTAAAACGCATGCTGCTGCGTTTGAGTGGCTGTTAATTGGCCACAGACGTGTGTGCAATCAGTTGGACAATAGGGCGACAACACTTTCCTTTATTACTGTTAATTAAACCAATATTGTCCGTTACGTGGATCTGACAATTACGCTACACTAACCTGCGTGAGTATACAGCGCAATGTCAATAAGCTTTTGTTCCTGTATCCTATTGTTTATTAAATTTTTATTTATATCTATTAATTTGCTTTTTCTCTTTTTGTCTTCTTCTATTAAGCTCATTCCGGAGACTGGTGGGCGGCCGCATTCTAAAGTCTCAGGACAATCTATCTCTTGTTTTCCAAGCTCGTTTCTGCAGCCATTTAATCCAAGAGGATTTATTTGGCCTTCCTGTATCATTCCTCCCACCAAAGTTTTCCTGTCATACCAAAATCGCACAGCTTTTTGTTCGTCGTCTCTTGTCTCTTCGTTGTCTATAGGTTTCGTGTCTCAGAAAAAATAATTATTACTTGTCCCTTTTCCAGTTTAGAAACATAAAGAGCATGCTGCCTATCTGTTTATAGGTATGTAAATACCTATAAACAGATAGGCAGGAAGGAGTGGGCATATATTAAAAATCTCTTTCATACAAAGCATTATAAACTTTTTGACACGGGGAAAATCCGTTCCCTAAACACGCGAATGATGAGCTGCTTCAGTAAGTACGACATCACATTTCCAATACACTTATTTTGTTTAAGAAAACATACGTTTCCCTTATTGGATTTGTACAAATTGTCAATGAAAGGAACATTGTATTCTTTTGACGAAAAATAATTTAGACAATATTATAAAAAATTATTCTGCTAGGAATATATACTATTTTCTTTTTAATGCGGGGGAATGCATTATGCACCACAGAGAGGGTATGCGTGGGACTTTCAACCGCTAAAAATCTTACCTACTCTTCAGACCCGGGATCAGTTTCACATTTCATCAATGTGCCACTTTTATTTAACCGCTACCAGGCTCCTTTCTGCTTCTTCTTCAGCACTCGATGTCTAAAAAATCTCTTTCTTCTTGCTTATTTCTTCGCACCATATTTTACACAAATACCGCCACTTGGTACCACATTATCATCATCATCATCTGCAAGGATTAAACCAAGGATGGTTTGTTCCGGTCTCAAAGAGACAAAGTCTGGAGCTGGTCGCTCTACCGCTTCCTCGGATGTTCCACACCTCTCCGCCTATTCGGCTTATAGTTCCCTAGTTGTTTGGGGATGCGGCAGTCATCCATTCGGCAAAGATGTTACCACCAATTCAACCGATACTGGGCAATCCTGTCGAGTATACTCATAATATTCAGTTCCTGCCGTACGTCTGTGTTTATTTTATATTTATAGAGAGTATACCCTGCCACGTGCCTGAAAAATCTCATTTCAGCCGCTTGGTTACGACTGGCCTGGCCTTTCGTTAAAGTCCAATTCTCAGACCCATAAAGAAGTGTGGGAAGGGACATCGCCTTGTAGAATTTTAGGCGTGTTTCTTTACTTGCTAGCTTAAGAGTTCGCCTGAGAGTCCCGCACATAAGGTTGAACTTATGCAACTTATTCATAACGTCGTTGCTTGTATTATAAGACACACTGTAGCCCAGGAATTCTGAATTGCTGATTTGTTCCAGGACAGTACCATCTATAACAATTTTTGCCCATATGGAATCATTCCACGAAAAGCCATCACTTTGGTCTTGAGTGTGGATATTTCTAATTCAGAATCTTTGCAGATTCAATTTAACAAATGTATACCAATCTGAAACCTGTTTTCCAAGTCTGACAGAATAGCCTAATCGTCAAAGTGTCAACCATAAAATGCTCCAGAAGACACATCTGCCAGTTTTGTATTACATCGTTAATATATAAATTAAAAAGAGAATGTGATAATGGACATCCTTCTTGTATATCGCAACTGATTAGGCCAAGTCTAGGATCTGTTCTCGATTTCCGTGCTTCAATTAAGATTTTATTCTCCATATAAAGACTCTGTATAGCTCTAATTAGATGTTGTAGATGCCTTTCCTATATTTTAGGGGACTCTCCCACTTTATCTGTCAAACAACATGATGTGTACGACATCGCCGGGTTTTTTCTGACTAATGTCAACCCCCATGTCTCTGTTTCTCTACCGCTCACCTATCACATCCGAAGAAAGTGTTGTGCCCGTTGTCCAGATCCTATTCACCATAGGGGCATGCTGGACTCCTGGCTTTACCCATCTTGAACAAGTGATTGCTGAAATACCCGTGCCGGTCAGAAACTGAGTGAGAGAATAGTTAATCGCACCGAACGGGCAGTCCAACCATTACTTCAAACTCACGGTCTGTCTGGGAGTCTATCCGTCTCCAGTCTCGTTGTTCTAGCGGTCCTGCCACCAACAAATGGTTAGGTCCCTGGCATCAACTGTTGACACACCTCCTCCTGTATCCACCTTGAGTTTATAGATCTGATTCTACACCTGACCATCAGATCGAGAGGGATGATCCCCACAAATACCAGGGCCGCTGGATCTGACACGGTTCGGTAAGAGCATGGCTCCTCTCCGTTGCACTGAATCCATCTGCAACGTACATTATATTATACTTATCATGAATAACAATATTGATAAATTTTATGATTCCGAGAGAAATTATATTTTTACTTCCTTGTTCCATAGGGAAATGGAAGTATGGTGATATCGAAAACAATCCTCTTAGAGATAAGAGCTGATTCCGATTGTACTACCATCGAAACATAAAGAAAAGTAATTTTCCGAAAAGCGTCTGTACGTGTGTGTTGTGTAGAATTTTTTCTATGGCTAACGATAACTGCCGCAAATTTGAACAGAATCAAATAATTTTTTTCTATATATGCCCGAGTTGTAGAGGAATCAAGGCCTGTTGATTTTGGTGAAGATTGGTTAATGGTAAAGAGTAGTTTACCTGCAACATTTTATGTTTTAACAAGAGTGAAATACTTAATATTGATAAATAAAGTATCCTGAAAAGGACGTCATAATAATCCACTGTTGAAAGGTAGATGAAATATTTAAAAATGAAACGGGTAGTTGAAGAGGAAGGGGGTAAATTTCTATAAATTAAAATGATAATTGAAGGGGGCGGGGATAACGGCAACAAAGAAGTAGTTTGTTTTTAAAATTCCTTCCCGGGCTGTTTGGCCGTAGTCTAATGTTTTCTGCAAAACCAGACGTTTCGGCAGTGCCATCGACTGCCATCATCCGTGAAAATCGAGTGCGCTAACGTGAGGTGGTATACGTTAGTGACCACAGTACTGTCTTTAAGGCTGAAGAAAGAAGTAGTTTCTATGGAAATATTTCATTTCGAAAATGATTTTAAATATAAATCTTAGAACATGGAAGTCAGGTATGGGTCACTATACCGGTATTTAAAAAATATTATAAGAAAACAAAGGACGGGAAAATATCATTATGTAAGTAGCCATGAAAGAGTGAGAAGCAGACCTAAGTTATTGTGTAAATTAACGTAACTAAATTATTATTATCGCGTAACATTCGTTCCAACATTGGCTTTTAAGTCGATTACTTTTGAGGTTCTTATTCTTCTTGCACCGAACTGTCACCCCCAAGTGAAACACAGTACGTACTAAAACTACAAAACGAAACAAACTAATACATAAGAGTGTAATACACAGACTAAGCTAACGGTAAATAGAGCGTTGTTGTTCGTCATAAGAAAATATTATTTATTTAAAGAACGATACTAAATGTTGGTTCTCGTTTATTGCTTATTACGATGATCTAGTCGTGCTTAATCAGTGAAATAGAAGGCCTCGGTCAGTTATCAAATTATATTTCTTCATTTATTATTTTAAATTCTAATCTTCTGAATTGGTAAAATGTTTGGCTACACAGACGTATCGAGTTTGATTCCCCAGTGCCATCAAAATCAAGATGCGTTGTTAGCCGCGCTGTTAGGCCACGGCCTACTGTAGTTCAAGACATTCGTTTCGGCCCCACCGTCGGAGGCCATCTTGAGTGTCAGAAGCGATTGAAACAATAATTGACAACGTGTCCGCCAATTCACCCCAGTACTGAGCTATCGGTGTTGGTCTCAGTACTTAATAGCCAGTGATAAGCTTATTATTATTTTAAATTTATTAGTATTAGTTAAGTCTGTAAGGAGCATATTCCTCAGGGATATGTCAGGAAACAATTTCATTTACGCTAACACACACTCACACACACACACACACACACACACACAGTATTATTTCAACGATGAATAACATAGGAAAACATAATAAACTATTGTTACGACGGTCTACTGATCGTCGTATGGTACATTGGAAAACAAAATACAAGACACCAGCTACGTCACTAATCACCAGCTTTAATTACCACAATTAAACGGTTTGTAATTAACAAGACAGTCTCTTACAACAAATCGATCAAAAATTGTTTACACGCAATGAAAATGTTAACTGATATAAAACACAATTGTATTACAATTGCCTCTCGCAATTATAAAACACGCAATACTTCGCCACAATACTACAAACCGCACTCCAATAATTCGCAACTCAGACCGTACCGAACGTTGTTGAGTATTTGTATTTATACCCTGCCGAGGTTCCAGAATATTCGCTAATAGGTGTCTCTACTAGAAAACACTACGCATCAGCTCTAGACTAGGACGCAATTGATTGTGTCCTTGACACAGTGCGCGGGGTTGGCGACGTCCAGAAAAGTCTCGCATGTTGAAATCACGTACGCCACAACATTCAGCCGGATTCCTCTGGAACATTCGATAAACACGTAGATTGTTCTGTAATGTCGTAACACTATATTATAGGGAATCTACAGACTATTAAACTTACCGTAAATAATATTACTGATAAATGATAACTGATTGTAAGATAAAATACATTTCTAATAAGTATTATGACAGAACTACGCAGGGCTACGTACGTAGACACGTTAGAGTAAAGCAGGAAACGGAACAAAGTCATTGTGTAAATCAATGTAAGTAAATTATTGTATCATTCATTTAAATTATATCTTTACACACACAAACAAACAAACACACACACACACACACAGGTGCGGACATCATACGAAAATATGGTACTCTACCTTTATCTGATCCTGCAGTCATTTTCGATATTTCGATAATGCGATTGTTTTGTTTCAATGTTTAGTGAATATCGCACATAATTTCATGTTGTTAAAATAATTATACAAATTTTAATTTTTTTATGTCGAAAAATAGTTGGTTGACGATTGTTGTTGGTGTCGTAAGTCGTTTTGTAATGGGGAAAAATATTGTTGCAGTACTATAGCAGAATTACATACATGTGACGCTAAAAGTTGTTGTCAGGTTAACATGAGAACTGAAACAAAACGTGAAAAGCGGTATGAGTGTAAAGCAGAACTCCTGTTTTTTTGCGGAAAGTAGGCCTACGGGAAAACTCCAACTCGAAAGTAGGTGAGTTGCTATTAGTATATTACTTGCTATTACTATACATGTCTCTTTTTTGTGGCAGAACTCGGTTTGCATTAGAAATTGCGTTTTCAGTAGTATTCTTTTTTTGCATTAATAGTCTACTCGTCCTTTGACTCACTGCAAAACGAACGAACTCGAAAGTAAGACGGGGTGGCTCAAATACATGTCACTTTTTTGTGGCAGAACTCGTTTTTTTCGGTATTATTCGTTTTCCAACAAGTACTCATTTTGTGGCTAACAAAAAAAACGTCCATTATGTGCAACATGTAGAGCGTATGTTTGCATTCCTTAATACGTTTTTTTGTGTATTCCATTGGCCATAAATATTTGTATTTTTCAGTTTGCATTTGCTGTTGTAGTTTTGTTAATTTGCCAATTTAAAATCGTTAGGTTCTGTATTTTAAGTATTACTGTGTTATAAGCATTGTACGTACACATTAAACGTTATGTTTTCCTCAACCATGACTTTTATTTATTCCAGCAGTAAACTGAAACCAAAAACCATTGCCACCTAACGTTACAAATTAAAACAACACATATTTTCGCTTTGCATTCAGAAATATAACAATTTACAATAAATTAGTACACTTCTTCTTTTCCACATCATAATATAGCGATACAATCGCTTATTAAAAAAAATCTAAAATGTACTGCAAGATCAGATAAAGCGACAGTTTTCAAAAATATTTAATTCCACATGTAAATACGTCTAAATTTCGATTCCTGTTAGTAAATTCAATATTATTAAATAAAAATCTAACTGGATATAAAATTACTGAACATATTACATTACGCTTTTAGACTTGCCTGTACTTCAATTTCTATTCGCATAATTCACACTTCAAGTAAAAACTGTATTGGTTAAATAATGAAAAAATTAAATTTTACTGTGTGATTTTTACATATGGACGTTAAAGCTTATACATATTAACGGATCAGCATGTAATCAATATTTGTTTTAAAAACTCAGTAACTCAGTACTTCAGTTATAATAAAAGTAAACTTGGCATATTGTTTATATAAACACGTAAGATTATTCACAGGCTTACACATAAAGGCCTTGAAATGTAAAACGATACAAATAATATAATGTCGTCAATTAGAATTTTGTTTTCAGACGTTGGCGAGTGTTGTTTTGTACGTTTAGTTGGTAATCGGTGCGAAGAGCCTACTTTATTCGGACATTGATGAAAGTAATATAATAGCTATTTTTTGTCATTCTTATTTAATGTGATGTCATCGTGACCGTGTTTCGAAACACGAAATTCCATTAAAAAATAAGTGTCCTTCGCTTGCTTTGTGCAGTGTAATTATTTTGTGCTGTTTTAGTGATTTGAAATGAATGATGCATTGCAAGCGGCTAATGTGTAAGTTATACAGCCACTTTGACAATTATTATCTGACATTAAAAATCATATTTGTATTGAATGATAATCTTATAATATTTGATGTGTCTCAAATAGCGTAATTATAGCTGAAAAAATAAACCTACAAAATATTCAGTTTGCTTGACTGCCGCCCATTCACATGTTGGAACATGCTTGCCTAACGCTCAGTTATTATTCCAATTTAGCATTCACTTTTGGTATATATATTAACTTTTTTACTGTTCGCTTCTTAGACTTATAATTTCATTTACAGAAAACTGAGTTCTCATAAACCCTGTTCGCAATTGACTACCTTAAAACAATTAATAATTTTACACGGCGTCCTTAATATAAAATAGTCTAAGCAGAATAATCAGTTAGGTTCGTTCTCATTTCCTGGCTGAACAGTGAATCGTCACTATTTAAGTAGCAAGTCAATGAAATATACATTTTTTTATATACCGTATGGGATTTTAGATATAATGCTCTGAATAAAAAGATAAACCTATATCAAATGTCGTATTATCGAATCCCATTTATGAGAAAAGTTTGCTTCTTTTCTGTACTTATAATTTTATTTACAGCGAACTAAGTTCTCATACTCCCGGTTTGCAATCGATTACTTTAAAACAATAATTTGGTACGGCGTCTTTACTATAAAATAGTCAAAGCAGAATAATGTGTTAGGTTCGTTCTCATTTTCTGTTGCATTATCGAATCCCATTTATGGAAATAGTTTGCTTCTTTATATTTAAGTTAACGGTATTCTTCATTAGGTCAGATATTTGTGGCTCAGTTGATTTTATAATAATATTACAGAAAATCATGTTACAAAAAATGATAATATGATTAGGTTTTGTGTGTGTTGGGGACGTGCTCGTGTGTGAATAAACATTATACAGTAGTATTATTTAGGAAATAACCATGAGTTTTAAAGTGAGATTCGCTGATACTGGAAACTGTCTAAATTCAGGATTCAGGTGTTCATATCTTTTATACATGAAATGTTCATTCACATTCATATTAATGAAGTTAAGTCAGATTCGTGGTTTTGTGAAATAACCAGTTTCTACGGGAAGAAGGGATTAAATCGACTCTTTAACAGTGTAAGAAATACCGACAAATGCGTAAAGTTAAGACAAATAAATTTGTTATCAGATTAAAACTCTAAAAGATGATTAGGCTGAAATGACATACAGCCGTTAAGTTTTATTTTGTTGTCAATAAAATTGTCCGTTATATTAATATCGGAGCCAGCTATTTCATCACCGTGCGGAGCAAGCAGCCCACGTCTGTACTTCACTGTGGCAGCAAAGAGGAGGGGAGAGAGAAAGAGAATGAAAATAAGGGGTTAGGGAGAGAAAAACACTGCAAGATAGAAAGGCAAAGACAGTTTGTAATGAGTAAGTAATCTGTGAAATATTATGGATGAGTCCCTCGAGTTGTGCTGTGCAACCCTCTTATTGTCTTTTCTGAAATACGAAATTACTTGTATTCGTTTGGGACGATCATTCCCTTACGTGTGTGTGTGTGTGTGTGTGTGTGTGTGTGTGTGTGTGTGTGTGTGTGTGTGTTTTAGTGTTCACTTTTGTTTTTCAGATTGTCTAATTTGTAGTGTACTGGTTTCCTCTTTTGCCAAGGGAATAACGTGAAAATTGGGGTAGAAATACGTATGAAGTGAAAACAGTAGTAGTAGGTGGAAAAGGGAAAGAATAGAAAGTAGGGAGTGCAGACGGGGAGTAAAATAAATTACTCCAGTGTGTTCTCTCTGTGTCCCTGTTTGCGAGTGTAGAGCAGATGTATTATAATATGGTACCAGTAATCTTCGTAATGAAACTGCAATCCTGTTGATTGCGTCGTGTCAAACAAGTTTTAAAAAACACATTTTCCTATTGCCGTTCTTCTTCTTCTTCTTCTTCTTCTTCACTTCAAGAATTAGGTTATGTAAACCTGTTCCGGCACCCATCTCACGCTATGAATTCCACGTCTGTTAATACACGTTAATAATGGTGGTCAGCTACCATTGCGTCCTCATGTTGCATCGACTTCTGGGCTGTGTGCAGCGTGTCTCGCTGCCTCATCAGCTTCATCATTACCTTCAATACCTACATCACCCGTACACCAAACCAAACAAAAGTAAAAGATTATCCTAAGTCGTCTCTTGCATTATACGGTGACTTTACCTGTTGCAATAGCGAGATCACTGTTGTGAATCACTGGGCTCGGATATCTACGGCAGTTACAAAAGTCCGTAACAAAATTTCTCTTACTATTCGGCACGTTGCCAGGATGACTGACTTTAAACTGTAAAAATATCATTTTGGAATTAAATTTTAGCTTATGTATGATTAGTTACAACATTTTTGTTTACAAGATCTATTACGCTAACTATCAGTGGTATTGATTAAGAAGACTGTGATTTATGAATATCTTGCAGTCACGGTCAAGTAGTGTATAACACGTTTTCTCCCTTTCAGCTTTACTGATGTAATGATCATCTGGATAAGCAGTGTCAATCAAGTAGGCTTTATTATTTTTGAGGTTAAGCAAAAACTGTGCCTGATTTATTTGTTGTGTCGTTTTATCAATCTGTATTATAATACACATTGGCAAGTCATAATATAGTCTGTCTGTCCTGTCCCCCAAGACATCTCGAGATTTGTAGTTACAATGACGTTTTATTATCTTTTATGAGCTTATACTGGACGGTAGGTCCTACGTAAATAACCTTCGCTGTTAAATTATACCTCTGTAAGTACTGACTTTTCACTAAACTAGAATAGCGCATGATTATATAGGCCATTGTTTCTGACACTCTGTTGTGTGTCCTTCAGATATCATTGTGCTTTGATAATTTTTCTGTCTACTTATAATACTTGTAGCAGGTCCGGCCCTAGATGGCGACATTCTAATGTCTCCTTTTCTTCCTATTTTTATTGGTGGTTCTGTATTGTTGTTAGTGTTATTATTATTGTTGTTGTTGTTGTAAGAATAGCAAGTAGAAAGTTTCTCATATAATATCTCCCTCCCTACGTGGGTTTGGAAACGGGCATCTCAGTTACCAGCCTGGCGTGATTTTGTGTACAGCAGTTGCAGGATTTGAAAGTCGTGGGCCAGGCAGATGTCATGTATTTAGAATTGATGAAGTCTCAATAAAATTGTCAAATTTTGTGTCCGTCTCCATTGATTCGGTAAATCTGGCCCTGTATTTCTCTTTGATGCTTCCGAGTGAGATTTTGTGATGACGTCTCTGAGAATTTTGTAGCTACGTCAGGAGTTCCGCAATGTTCTAATTTAGGACCACTCTTTTTATGGTCTTCGTAAACAACAAAATTTCTCCGCTAAATTATGACGTACAAATGTTTGGTGATCACATAAAGTTAGTGCTTCTAATTAATGGCAGGAAATAGCATCTTGTTCTCCAGCAGCACTTAGATAGGGCAGCAGAATGGGCACAAAGGAATAGATAACTCTTAACGACAAGAAATTAGCAATTGTCATGTACACTTGAAAGTCTAGTTCATCGACCGTTGCTTATATAATCGGTGGCGTCACTACACTGAGAAAAGAATCGGTGTCAGGTCGTGAGGTTCTTATGAATTCGAAACTGCTCTTTCCTCGGTACAGTGACAGAGTTGTTTCCGAGGCCAGAAGGAGCGGATGCCACTGGGTGTCACTTCAGGCCTCCAGTTTGTGGGTTCGCAGGCTGTAGGGAAGAGTGCGCCCTGTACAAAAATAAAATATTATTATTATTCCAATTGTTATAGTGGACTCTGAAAACGGATTGCATATGGGTATACATCTGTTAAATTAAAAATCTGCAAAGACTCTGGATTGCAGATATCCAGAATTAAGACCAAGGTGATGGCTTTTCGTGGAACTGATCCCGTACGGGCAAAAATTGTTATAGACGGTACTGTCCTGGAACAAGTTAGCAAATTTGAATACCTGTGCTACAGTGTGTCTTATAATGCAAGCGACGACGTTGTGAATAATTTGCCTAAGTTTGACCATGTGTGCGGGAACATTAGGCGACCCCTTAAATCAGCAAGTAAAGAAACACGCCTAAAATTCTACAAGGTGATGGCTCTTCCCACACTTCTTTTTGGGTCTGAGAACTTTGACTTTGACGAAAGACCAGACCAGTCGCATCCAAGCGGCGGAAATGAGATTTCTCAGGTACATGGCAGGGTATACTCTCCATGATCATAGAAGAAACACAGATATACGGCAGGAACTGAATATTATGAGTATACTAGACAGGATAGCCCAGTATCTGCTGAATTTCTGGGAACAACTTTGAGGAATGGATGACTGCCGCATCCCCAAACAACTCTGCAACTATAACCCGAGGGGACGGAGAGGTTTGGGACGACCGAGGAAGCGCGGGAGTGACCTGTTCTAATCTTTGCTTACTTGAGACCAGAACAAACCATCCTTGGTTTAGTCCTTGAAAAAGAAGATGATAATGATTATTATAGTTATTGTTGTTGTTGTTGTTATTATACAGTTACAGTATCCTGAAGCAATCCGTCCACTACCGCACCGGTATTTGAGCATAAATCAAAACAAATAGAAATGACATTTTAAAGCGAGTTAGGGCTGAATTACTGAAGGATAAACGAAAAATTGACAAATGATGTGACTAAATGATATTTCTTATTGCACTTCCTTAAAAAATAGAAATTCTAGAAGCTGTCAGTCGCTAGTTGTATAGTACGCTAGATTGAAATAAACAAACTACAGACACAAATGTGAATCACTGTATCTTACAATACTTGTAATGTTTCAATAAGTATTACAGGTGTAAAAAATTTCTAATCTTAGTAAATTTTTTTTTGTCCCACTTACCTGATCTACTTATTTTACCTCTTGATATTGCTTTCCTAATAAGACAAGACGTACGCTTGGCACACTTTCGGGCCGTGCTTCTTATTTCACCACGACATTGATGATCACCTTTATGAGAAAGTGAAACTCAACTCCCCATATTCTGGAACAGCGAACGTGTCAAAAATGATAGATGTTTTTGCGAATTCTGTTAGCACGGCGTAGAAGTTTAAACTGGTTTGTTTATTATAATATACGTAAAACTTTACGAACCTACTTCCACGCTTTTCGCAGCCTTTGGTAATCGTTCACAAACCTCCGTTTTGTTATCAACCTGTTTTTCATTAACTAAAATATTGGTACGACGGTAGTGATCGTCGTATGGTACAGTGAAAAACAAAATACAAGACACCATTTAAGTCACTAATCACCAACGTTTTATGTTTTAACATGGATAATTTTTCCTATGACGAATGATAACTGCCGTAAATTCAATCAGAATCAAATAATGTTTTGCATTCCTTCCTGAGTTATAGAGAACTCAATGTTTGTTGATTTTAATAAAGATCGGTTAAGGGAAAGGGGTAGTTTACCTGCAACATTTTATATTTTAACAACGGTAATGTTTTCTATAACAGCTTTAATTATCACAATTAAACAGTTTGTAATCAATAAGATAGTCTCTTACAACAAATCAAATAAAAATTGTTCACACGCAATAATAATGGCAATCAATAGAGTCTCGCACAATTATAAAACACATAACACTTCGCCACAATACTTCAAACCGCACTGGAATAAACCGCCGCTCAAACTGACTAACCACCGCGGAATGCCCATATTTGTACCCCGCTGCATATCCAGAATAATCCATAGGCCTACTACGCGTCAGCGCTACTAGAAAACACCAGAACGTAATTTATTGCGGCCTTGCACACAGCGCGGGTGGACCGGTGAGTCTGGAACAATCTCGCTAACGCATGTTGAGAATCACGTACGCACACAACATTACAGCCGGATTCCACTGGAATAGCGCAGAAACAAATAGAATATTCTGTAATAGCGTAACATTGTGTATGAGTTCGTCGCTTTCTAATACACTTTGTCATCATAACTAAGCAACGTTTGACTTGGAAATGGCACTTCATCTTTAGGGAAGAAAATATGGTTTAACACCAAGTAGAAACTTACACCTGTATTTGTTGGCATGAAACATTTTGCCTTGCACAATAAGGTATGCGCTCAGTGGCTGGCATGTTTCATTCACTCCTGTTTACACAGTTATAGATTTCAATAGTGATAGTTACAAATTCCAGGCTGTTTAGGACCACATATAAATGAAATTACTAAATTACTGTAATTTTTTTTTATTGAATTTAACATATTATAACTAGTCTGTAAGACCAACCATCAACTTATCTCTAATACCTCTTAATACTAAATACATATCAGCCAAATTAAGTCCAATGACATCCCTTAGTTAGTTCTAGTGTTTTTAACTAAACACTCTCACCTGCGCACAATGCTCTGCTTTTATAACACAAAACACTACACAAGTTCGAGTGGCTTTGTTCTCTTCAGTCTTCGGAACACTTGTTGATTGTCCAGCAGCTGAAGAACTTCTGTATTTTCGTGGAGGTGAAGCCTTTCTTCATGCTTCTTCGCAAACCTTTTAATCTCTTCTTGAATTGTTAAGATACCTAGATATCGGTATTTCTAACATACCATGTTATAACATTCACCATGGTCCGCAAAACTTTGTTTTTGAATGTTTGTATTATCCTGATTTTACTATCTTTCGCGCACCCCTAGAGTTGAATTCCATACAGCCAGGTGTGTTTAATTATGTGATTATAGCTCAAAGTTTTATTGTATAAAGACAGGTTGGAATGTTTTCCTATGAGCCATTTATATTGTCGGAATTTTATGTTAAGGTCCTCTTTTTTTCTTTTTTACACGCTCTTTACATCTCAGTTTGTATCCAATGTCATACCCAGGTATTTGGCTTTGTTTTCATAAGGATTTACCGTTCCATTTATGACCAATGATGGAAGATTATTCCATCTTTTATTGGTGAAATTAATGTGTGCCGATTTGGCTTCGTTAAGTTTAATTTTCCATTTTTTCGGTCCATTCATACGTGGAATTGCTAGCTTTCTGCAATAATCGGAAATTACTGTACTCTGTATTAATATTTTGTTGTGGTTATCGCTAAATACCACTGTTTCATGAAATGTTAGTATAATTAATTACTTTACTGTAACTAGATTGTAAATTAATTGGCTGTTGTGGATACGAAACTTGTGCTCGTAAGTAATTCCGACTTTGTAAAAGTTGTTGTGCGTGGGAAAAATAGTAAAGTATATTATACTAGAATATCAGTATATGGCATTATACTTTAGCATAAGTATATGGCACACATTTCGTTTGAGGATGATACTAGGAAATACGAATGAAAAAATGGAAGTTCTCCTTAAATTCTTATCAAAAGACTAGATTTTTTAGTCTTCAAGAATTAGAAGTTAGAAGTACAAGGGTTGTTTTCCGTGGTCATACAGGCATTTATATGAATCAGACGTACGGTCTATGGCAATGAAAATGAGAGACAGAAGACGAACAACTGAATTATAGATTCTATGCAAAGATGTTTTCAGCTTATATCCAAGAGTAGACACCGCAAAGAATGAGTATAGAAGCAAATTGAAGAAATGTGCTTCACGTTATAAAAGTCCTAGAAAATTAAAGCACTGTAGAGGAATGACATGTGAATAAAATGAATAATGAAAGTTGCAATAAACGAATATTTGATTGGAAACCAATGGGGAGGAGGAAACGAAGAGCACTGACCTTAACGTAGCAAAAGTACGTGGCAAAATCTGTAGAAGACAGATGCGTAGAGTATGGCAGGTTGCAAGAAAATAAGAATAATGGACAAAGGAGAAAACATGAAAGAAACATTAGGGCCGTTATTTAAGAACAAAAACCAAGGTTTACCGGTTGCGGAATACTGAAAGTAATAAAATTGTTTCAATAATATTTTAACTACATAACGTCGAACAAACATTTGACTTTACAGTAAGAAACATTTACAATAATATTTTCACGTTTAAAATTAAGCAATACCTCTTAAAAATTGTTGCTGGTAAGATAGCTTTCAAAACTTCTCCTAGTGCCATCATTGACGAGATTATTGATTATAGTAAACTGTTATGTCTTCCGTTTTTTTTTCTTATTTCACACTTCCATTTTCTTTGTTGAAGCACTGCTTTATAATTTTACAGCCCTGATGTTTCTTTCATATTTCTCCATTGTCCATTATTCTTATTTACTTGCAACCTGCCATACTCTACGCATCTGTCTTCTACAGATTTTGCGACGTAAGTTTGCTACGTTAAGGTCAGTGCTCTTCGTTTCCTCCTCCCCATTATTATCCCCAAAATTATCGAGCAGTGGTTCAACCAAGGAAACGGAAGACATAACAGTTTACTGTAATCAGTAATCTCGTCAATGATGGCACTAGGAGAAGTTTTGAAAGAGGTATTGCTTAATTTTAAACGTTGAAAATATTATTGTAAATGTTTCTTACTGTAAATTCAAATGTTTGTTCGACTTTATGTAGTTAAAATATTATTGAAACAATTTTATTACTTTCGGTATTCCGCAACCGGTAAACCTTGGTTTTTGTTCTTAAATAATGTCGCTTGTTTACTCTGTCTACTTTGTTACAACAACAAAATACTTTAATATTCAATTTACAGTATTAATTCTGCAGTATGCCAATATTCGAATTCTTATTTGTAGATAATTTGAGTGCAGGAAATAATTTTGAAAATTAAAGCTTTTGAGCATATCCCTCTTAAATGGCAAATTTAAAATAACATAAAATTATCTTTTCACACGGACACACACACAATCAACGCGCGCGCGTGACGAAACCTTCTCATGAGGGCAATTTATTTGTGTTTAGAAATTCGCCACGGCACACGTAAAGGTTAGTATAGCCAACCAACCTTCATCACTGCTATCGAATATTTCCATTAGAAGTACCTTCTATCAAGGTACTTTCTGTTGCAGACTGTGATTAGTATCGATTCAGTTAACAATTACGACAAACTATCATAATATGCCATTCAGCTACACCGTTGAGGTATGTTGTGATACGTACATGATTGCATTAAGAAACTCAACATTAGGAAAAGCCATGAATTGTGTATATTAATAAAATTTCCCTGAAGTTTGAAACGGGTTATTGACCCCACATCCTTAAAGCCCGTTATTTTCATACAAATACAAGCCCGTTGTATAGTTTGTGGGTTACGTAACAAGAAAATTGTTAAATATACTTTTTTATTTTAGTGAAAATACACAAAATTCTGATCACTGAAAATTGATTTAAAATTCTATTACACACTCAATACAATATTCTGTCTCCATAAGGAACGAATTACATTAAACATAATTGATTTTTAGGAAAGTTTCATTAATTTTCACAGTAATCGTGTAATAACAAGTTAATGGTTTTAGAAGACAAATTTAAAGCGAATAACAGAAAACACAAGGAGATATAGAATTAGAAATTACATGCTCGGATGAAATTTATTAGTAAAGTCCCTGATGGATTTCAAGGAGACGAGGCAATTGAAGTATTCATTTTGTTTTATTTGTCTCCAAGTCACGTTTATTAACTAACTAGAATTAATATTAGGCATTACCTGTATTAACTTCCCGTCTTGTGACTTATCTGTTTGTGACTTCATCCTCGAAACGCGTCGTTTTAGAAATTAAAACAGGTAAGTCACAAGACGGGAAGTTAATATAGGTAATGCCTAATATTAATTCTAGTTAGTTCAATTGAAGTAGTTGGGACATGCAAGTAGGGGAGATGAATAAAGAAAAATAGAACAGTATCTTGATGTAAAGCCGCGAAGAGTCAGAGACCAAGATGAAGGTCGGAGGTCTAGGATGGGATGTCTGCCATATATCGAGAGACTGGGACAGGACCGTGGGAAGTGGTTATAGACAATGAAGGTTATGTGCATGGACATGAATAGACGGAGACGATCGACGGAGGCTTCCTACAACCCAACGCTGGGAGGTAGAAGGGGAAGGTTAAGGTGAAGAAGAAGAAGAAGAAGAAGAAGAAGAAGAAGAAGAAGAAGAAGAAGAAGAAGAAGAAGAAGAAGAAGAAGAAGAAGAAGAAAAAATAACGTAAATTTTTGTAGTTTTTAATACTATTTCTCTGTAAGTTTGAACGATACTTGTGAAATGAAAATGAAACTTGGATTAATTATTGTTACTAAAGCTAGAACGGAGTCCGACACTACTGAGTAAATTACTCTTCTGAGCAAAACCGATACGGTGTCAACAGACGCAGTAAAAGAATTATCTGTTTTGTTAAGCATATTAATTCAGACAACATCAACAACCAACTAAGTAGTCCACAAAACTTGTTATTAAGAAAACCAATAAAATCAACTGACAAATAACTGTATTACATAACAGTGAAGACCAAATGAACGCCTCACATAACGTCCTGAAAATCTCATAGCATAAAATGAGCACTGTAAATCTTCCCTTAACTCCA
The DNA here is from genome assembly GCA_034769895.1 of Magicicada septendecula. Lineage (NCBI taxonomy): Eukaryota > Metazoa > Arthropoda > Insecta > Hemiptera > Cicadidae > Magicicada > Magicicada septendecula. The sequence continues at coordinate 78,230,187 of CM068370.1, forward strand.
CTATGATCACTATAAAGTCAACTAGTTACTTAATTTTCTTTATATGGTTACGTGTTATCAGTGGTTGATTTCTAAAAGTATAGATGCCGGAATGCATCAATTCAAAAGTTGTATAGACTCAGATATTCTTATATTTGATGTTAGCTCGAGATCTTGTTCACTAAGCAGTCTTTTTTCAATAGATTTTTTCAGTGCCTCACAAAATTTTTCAGGGTATTCGGGATTACTGTCTTTCCTACCTTCCTTTTTTTTTTGAAGCGGAACTCCGAAAAAAGTTAAGTTTTGTACTGCTTTCAGGGGCATAGAATAATTGGGGTCTGGTACTGATTTTCTGCTTTCAAATAAAGAAGCTGTAATTTTCCGTTTTTTGTTGGCAAAACCCAGCCCAACATTGTCATTAAAAAAAAAAAAAAAAAAAAAAAAAAAAAAACGATAGTAATTAAGATAAAGACTAGTACTAGTGTTTGATTTGACAAATGTTTAGTTTTGTAGTAAGGCTGATGAGGGGCAAAATTTCAAAAAGTAGTAGTAAATTTTTATAATAATTAGGCTCTTCTTTTCATATACTTTTTTGGGTAATTTATTTTTTGATCCAAAAGTTTTCCGCGCGTTCCCCCTGAAATCAAGCACTGCGTGTAATTAATTTATTAGAAACTAGCAATATAACTATTAGGCCCTATCTAGTTTTAAAAATGCTTTATGTTGAAGGCGAAGAGTAAAGTATTGTGATATTTTATATAGCTGTAATAAAAAGTAAAATAATAATTGAATAACAACAATAATAACAATGCCCTTTTTTCTATTACCAAAGTATTTTATTAGCAGTTATCCTAGGTGCTCGCGTCTGCAGCTGAGTTTATCTGGGAGCTGAAAAAGCATCTTGATTTCATGGTGGGTCCGGGAATCGAACCCATGATATTTTATTTTTATCCAGGCGGTATAGCCACTAGCCTCATATTAATAATAATTTTTAATTACTGTAGATAATTATTGATTTGGTTATATACATTTTTTATTTAGTGAATAACAAAGAAACATGTCGAAAGTGAAGTAAGAGAGTAAAACAAACAGTAATTGCCTGTATTACTCTATTATCTTAGTGACGAAGAGAAAAACGTGTTCCGTCCTTTGGCGAGAAAACTATTCAGATTTCCAAATGCACGATTCGGTTTAATTATGTTTAATGCAGCGAAAGTGTTTTGTTTGTGTCCAGCTGATTGCGCACTAAAACACTTTTGTTTGTGATGCGATGCCAATTAAGTACGGAGCGCCGCGGCATCAATCCTCACACGCGTAATGTGTCCGGCTAACAGTGCAACGGGCGGGTAAATTTTACTGCAAAATGGATTCTTTGTTGTGTGCGCGTGTGTGTTTTGTTCATACATGGCTGCTTCTAGTTGTTCCAACCAATTATACACTGTACACGCATCAAACAGTCGGTTATCTCTCTCTGACCGTCAGAGTGTCGGTCCTCTGTTTGTCCCTTTTCCGTTCCCTAAATATTTTTCTCCTAAAAGGAGGGAATATAACGTTATGCAGGAAGGTGTGGAGGTAAATTGCCATACCATGACCGCGTAGGAAGATAACAGACCTTGTACTGTTCGTACGTGCTGTTTGCGTTATACTGCCGATACGCAGTGGCGGGTCGTGCTTAGGTTGCACGGTTGCACAACCCCCATTAAATCCTAAAATTCATTTTAAATTATAGAATTATGAATAAAACAATAACTAATAATAGTGTTTTAAAGCTAAATCATCGTAATTAATCATTTGCCGATTGAAAAGCGCAGAGGGCTACTAAAAACCGTACACGCTCTTGCCGCGGTGTGACTGCTCTTGCACCAACTGTGACGCGCTTTGTATATGGGGAAATACAATGGAGTAGTGGTCTGGCTGGATCAACTCGGGTGTTCCTATTACAACGATATAGCTTCGTCTGGTGTGATTAGGGACTCCAAACCCCGCTTGTACGTCACGGCGCCACCAGTCTGTTGGTAAGTTCGAATTTTTTGTGAAGTTCGTTGTTAGTGTCCGTCCAATTCATCGTTAAATAATAGTACATACAAATGATTAAGGTGTCATAGTGTAAGATATTTATTATATTTAACTGGTAGGACGCAATGAATTCTGTCGAAAACTTAACGAAAACGTCGTAGAGTGTGCGTCTGATTGAGGAAAAAAATTAAATTAAGAGAGTAGGTAGGCCTACACAAGACCTTGCAAATTTTGATCAAAGTGTAAAATCAGGTAACAGAATATTTAGCCGTAAATTTAAAAAAGATTATACAATAAATATTCGTGGTTATGTGGGTATGACACTAAAACTGCAGTATTTTGCTTTCCTTGTGTACTGTTTGGAGGGGAGGAGACTTGGACATTTTCTGTTCAGAGAATAAAGCAATTTAATCCCATCCAACCAAACTGCAACCCCCAAATTTTTCTGTCACCAGCCGCCACTGCCGTTACGTAACGTTCAAAAGCGTTACCACCTGATTTATTCTTAGATACTAAAATAACTCTATCCCGCTAAACGTTCCTTTCGGTTTAATTCCACACGTACATTTTCACAAAGTAAACATTAGAAGCTGATAGTGACATCATATTCCATGGGGAAAACTTTAGAAATTAATATTTTAAACTGCGAAGTGTTTGAAAATGTAATTACTCTTTGTGTAATAAGTTTTGCTCTACGTTTAAGATTGTAAGGGTGTTTAATTAAAGTATTGTTACGCAATTAGGAACGTTCTCGAACGATGGAGTGTGTCGTTCTACGCGTTTCTCGGCTATCCCAGCAGACGTGTGTTTCTGCCAAGGGCACTGAAGTACCCTCTAGAGCGGTGGTTCCCAAAGTGAAGTTCGTGGACCCCTGAGGGTCCGCAGAAACGTTTAAAAAAATCTAGGATATACAGTAATATTCTCCGATTTTTTATGCTCTAAAATACAAATACAAATACAAATTTTAGAATTTTAAAACAATTAATAGAAGATGCAGTATTTGGGGAGGGGGTTCAAACTAATTGTAACTGTAAAAGTAATTTCAAACTAATGGTTTTAATAATATCTTTAAATGCATGCAGATCTGTAGCAAATCTGTTTCTCAGCCGAACTGGCTATACCTCTCTCTTACACTACGAAAAGAAGATTCATTGCTAGAACTTTCAACTGACAGTTCATTAAAATTACAGTTTTTGCAATTATAGCTAGGTGACTTCTGGTTATACATAATGACTGACTATCCTAAACCCTGAACTCGGAAAAAGAGCTTTGAAGTGTTTAAGTGTGTTTTCCTCTACTTATTTGTGTGAAACCTCAGTCTCCCTGCTCACGTACTTAAAGTCAAAGTTAAGAAATAAACTTGACATCCAGAGTTACTTAATATTGAAGTTATCAGACACTAAACCCAATATTGCAGAGTTAATTGTGCAAAAGCAGCTTCATTGTTCACATTAAACTATGTTTTTTATTATTAATATTATAATTTGCAAGTTATGAGAATTTTAATTTTAATAAATTTATAATTAAAATATAAGAGTTTCTATCATATTTACTGTTTGTTTTATTTCAGAACTCAGTCGGGGTCCGTGATTTTTAAATTTTTTGGGAGGGGTCCGCGGACTGAAAAGTTTGGGAACCACTGTTAAAGAGTTTTCAAGTGCTTGTTAAGGACGCATATTATGGAACCTTGCAGGCTATAAATAGGGAACAGCTGCCCTTAGTTTCAGTTTACGTCAGGCGATTTACTCAGTGCGTCTCAAGTGGTTATTAGTGAAAAGTGATTATTGTGCTAGACTCTATTAGTTGAAATTATTATTCCGTGTGAACAAATTTAATTTGAATTATTGTACGATTATAATTTTGTTGATTAAAAATTGTTATTTGTGATAATTAAAGCTGGTAATCAGTGATTTCATTGGTGTCTGTATTTTGTTTTCCACTGTGCCATACGATGATCAGTGAGACCGTCGTAAATAAACATTATTGAAAATATTTTTCAATAAGTTAAACACAGACAAAGTCATATTAAGTAATATTAATGACAAAATAGTAATGGATATTAAACACAGTGGCGTAACTGGGATCTGTTCTGTGTGTGGGGGGCTAACACTAGCTTCAAAGTAGGATATCCCCTCATTTTCTTTGCGCAAAATAAGAAATACAGATTCTTAAAATATAATTTTATAAATATTCGATTATAATTAGGTTCTGTACACACACAAAGTATTATTTTTCGTGTTTAAAAGTCAGTGAAGTTGATTCATCATTTTATAAATTATTCAGATTTTTAAAAACGTTCAATCTAACCTAACAAAACCTGAACATACTGACAAATTTTACTCTTCAATTTGACTGGTATAATAAACATTTCTTCTGCAGACATGATCACAAATGAAATTTTTACTGCACGAATATTCTTTTTACCAAATTACGGTAAATGTCCATCATTACTTATCGGACATGTATCCTCAGAAATTCTACACTGGGAAAGAAAATGAAACAACTGAAACGAGAAAGGTCTACTGTATTAATGATCAAAACATACCATTTCTCAAAGTCATTCACCTCCCGGCGCGGTTGTGGTGTGGCAGTTTACTCACGTCCATGCTTCACGATGTGGCGATTCGGATAACTTTATAGACAACAAAATCACCTTCAGCCGCAGTAGTGGATATGGTTTCCTACAGCAAAAATAAGGTACAGTAGTCTATCAGAACAGTATAAGTAGACTGTCTAACCTGGTATCATCGTCAGTTTGAAATGCGGGAAGTATTAACTACATGCCTTATAATACATTTTGTAAAACATTTTCAAGCTGCTCCGTAACAAATGTGACCAAAAATTATTGTTGGGATGATAATAGCGCAGAAAAATAAGCAGATAAAGGCTATAATTTGAATTAGAGCCATAGACCAAAATGGTAACGCTGGCAGGTAGACTAACGCAAGGTAAGTAACGGGAAAGCTGGGCTTGATAAAACCAGCTAACGCTGCTACAAGTAATTGCTGAATAAAAAGAATAAAAAGAAGAAGAAGAAGAAGGGAGAAAAGGTGAAGTTAATAATATTTTATTAAATATGATGATTCAGTATCTAACAAGAATAGATTAAACTAGGTATTTAAATTTTAATTTTAAAATAATTGCATAAATTTCAGTTTAAGATGTCATGAGAATTGATTGTTTAATGTATCCATTACCCAAACATTTGTGGACGTACACATTTTGATTCCTGCAAGTGATAACTATTAATCCACACAAAATAATTAATTACAACTTCATTTAGTTGCGAAAGCGTATATTTTATATTTTTACGTATAATGGTATCTGGATTATGGTTTAGTATCTAGTATCGACCACAACTCTGGTCTGTACAATTAACAAAAGAATATCTTGGTCAGTAAACTTATCGAGGAATACAATAACCAAGAATTGAACGCAAATATAAATAAAAGCAAATATATGCGTTTCGGGGCAGACCGATGTCAGCTTTATGCATTAGAATAGCATTGCCACATGTACTGATCCTACAAGTATCAAACACTTTACTCTCGAAAATGAAACAGACAATACTGAAATAACATGTAGAATTACTCAAGAAGAGAAAGACAGAGGCCTATGTTGCAATTCAAACATGTTCTGGTGCAAAGTGATGTCCAACAATAAACAAATTAAATATATACGACACAAAGATAACATTAATTTTGTTACACGAGACACTGTATAATAAAACAAAGGTTAAGGATAGACGACCAAAGGCGAAACTGAGGAAAAGTACATTTAATGTGAATAAATCTAGATTTAGTGATTAGATAAAAGAAGAATACTTAGTACAGAAAATATAATAGAACGTTGGAATGCTGGCACAAAAAATTAAGGAGGGAGACTGAGAAAGACATGAATAGATGAGACACGACTCCAATTCTCCAGCCAATTGGCACACGACATTTTTCTGAGCGCTTTTCCCACTAACGCCATTCGTTATATCCCGTAGTTATTGTGTCCAAGAATAACTTCTCAAAGCGTTTCGCTTTGGTTTATGTACCCTATCAAACAGATCACCGTGTTCATCTTACCCCCCCATGAAATCTACTACATTGTCCTTTAGGCTAAAATGAAAGTCTACAACGCAACGACTAAAATGATTTTTGTACAAAACGAGAACAACAATGATTTTAGCCATAAAGCAAATAGTTAATCCCTTTACTAAATAGGCACTATGTTTAATATAGAAAAATTTAACTAAATTATCTATCTTCTTTGTTAGGTAAACCTTCTGTGAGTGAAGAGATTACCATACCATGATGAAGAGTTTAATAAACCATAAAAGCATCTAGTTTATAATTAGTATATGCATGACACAACATACCTGACAATACGGAATAACCGTAAGTTAATTTCAGAATCTAGTTTACTAGCAACATCCGGTTTTAGACACATTATCAGTAATGGCAGCACGGATCATAACTTAAATTACGTAAATGATTAATTTAACCCCACACTCTATAAGGCAGTATCTATTACAGTACGCGACAACCAATAGTGTTACCGCTACCTGCATTATCACGTATACTAGAGTACGACCATATCTGAACAAGCTGGTACAGGTCACGTATTTAGGATTAAGAACACGATGGCTGTGTTAAATTCTGCTTCGGTCACGGCGTCAGTGACTCAGTTAGGTTTCTCAAGGGAGAACAGGAGAGAGAGAGAGAGAGAGAGAGAGAGAGAGAGAGACAGACAGACAGACAGAGCGGGAGGGAGGTAGTAACAGCGAGGGGGAGAGACAGACAGACAGACGAAAGTAATAAATTTGTTTAGTCCCTATATACAAAATTATTATAATCCGTACACTACGATAAAAACTATAATTTGCATACCGGTATTATAGGCCTATAATGAGTTTTATATAGAGTACGTTGTATGTTACTATATATATATATATATTACATTTAATATTTATAAATAAATTTACCACAAAGGCACCATAATGAACATTTGGGAAAATTTACAAATATACAAACATAAAACACAAAACAAACTAATACCTGAACAAATACAAATCAATACAAAACATGACACAATATTCGAAGCACTCAACATCGAAAATACACAAAATACAAATACATATACCACAATCACACACAATAATACAACTTTAAAATATCAGAGACCACCAGACAACCTTATTAGCATCCAGCCAACACACAAATACTTCACCAGACGCAAGATCGCGAAGGCTGATGATGAGAGCACGGGAGCTCTTCAAACATGTTCTTAATAAGAAAAAAAAGGTACATCTTGAGGTAAATTTATTTATAAACATTAAATGTATTATATACATCAAGAAACGGACTGTAGAAGAAAGTGATTGAATATCTACATATTCTCTTTTATATCATGTGAAATATTTGTGTGTAAGTGCGCGGGTGCGTGTGTGATTTACATTTTATTTAATAACTTCGAGGAAAATTAACATTTCGTTCTGAAACTTGGACAGAGTATTCTCATGGTTATAAGCTACATTTTCCATATAATCAATTCTCTACAACTATAATTTTCATATGGTTTTTTTAATGAATTCAATCTTATTTTATTCTCGTTATCTCCTAGAAAGTAATACAATTTGTAGATTAAATCAAGACAGGCCTTTGCAGAATCGGACAGAGTTTAAGCCCGATTTCAGTCTATCTGTGTTCTCATCTGTGACGTTGCTAAAGTTTCAACCAATCAGAGGGTCTGAAATTTATTTGAGACGGACGCTTTCAGCAGACGGACCGTTCAGTTCCTTCTAAAGACTCGTTATAGAAACACTTACTCGCTGCCACGAGTTTTTCGTGACAAGACAGGTCGTTTTCCTGTAGACTTAGAAGTTGGTTCACGGTTCGAGTTTTTCGTAACCATTACCACTTAAAGAACTCAATTAATAAATAGATCATTCTAGTGCTTTCCCGCGTATAGTAGATGATATCCACTAGGGGTAAAATGTCTACCGAGATATTTTGATAGTTACGCGAGAACACTTCAAGAAACCGGAGTAGGTGTAAGATCAATACACGATCTATTTTACCGAGTTAAAATCCCTGAGATTAAGTAAATTTATATTGTAAACAATAACAGTTCATATCGCAGTGTGCGTGTGTGCAAAAGCGTGAAGTTTCAACATAAATTATCAGCGTTAGTGATCTTCGATCGGTCGACGTGCAGAGTTGCTGCGGTCCAGTCGAACTGCGTGCGCGGAGCGTTGAGAGGCTACGCAAACAGTGGAATTCAACGCAACAAGTAACATAGTTGTAAGACAAACCCATAGACTCAATTATTGGAAGACAAATTTTTTATAAACAATTTAATATTATAAAGTAATAAGACAGTAGTAAATTTAATGTTTTAAATTAATAAATTTTCCTACCGCCAGATATAGACTCTTGTAATAATTTCATTATAACCTATCTATGCAGATTTTATTTGTATCGTTGCAATATATATATATATATATATATATATATATATATATATATATTATAACGTATGGATTTGTTACGGATTATCTGTGAGTCTTAAAGCCCACGTTGGATGCGTTAAATCTATTGTTTGTTACGGGTGTATTTTATGAACTGCGGATAACAAAATAGTTACCCTTCAAAACTTGGTTGTACTCGTTAATCGGTTCGTAAATGTCCTTATGTTGCGACTATTATTTATATTAGTTATTTTGTTATCGTTTACTGTCTTGTCGTTCAGTATTCGATGATTAGCAACGATTTTATAGGAACGAGAATTTAGTGTGTCACCGTTCGTTTGAAATCGGCGCGCGAATAATATTTGTTCAGTAATGGTCAAATAGATCGTGTATGCAGCCCACTGGATCTACTTTCGTGTCTGGATGTCCTTGCGCCCACTTCAGATTTTCTCTTCTGTTTCCTGTAATTAATAGTCTTTATAATTACTTTACGGGAATAAAATAGGACTAATATGATTGACAAATTATATCTTTTATTCGTTATTTCTTTGAAACATTGGTCAAATTACAGTTCCATTAGTCGAGCATTTACAATTGGATGAGTTCATCCGCCGTGACAAACAACAAAAAATTCACAATATATATATTTTATGTTTCTCAGGTAACGGGTACTTGGAGTTGCTAGGAAAGATAGGAAATATGCTTTCACTTAAAAATACAATGCATTACAAACATATATTTACTTCTTATTAACTAACAAAATGTATATAATAATGTTTTCCAAAATTGTTAGCTTTCAAAGGCTGCAACAGTGCTTTTAATAATACAACATGGCGGACTACCTGGTTCTCACCTCAGAAAAATATGTTTTTTAAATTCCAATTAAAGCGTTTTAAATAAAGTCTTATTTATAGTAGTTTATAGTAATAGTTTGTATATAGCCTCCTTTATCTGGAACAGCTATGTTTTTAGTGGAAATTGTGTTGTGATGTTATGTAGTATTCTCCTGGAATTAACCAAAATTTCTCACCGTTGGCTCCGTATATACGGAATGGACGCTTTGAGTTGGGTATCTATTTTCTTAGATTCTCGTTAGTGTGTTGGTTTTTCTTGGTTCTGGTGTCGTGTCATGTGTTGTCGATCTTTTCGGTATTACTTTTATCGGAAGTGCCTCTCCTGGAGTAAGTTTTCACTCATTTAATATTAATCTTTTACTGCCAGCATTATGCTGTTGAAGTTTATAGTTTTATATCTAACAATCAACTGTCCCTCAACAAAATATTTAAATCTCGTTGGTGACCTAGCTTTTGGTGTTTGTGATTGGTCTAAGGCCCTGACCCCACGTCACGTGACTAAGTTATTTTTGAAAATTGGCGTTTTTAATTCTGTCACCTCAGATTACGTTTCATTTATTTTGATTTAAATTTATCTTTAAATAGTACCATTTTATTGTTCATTAAAATTAAATCATTTTGATACTAATCTCGCCCCATTTTGGCCTCTTATCGGCTGTTTTGACAGGTTTATACTTTTGTGTTTTGAGGCATTGACCTAATCTTGTTTGACATTTTTGTTGTATGTCCTACAGATCTAATATTTTCTAACATTGTTATTCTTACTACTAAACATAATTCTGAGTATTCCTACTTTACATACAGTATCATTAATTTAAATACCTATACCTATTTTTCTGATACTAACAATAATACTGAAGCCATGTCAGCTTAGTGGCTTACTAAACACTTTAAAATCTTGTTCACTATCTATATTATGATAGCAATGGATGGTTTATACATCTCCCTCCATTAACATCTTTATATTTTATCAAAACCAAGCTTTTGTTTTTTGTTTTATTTAATTTAGTAGTGTTTATCTAAATATTTCAATGTTGCTTGAGCCTGGCTCAATCCCTTGGCCCTATATGTCTAGCAGTCGGTTATTTCTGTACATATCCTTTTTATAATATTAGATCTTTCCCAATTACCTGATTAACATTTTGAACAGTTTATGAACATTCTGTTCACTAAATAACTAACATTTTTTCAACAAAACTTTTATAACATATAAATTAATGGTGCACACAGGCTCCCATATTAACTATTTCTAATATAACTGAACATGGGTGTTTATTACCCTAACTCTTTTGTATGTCACTATATCTATTAGCATATAGCTAATACTATATAATTATAGCATAAACCAATAACTGTGCATTATTTAAAAATGAATAGGTGTTCAATCCTTATGAATAAATAATTATACATGACATAGAACATTGGATTTTATCAAAACACTTAATAAAAAAATACTTTGTCACAATATTTTGGTTCTTATTTCCATATATGTGGTTCATAAGACCTTTATCATTTCAATGATAACCCCCACTGGCTTTCACTTCCCCACTGGTTTATATTATGATCTTTTGATCATCATTTAATTATTTCGGGAGTGCACTCTCACTGCCTTCACTTGTTTGAACTCATAGATTTACACGGGTTTCTTATATTACTACATATTTTGTTATTATTTACTCTATTGCATTACATTCTTAATTTTACATTATCTTTATTGGGTACTCCTACCAATTGTATTGTTTATTAAAAGAATGGGATTAGTTTACTTATTAAATTGGGTCAATTTGTCATGTTTTTTGGTCCAAACTTCTGTTTCTCAGTTCTAATTCAAGTTCTTTGCCTCTTCTCATTTCTTCTATTCAATGTTGATTTTTTTCTTGTGATATTCATTGTCGCCCGTTTCATTTTTCTTTTATTATCAGTCCATTTGTAGTTCATGTTATATTGTTCATATAGGATCTGTTCATGCCCCTCACCTACTATAACTATTGGGTTTTGTCACGTTATTAGCAATTTTTCTTTGTTTGTTCTTTTCTGAATTTCTTTTTATAACTATGGTTTCTTACAAAATATTTATTTAAATCTTCTATGATTACTTTTGTTGGATGTTGGAATTGATAATTTAATGTTAATTACATTCTTTTTAATCAGTTTTTCCCCCTTCAGGGCTTGTGTTAGTACTTGTTATTTATATTTTATCGTTATAATATCTCTTATACATATGTGATGAAATGTACCATCACAATATATATATATTGTAACCAGCCCGCTGTATGCCGGTCGTTACAAAAAATAAAATGTAGATGGAAAATTTTATAAAAATAAAATTTTCAAATAATAAAAAATTTTATTTATGTTTATTAATGTGTGTATATAAAAAATAAATCTGTTTTAAAAGGTTCTTGTAAAAATTTTGATAATCAGGCAGGTATTTATTGACTATCGAGCACTTCTGGAAAATTTGAACCAAGTCTGGAGTTAAATAGATTAACTCCAGTCAGCAATCGATTGGTGATTTTTCTTGCTGGCCCAATATCTCACTCAAATAAAATATTTTATTCTTCTTGAAGTCCCTCAGCCTTGATAAATAATCTTAAATTAGCCTGTGAAATAATAACAGATAAAAATAATGGAAATATAAAGATTTATTGAACAATTTAAATAAATAATCGATTTTTTATCGATGGAGAACAATTATCGACTCCGTCTCAGGGAATTATCGATTGTGCATACAGAACAAAATTTATGATATGTATTATATAAAAGACAGGTTCTTTGAGCGATTAAAATTAATAGTCAGAGAAGGGTGACGAGAAAGTATAACATTAACAATTAAAATAAATACAATAATTATTATTCAATAGTATTTAAATAATTCTGATATGTAATATTTATGAAAGTTGTCGTCAAACCATATGTAGACGATGACGTCACTGCTGGATGATGAGGAAGGCCGGCTTCGTAAAATTAAAAGATGGCCGCTACTATTTCTGGCGTAGTTACTGCGAAATCGACGTGTCCGAAAATCACAACAAAATTACCTTCAGGAATGTTTGAAATTTTCCCGCACTGGTGTAATATGTCTGTTAAGTTATTTGGTGTATTCTGACGAAGTGTTCCGTGTAAACTTGTGTTAATTAGGTTATTTTGTATGTGTTCACTTCTGTGGTTAAGTTTCTCAAGATATGGTTAGGATTTGTAGAGTGAATTAGATTAAATATATTGTTTTACTGTTATATATCACTCGTATCATGAAGTTAGGTGTTTGTTTTCACTATTGTCGTGAACGTTTTGGTAGATTTAGTTAAAAAAGTGTCTAATTCGTCTAACTCTCGATTCACGTATATTAATGGCTAACTGCTAGTACCATTTTCGATTCGGTTTTAAAGGAACGTTTTTCACACAACTCTTCAGCTTGATATTCAACAAAAGACTAATTAACTTGGTCAAAATTTGGCCCAGTTAATCTTTGAAAAAGCATTGTTAACATATTTCGATTACTCATACACATGATAAAATATTACATTATATATGGAATTTATTTATTTTATTCATCACTTTCATGAATTGTGAACCTTATCATTGGTTTAATCATCTCATTCCCTTCAAATTGATGTATTATATTCCATATCTGTAGACATTTTGTGGAAATTAACCAATTTCTTTACTTTTTTGAAATATAGGCTCAAAATTGGATTTCCGTCTTTATACAAATTTCCTCCATTTTAAATATCATTAATACTATTATAATAAATTTTAATTAGTCATATTCCTCTTCCTTTCCTTAAATACATATAAATTAAACCTTTAAACTGGTTTTTTGTGTTAATCTCTGAATTTGACATTGCTCTTTAAAATTAATTAATTTATATATTTTGAAAATTTACAATATTTTAAGGTATATTTCCTTATTATCATTTTAACTCATAGGATCATTCCCAGTAGTGGTTAACTGATTTACTTTATCTAAATCTGGCTAGTTTACAGGATTTATAAGTGAATTATACTGGCTTATATTGTTCTGTGAATTCACCAAATGGCCTAGATTTTAGAATTTTATATTTCTGTCTTTCTCAAATAAATTTAATCCTACTTCCTCCTCTGACTTTACATAGTTACTATTACATGAAAATAAAATGGTTTATAACTTATTGTGAGGTGTAGTATTTAATTAACACTACTGTTATTAAAGAAAAATAATTATGAATATTATTTAGCAATCTGCACAATTGAACATATTGCTGATATGGTTTGAACATATACTTTTAACTATTTTTGAGTTAACATAGCATACCTATTGAAACATTATTAATGGTATGTAGGCTATTATTTAGCAAACATAATTCATTTTAAAACACATAATATAAATCTTATTTTCTAATAACTCTTACAAATACATTTTACTAACACATTGATTTTATGGCTGTGAATAAACAGTCTATTTGAACATTTTAAACCTATGAATACTAAATTAATGCCAGTCCTTTCTGGTCTAAACCATTACTATTTATGATACCCTTCATCAGTAAACATGACCACCCATACTCTAGTTATTAGCATTTTTTACAAATGTCTTGTAAACAAAGAGTTACATTAAAATAATAAAATACTGGAAATCTTCCATTTTATTATTTTATTATGCTGTTTATTATTGGATATTAAAGTTGTTATATAGCATACTGATAAGTCATAGTATCACTAACTTTAAGTTTATTGCGTTTCTAAAAAACACTTACACAAATTCACTTTCACTGTTGGTTCTGATATTTTGAGTCTTATTATCTCAGACCAGACCTTTAGTAATCATGGACTGTTAAGACTTGTTTATTTTCTTATCACACAATAGCTTTAGTCGGTTCACTTCTTATAATACTATACAGCACTTTAGTTTTCTAAATAATTACATTTTTATAGGATTTTGGTATGTTATACTTTCTTTTTAATCGTTTTTGTGGGTTTGGGGTTGATGGTAGTTAATAATAATAATAGGTTTTACAACTGTGTTTCTTTCATACTATTTCTTCCTCTCCTCCTGTCTTCTTTCTTGTCCTTTTCATATCTTCTTTCTTGTCTTCATTCTTGTCCTTCTTCTGGTCTTCATTCTTGTCCTTCTTCTAGTCTTCATTCTTCTGGTCTTCTTGTCTTCCTTCTTCATTCTTGGGTAAACCAAGGTACTTTGTGTTATTTCCACTGATGTTTAGTTTGGAGCATCTAATTCATTTACTGATACGGACCTTGTTCTTCTCTAAAGGTTTCAGGGTATTGTTTTCTTCCTGATCACAAACTTTATTCTTCCTTCTTCTTATTTTTGGGGTATTTTGGTATTCACCACTCTTAGACTGATTCTCTTTCTTCTTGATATGGTGTTATTTAATTTTGTTTACTGCTCCTAGCTTCCTGGGTAAATTACTGATCTTATAATATGAGTTGCTTTCAATACTTTCTTTGATATTTCAACAGTGGTTTTTATATAATGTAATGAGGATTTTTATTTTATCGTGGTTCATTCCTTTGATTTCCTTAAATCTCATTCAATATTATTTTAACATATGTGATGTAATTAAACTTTATGATTTTATATGACTTAATAAGTAGTGGATTTTCTGTCACGCTACAGAATGCCCTTCTCCAGAAGTAATTTTTTCAGACTATACTTGCTTTGTCTGAAACAATTGCTTATGATAATTATTCTAGGTTTGTTATTATTCTGGACTTCCTTCCAATTTAAAAATTTTCTTATTTATATTTGAGTTTATATCATTCTCATTCTCACTGGATCTTCCTTGATAGTAATAGTCATCTAAGTTCATATTTATTATTTCATTTTCATATTTCTTCTTAGTATTTTCTCCTTGGGATATTTCCTCCCTATCGTTCCCTACTTTGTGAGCTGGTTCAGTTCAGAGAGGCACTGTACGCTACTTTCCTCTGCTCTCCAATACTTCACACATATTTGAGTACAGAGGCAAATCATCTCTGCTCAAAAAACATATTAATACTGCTGGAATTATCTACAGACAGATTAAAAAATTATTCAGAATAGTACACATTTGTTACTATTTAAAAAATATCTTCGGGATACTTCACTTCTTACTTATTATTTTTCTCAGAGATTTTAATATTCCTATCTCAGTTGTTCTTCTAACTCGTTAAATGGATGTTTCTTTCATTTGATATTATGGTAGGAAGCTCTTCTATTATTACATTTTTCAACTTTTCTTATCATATAAATCTTTTGGTTATAAATTCTTTATTACCTTCTGGTTTTTTTATTATAATCTGCATTGTTTATAGTAGCATATCTTTATGACATTTTTAGACTGTTTCTTTGTTCTTATTATTTCCACTTGTTCTATTTTCTAGAACCTTTTATAACTGTCATTATCATAATTGACATTTAATTCATAAATCATTTTATATTAATTCGTTTAATTACATAAATCTTTCATATTATTCTCACATTATTCCTGTCATGGTTATTATACTTTCGAATGAATGTTTTTTATTAATTTCATAATGAGGTCATAATTTCTCCTCATACCACTTCAAAGTTTTATTATCTCATAATTCCAAATAAGTTTTTGTACTTTATTATATTCAATCACTCAAATCGTATCAACTCAAATCGTTTTAAACAAAATTTTTTTTTTATTTCCTTTGGCTTCATTTTATGGAAAGGTTTTTACTCTTTATATTGAAATTAGACATGATCATACTGTCCAGAATTATTTGTTTTAATTCTAAAGTCTGTTTCCTTTATTCATCCCATTATGATCCTTTATTAACATGTTAATTATATTTTATGCTTACCATAAATATGGTATTAAATCTCTTCTGTTTATCTCACCAAAGTGTTTTATTAATAATTGATTGGCAAGTTGTACTTACTCTTGGTTTGGAAACTTGATTTATACAAAATTCAAAATTCACTCTTCTTATATTATTCCATAAAGTTTTCTCAAATAATTTGTATGTAAGGTGGGCTTGCTTTCTTTTTAGAACTTATTTGTTTTCAATCTAAATTCTGTTTTATATTTATCTCTTCAAAATGTTTTTTCTCAAATTCTTGGTTAGTAAGGTGAACTTACAATCTTTTTAAATTTAGATGATTTCTTATTCTAAATTCTTTTTTATATTCTTGCCATAAAGTTTTCTTCAATAATTTTTTATGTAAGGCGAACTTACATGTGTTTTAGAATTTTGATTATTTTAAATTCTAACTTCTTCTTATATTATTGCCATAAAATTTTCTTCAAATAATTTTTATGTAAGGTGGGCTTACATGTGTTTTAGAATTTTGATGGTTAAGTCCAAACTCTTCTTCTTATATCTTTCCAAATAGTTTTCCTTTAAATAATCTTTATGTAAGGTTGGCTTACATTTGTTTTAGAATTTTGATTATTTTAAATTCTAACTTCTTCTTATATTATTGCCATAAAATTTTCTTCAAATAATTTTTATGTAAGGTGGGCTTACATGTGTTTTAGAATTTTGATGGTTAAGTCCAAACTCTTCTTCTTATATCTTTCCAAATAGTTTTCCTTTAAATAATCTTTATGTAAGGTTGGCTTACATTTGTTTTAGAATTTTGAAGATTTTAATTCTAACTTCTGTTTTATATTCTTGTCGTAAAGTTTTTCAAATTTTTTGTTAGTAAGGTAATCTTACCCTTGTTTGGAATTTTGATGGTTTTAAATTCTAACTTCTTCTTATATTATTGCCATAAAATTTTCTTCAAATGATTTTTATGTAAGGTGGGCTTACATGTGTTTTTGAATTTAGATGAATTTATATTCTATTATATATATCTTCTAAATGGTTTCATTAATAATCTTGTAGTAAGATGTACTTACTTTGTTTTTGGAATTTTGTTGATTTTTATTCATAAAATTTCTTCATGGATGCCTGGTTAAAGACACCCTTATCTTTATTTGAATTCATTTCCTTTAGTTCGTACGTGTTGTTGTTATTGTCCCTAGAGACAATATAGGGACCAGTGTACAGAAGCAATAATTTTTTTGTTATCCCCTCTAAGGAACTGGGTAATTCCCTATTCTTCAACAACACCTTCTCTCCAACAGTATATTTAATAGCCTTACCCATGCTTTTGTCGTATTTATTCCGCCGTTTCTCCTGATCTTCGGCCACCTTATTGTGAAATTGAATTCTATTAAATATATATTTATGCTCTCTGGGGAACTCCAAGATATCTTCGATCTCTCTAGGGGGTTGTCTCTCGTACATTGCGGAGTATGGGGTTATTCCTATGGCTGGATGGTATGCTAGGTTGAGGAATTCTTCAGTGGCCTCCAAGTATTCTTGCCACCTCCTCTGCTGATCGTGGCAATACGTTCTTAATAGGCGCCCCACCTCTCGCAAGACTCTTTCGGCCGGGTTACTGCTCGGGTGGTATACTGATGTCTTGTATGTATGAACCCCCATTGACAGCAGTATATCCCGCCATTTCCTCCCCTTGAATTGAGTTCCGTGGTCGGTTATGATCGATACCGGTTTTCCGACGGTTGGGAAGTACTGGTTGATTAGGATTTCAAGAACTTTATTCGTAGTCGCCCGATTCGCTGGGTATAGCTTCACGAACTTGGTGTAATGGTCCATTATGATGACGAGATATTTGTATCGGTGGCGGCCTCCACTGCGGGGAAATGGCCCACAGATATCCAGGAATACCTTCTCAAATTTCGACTGAGAGGTTATTGGAATCATCTGCCCCTCTCTTTTCTCGTTGTTTGTTTTTACGAGTTGGCAAATGCGACAGTTTCTAATGTACCTCCGTACCTTCCGATTTATGTCCTTGATATGGCAGCTCTCTTCCAGGGCCTTTACCACCTTTAAGGCGCCCATATGCCCATATCGAACATGATAATTGAACACTATCTCCTTCTCGATATGGGTCGGAATTATTACCTTCCATTCCTCCTTATATAATGATGGTCTTGAAAACAGGATTCCATTATGTATGGTATAATATTGGGAGATTGTCTCATCCCCTGCTTCCAATCTTGAGATAATAGAGATTAACTTCGGGTCAGCTTGTTGGTGTGTGCTTAGGTGTTCCAAAATTGATTGTAGACCGGCGCTGCTGCTGAGAATATGGTATACTTTAAGAATACTCTCCTTCTCCCCCTCGAACGTCTGTTTGTCAATGTCTACTCTAGACAATACGTCCGCGACGACATTCTTTCTTCCGGGGATATACTCCCACTTAAGGTCGTATTCCTGCAGCAATAGTATCCACCGTGTTAACCTTCCATGGCTCAACTTACATCTCTTAAGGAACGAGATAGATTTATGGTCTGTCCGGACGGTAACGGAATAACCAAGGATATAAGTGCGGAACTTTCCGCACGCGAACACAACACTCAATAATTCCTTTTCTGTAACGTGATAGTTTTTCTCACATTGGTTCAATGCTCTGCTGGCAAAGCAGATCACAAGATGTTCGCCCTCCTCATCCTCTTGATATAAGGTAGTGCCGAGGCTGATGTCACTGGCATCACAATTAAGAAAGAAAGGCTTGTTAAAATCTGGATGGCGGAGTATAATGGGTTCAAGGAATTTTTGTTTTATAAGAGTTAATGTATTTTGTTGTTCATTACCCCAGATCCATTTATTTTTGGATGACAGTTGCGGCTGAAATTTGGCAGTCAGTTCTGAGTACTTTTCCTGGAACTTGCGGTAATAATTACAGAGTCCCAGGAATGACTGTAACTGCCTTCGATTCTTAGGTGTAGGAAAGTTCTGAATCGCTTCGACCTTTTCAGCCGACGGTGAGATTCCCTGATCATTTAATATGAAGCCTAAGAATTGTATTTCTTTAGCAATGAAATGAGATTTTGCTAATTTCAGCGTAATATTGTTTGCTGCTAGTTTCTGTAATACGTGTTCCACACGGTAGCAGTGTTCCTCCCAAGTTTCTGAGGACACTAGCAAGTCATCGACGTATACGGTGGTGAATTGTAGTGCTTCTTGGCCAAGTATCTGGTCCATGCAGTGCACAAAAACTGCGACTGAGTTTACCAGTCCGAAGGGCAACCTCTTAAACTGGTAGTTCCGCCCTTCGAATATAAAGGCCAGATACTGGCGACTCTGTGGATGTAATTCCACCTGCCAGTACCCGCACACCGTATCCCAGGTACTGAAGTATTTGGTACCGTGGAACCGTTTTAAGATCTCCTCAATCTCACCGGGCGAAGTCCTGTCATTAATGATCATCTTATTTATTTCGCGCGCATCTAAACACAAACGGACTTGTCAGTTTTTCTTAGGAATAGCCACGATAGGACTCGCATATGGGGAATGGCTACTCTCTATAATGTCACGGTTAATCATTTGCTCTATTTCAGCTCTTACTGCTTGCTTTCGTGATTGCGCAATGGGGTAAGACTTCCGGTTAAAGTCCACTGTGTCTCGGAACTGTAGAGTACACTGGAGTTTTTCACTTTACCGGGCTCATCAGAAAAGACTGATTTATATTTGTTGTATATGTTTATTAATTTGTTCGCTTGGTTTGTTTTTAAACCTTCGCCAGTTATACCGCTCCGGAAATCCCTGATCTCCTGGATTTTTTGTGACCATAAATCTTCATTGGAGGTGTCGTCTATCCTTTGTTCAATTATAGATGTTGGATGGATGTAATTAATTTTGCGGATTTGCTGGTGGATACTATCGGGAACGACTTGGTCACTACCCACCAAGTTCGCCGTCCAAGTATGTCCGTTAGAAAACAGCGACAATGTTTCAGTTCTCAAATCAATGATGGCGGAATTCCTCCTAAGCACATCACACCCGACCAGTATATTAAATGGCAGACCGCTCGCCACCAAGAATTCCATATCAATGGCTATACCATAGCTCATCACACTGGCGGAGACTTGCCTACGTATAGTTTTGTTTTGTCGGCCGGTTGCACCCAACAAAACAATATTATTCAACGGCAACGTTGGTAAAGTTCTCCCGCACTCTTGCTGTATCCTCTCCAGTTCCGTCGTACTTATGATTGACACGTTCGAACCAGTGTCGATCATTAACTTGGCTGGGATGCCTTCTACCTTGGCGTCGACATGTATTATTTCATTATTGAAGTTATTGGTGGGATTCCTGTTATCCTCTTCCAATAACTCCTGTCTGATGTCCTTTAGGTAGTTGCACCCTATGATTGTGATACGATTGTTATTCTTCTCATGATTGCACTCATTATTATTATTATACCCAGTATTTAGGAGCAGTAACGGGTTCTGGCGATTTATTACTGCCTGTGCCCGTTTAAAGGCTCGGCATCATTGTTCCTTTGAGCCATACTAGTCGATGCCTCATTTGGGATGCTTAGAGTGGTTACCTGTCGATCTGTCCTATGGTCTTCCGGTCGTTCGTGGTTCGACCTCCGTTCAGCGTCGTCTAAACTATTGCTCCTCCTTGCCGGATAGTACCTTGGTTGGTCCCGTTCTAGGCTCCTCCGCCTTTCTTCATATCCGCGGTAGCTGTTTCTTCGATTGTGATCGAATCTCCGCTGTCGTCCATCTGTGGCTCGTATGAAGTTCACTCTAGGGCGAGGAAACCTATTATTAATGAAATTACCATTATTGGGACCCGCACGATTAGTATTATTAGGGTAATGACTATTACCATAATTGGGGCTTCTCTGACTATTTGCGTTATTAGGGTAGGGATTGCTGTTACCCTGATAACCATTAGAGGGTCGATTCGGGTTTTGATGGTTTGGACCCGTATTATTATTATCATTGTAACTAGGATTGTTCACATTATTACTATTATTAGAACCGTTATTTCGCGGGTATGCCCGGCCTCCTTGGTACCCAGTGTTTAGGTTGTTCGTACCATGGTTATTGTTCTGATACGTCCTTGGTTCGGGCCCATCACTTCTTCTACGACTCTGTCGGTAGTAGTCTTCATTTTCATAATTTTCGAGGAGTTCTGTCATTGCCTGGATGGTTTTTATTTGGCTGCCCCTCCTCGCACGAATTACCTCTTCATCATAATGATAGGACAACTTATTTATTAGGCACTCCTCAGGGATGGCCGGTTCCAAGTGCTTGGCCATACATACCTTGCCGAGGAAATAAGCTGTCATCGAACTACCGACTTGAGGTTTGTAGTGGCCGTGGCATATATTGTCTCTTATTAAATTTTGCGTGGTCTCTGACCAGTATTTGGCCTTGAATAGGCTCTTGAATTGCTCATAATTGTCGATGTCGCTCCGGTTGGCCATCCACCAATGGTCATTCACCTCCCGAAACGACTCGTCAAGGATTTCCCTATTCTGGGCCCATCGGTTCCCTCTGTGTTTTTCGAGGTATTCCTCGATGCGTGCCAAGAACTCCATAGGCTTCCGTTTATATTGCCGGAAATTGAGCCATTCTCTGTTCTCTGACATGGGGAAATTATGATATCCAGATGGTCTGTTCCTTATCATCTCTATCTCCTCCTGGCTCTGACGCACTTGTCCGGTTATGTTCGACATAGCGGCTTCCACGCCGTCGCATCTTTCGGTTACCTGTGTCCGCACTTTATTCACTTCCTCCAAGGCAAATTTCTTGGTCTCCTACATTTTCGTTTTCTGTTGTTCTTGGACCTGAGTAATTTCCTTAGTTATTACTTCCCGGACTTCCAGCACTTCGTTTTCGGTCTGACGACATCTTTCGTCTACTTCTCTGATCTGCTGGTTAACAACCACGACTTCCTGTTCTAACTTCTTTACGATGGATTTCTTCGTATCGGTTATCTTTTTATTTAACTCTTCCTTAGCTAACTCAATCCTCTCGTCTAACTTATTCATGTTCTCTTGGTTAACTTCCCTTAGTTCTTCTCTCAACCTTTGATTATTCTCATCCATCTTCTCCTCCATTTTCAGATTATTTTCCTCCAACTTTTCCCTCAGTTGCTGATTGTCGCTTTCCATTTTCCTACTTGTTTCCTCCATTTTCTTCTCCATCTTCTTACTGGTTTCTTCAATCCTCTTGTTAGTGTTTTCTATCTTACGGCCCAATTCTTCCTTTGTGGATCGGTTGTCTTCCTTCAAATCCTCTAGTTTTTCATTTAATGAATGGTTATCTTCCTTCCTTTCCTTACTACTTTCGTCCATCTTTTTGTTAGTGGAATCCAGTTTGTTATTCAAGTCTTCACTCAACTTCTGACTGGTTGTTTTATTTTCTTCCTTACTGGACTCCATTTGCTTACTCAACTGTAAGAACATTTCCATGATCTTATCCATTTTGCTTTCTTCAGTGGTCATAGATTTTTCTACTTCCTTATCTGGGACATTGGCTTCCCCTGTTTGAGTCGTTACTTCAGGTTGTTCCTCTGGTGGTGCTGGTTGTTTCGGTTCCACCTGGATTAGTAACACTTCCGGATCCTCCACAGGTGTTGCCTCCTTATCCCCCATGTCAACCTCTTTTTCGGCCTCTGCCGCCCTCTTTTTCGAAGTAGCTCGTCTTTGCATTTTTCTTGTATCTATTAATTAATCGCTGCCAGGCTTATCTTATCAAGCCCTCTAAGTTGGACGCCACTTTGTAACCAGCCCGCTGTATGCCGGTCGTTACAAAAAATAAAATGTAGATGGAAAATTTTATAAAAATAAAATTTTTAAATAATAAAAAATTTTATTTATGTTTATTAATGTGTGTATATAAGAAATAAATCTGTTTAAAAGGTTCTTGTAAAAATTTTGATAATCAGGCAGGTATTTATTGACTATCGAGCACTTCTGGAAAATTTGAACCAAGTCTGGAGTTAAATAGATTAACTCCAGTCAGCAATCGATTGGTGATTTTTCTTGCTGGTCCAATATCTCACTCAAATAAAATATTTTCTTCTTCTTGAAGTCCCTCAGCCTTGATAAATAATCTTAAATTAGCCTGTGAAATAATAACAGATAAAAATAATGGAAATATAAAGATTTATTGAACAATTTAAATAAATAATCGATTTTTTATCGATGGAGAACAATTATCGACTCCGTCTCAGGGAATTATCGATTGTGCATACAGAACAAAATTTATGATATGTATTATATAAAAGACAGGTTCTTTGAGCGATTAAAATTAATAGTCAGAGAAGGGTGACGAGAAAGTATAACATTAACAATTAAAATAAATACAATAATTATTATTCAATAGTATTTAAATAATTCTGATATGTAATATTTATGAAAGTTGTCGTCAAACCATATGCACACGATGACGTCACTGCTGGATGATGAGGAAGGCCGGCTTCGTAAAATTAAAAGATGGCCGCTACTATTTCTGGCGTAGTTACTGCGAAATCGACGTGTCCGAAAATCACAACAAAATTACCTTCAGGAATGTTTGAAATTTTCTCGCACTGGTGTAATATGTCTGTTAAGTTATTTGGTGTATTCTGACGAAGTGTTCCGTGTAAACTTGTGTTAATTAGGTTATTTTGTATGTGTTCACTTCTGTGGTTAAGTTTCTCAAGATATGGTTAGGATTTGTAGAGTGAATTAGATTAAATATATTGTTTTACTGTTATATATCACTCGTATCATGAAGTTAGGTGTTTGTTTTCACTATTGTCGTGAACGTTTTGGTAGATTTAGTTAAAAAAGTGTCTAATTCGTCTAACTCTCGATTCACGTATATTAATGGCTAACTGCTAGTACCATTTTCGATTCGGTTTTAAAGGAACGTTTTTCACACAACTCTTCAGCTTGATATTCAACAAAAGACTAATTAACTTGGTCAAAATTTGGCCCAGTTAATCTTTGAAAAAGCATTGTTAACATATTTCGATTACTCATACACATGATAAAATATTACATTATATATGGAATTTATTTATTTTATTCATCACTTTCATGAATTATGAACCTTATCATTGGTTTAATCATCTCATTCCCTTCAAATCGATGTATTATATTCCATATCTGTAGACATTTTGTGGAAATTAACCAATTTCTTTACTTTTTTGAAATATAGGCTCAAAATTGGATTTCCGTCTTTATACAAATTTCCTCCATTTTAAATATCATTAATACTATTATAATAAATTTTAATTAGTCATATTCCTCTTCCTTTCCTTAAATACATATAAATTAAACCTTTAAACTGGTTTTTTGTGTTAATCTCTGAATTTGACATTGCTCTTTAAAATTAATTAATTTATATATTTTGAAAATTTACAATATTTTAAGGTGTATTTCCTTATTATCATTTTAACTCATAGGATCATTCCCAGTAGTGGTTAACTGATTTACTTTATCTAAATCTGGCTAGTTTACAGGATTTATAAGTGAATTATACTGGCTTATATGGTTCTGTGAATTCACCAAATGGCCTAGATTTTAGAATTTTATATTTCTGTCTTTCTCAAATAAATTTAATCCTACTTCCTCCTCTGACTTTACATAGTTACTATTACATGAAAATAAAATGGTTTATAACTTATTGTGAGGTGTAGTATTTAATTAACACTACTGTTATTAAAGAAAAATAATTATGAATATTATTTAGCAATCTGCACAATTGAACATATTGCTGATATGGTTTGAACATATACTTTTAACTATTTTTGAGTTAACATAGCATACCTATTGAAACATTATTAATGGTATGTAGGCTATTATTTAGCAAACATAATTCATTTTAAAACACATAATATAAATCTTATTTTCTAATAACTCTTACAAATACATTTTACTAACACATTGATTTTATGGCTGTGAATAAACAGTCTATTTAAACATTTTAAACCTATGAATACTAAATTAATGCCAGTCCTTTCTGGTCTAAACCATTACTATTTATGATACCCTTCATCAGTAAACATGACCACCCATACTCTAGTTATTAGCATTTTTTACAAATGTCTTGTAAACAAAGAGTTACATTAAAATAATAAAATACTGGAAATCTTCCATTTTATTATTTTATTATGCTGTTTATTATTGGATATTAAAGTTGTTATATAGCATACTGATAAGTCATAGTATCACTAACTTTAAGTTTATTGCGTTTCTAAAAAACACTTACACAAATTCACTTTCACTGTTGGTTCTGATATTTTGAGTCTTATTATCTCAGACCAGACCTTTAGTAATCATGGACTGTTAAGACTTGTTTATTTTCTTATCACACAATAGCTTTAGTCGGTTCACTTCTTATAATACTATACAGCACTTTAGTTTTCTAAATAATTATATTTTTATAGGATTTTGGTATGTTATACTTTCTTTTTAATCGTTTTTGTGGGTTTGGGGTTGATGGTAGTTAATAATAATAATAGGTTTTACAACTGTGTTTCTTTCATACTATTTCTTCCTCTCCTCCTGTCTTCTTTCTTGTCCTTTTCATATCTTCTTTCTTGTCTTCATTCTTGTCCTTCTTCTGGTCTTCATTCTTGTCCTTCTTCTAGTCTTCATTCTTCTGGTCTTCTTGTCTTCCTTCTTCATTCTTGGGTAAACCAAGGTACTTTGTGTTATTTCCACTGATGTTTAGTTTGGAGCATCTAATTCATTTACTGATACGGACCTTGTTCTTCTCTAAAGGTTTCAGGGTATTGTTTTCTTCCTGATCACAAACTTTATTCTTCCTTCTTCTTATTTTTTGGGGTATTTTGGTATTCACCACTCTTAGACTGATTCTCTTTCTTCTTGATATGGTGTTATTTAATTTTGTTTACTGCTCCTAGCTTCCTGGGTAAATTACTGATCTTATAATATGAGTTGCTTTCAATACTTTCTTTGATATTTCAACAGTGGTTTTTATATAATGTAATGAGGATTTTTATTTTATCGTGGTTCATTCCTTTGATTTCCTTAAATCTCATTCAATATTATTTTAACATATGTGATGTAATTAAACTTTATGATTTTATATGACTTAATAAGTAGTGGATTTTCTGCCACGCTACAATATATATATATATATATATATATATATATATATATTCAATCACTTTCTGCTACGGTCCGTTTCTTGATGTATATAATACATTTAATATTTATAAATAAATTTACATAGGACAAACAAAAAACAGCTGAAAAAACGTTATTTTGAACACCTAAACGCATACAAAAAACCAGAAATATATAAATCCAATTTAGCCACACATGCAATAAACACGGGACATGAATTCCCAGACATAACCAATGTGACACTAATAAAACATATAAACTTACCACACAAAGGCACCATAATGAACATTTGGGAAAACTTACAAATATACAAACATAAAACACAAAACAAACTAATACCTGAACAAATACAAATCAATACAAAACATGACACAATATTCAAAGCACTCAACATCGAAAATACACAAAAAACTAACACATACACCACAATCACACACAATAAAACTAATTTGAAGTACCAGAAGCCAACAGGAATCCACAATAATAATAGTCAACCAACACACATGTACTTCACCAGACACAAAAACCGGAAGGCTGAGGATGGGTACAAGATAGTACCCGAAACATGTTCCTAATAAGGAAATAAAAGGTAAATTTATTTATAAATATTAAATGTAATATATATATATACACACACACACCTTTGTATAGGAATCCGCAGAAATAAAACTATATTTTTATTCTGTGTAGTGGTATATATTTTTTGAAACTCTTACTGTGTAGCAGATTTCAATAATATTTGTAGAACAGCTTTATGACTGTCTAACACAAAACGCACGCAAAAAGAATCTTGAAATTTTTATTAATAAAGTTTACCATAAAAAACATAGGTTTCACAAAGTATTTATCACTTAAAAACATTAAAGTATGAATTTTTTAATACTTTATCAGGTTGGGAGCGTATGCTATAACATTGTCTGTGTTTTAGTTCTGACGAACGTTCAAGGGTTCGAATTAAAATTAATGTTAATATTAAATAATTTGATACAGTTAAAAATAATATTGTTGTTAATTTTTGATTTTACACAATAGTGATTACGCAAATTAAAATATGAGAAAATAAAGAAGTCTGATTGGCGCAGAGATTAATCAAACACATAGTGGCAGCGTGTCGTAGATTCAACGTGGTTAGTTTTATTTTACTAGTAGCCGGATTCATGACTTTCTCAGCCTTAATAGGTGCTGGACTCATTAGCTATGTCCTAATTGATATAATAATCCACAGCACGATTATTATATGTTTATAATCCAAAACATGACACTTCAAGAGGATGTGAAAGCACAAGAAAAACAAAAGTTTTCAACAATTTAATGAATTCGAAAGTGAGTTTACAATGAAGGTGTGTTTTAATTTACATTTAAAAATAAAATTAAAATATCGAATGGGAATTGTTATTTACACAGTATTTATCAGAATCAATTGGTATATTGGAACAATAAGAATGTCAAAACACGTTCACTCTTAGAAGTCTCAAGTTTCTGTCATATTGCTTAATTAGTCACAGATACTAACTATGTAGGTCGGGTTGTGGAATCAGTAAAACGTCTTCTCACACCATTGAGTGTGGTGATACACTCACAATTGAGAATCTATAAACATACCCTGTGACAGTAATGTTGAAAAGTTAATGACGGACATTTGTATTGTTGTATTGAAATTAGTAATGATGTATAAATGACGTAGACTATACAGTACACTAGAATTTTATTAGAAAGATTATATAACGACTTGTGTCACTTAAGCACTCCTTGTTGACGTCTTCCCGTCGAGTCAGGTACATGAAAGAAATTAGTTCAGTTAAGGAAAATTTTTCTGCGTGTTCTGAAGTAGACGTTCAAAAAATAACAACAAATAATTTAGACCTTTTTATGGATAAAAGTTTCTCCACTTCTTCTTCTTCTTCTTCGTTTTCTTCTTTTTCGTTTTCTTCTTTTTTACGTATCCCTACTCAAGAACAGGCAAATTAAATTATTTGGTCCGGTTAAGTCTAGACCAACCAGACAAATAAAACCACGTTTTTCAAAACCATGTCCTGTCCAAAATCTGCCTTTCCTTGTGTATATACTCAAAAACCTTCATGGACAATCTGCTTTGATTTTTTTGCATTGTGCTTAAGCTGTGTCTGTTGTCGGCAACACGATCACTGGTGATACAAATATTCAGGAGGAACGTTTGCAAGACTATTTGATCGGCGCAAATGAAGTTTTGGGTTATAAGGGAGGACCGCGCTATGCAAGAATGTACTGGAGGTAAAATGTCACGTAAATATAGTTGCAAGAGGATACGTTTTGGGAACGCCATCACAGAGATGTGCGCTCTTCAGGTTTATAAACGGTAGACGTTAAAAGAAGCTTAAAAGTTATCACTCAGACAACAGTAAGTCAACAGGCTTTGGCTTTTTACACTTTATCAGTGTTACTTGCCTGGTGGAAGAATCAGGTATAACGTGAAAATGGTGAGAACACCGAAAGATCTTATCTAGTAGAAATCGACCAGTGGAGTGCAAGTAACAGTGGCAACGACAAAATTAAATAAATTAGTTTAGCAAATCTACAGTACACTTAAGTATACAAACAAAGACCATAAACACATTTAGCAAGGTTTTTAAAGTTTTTAAAATTACTTATTATGGTTTATTAAAATTAATAAAATTTCTGTTAATAGAGAGAAATAATTCCATCATCTAAATTACAACATTCTATATAGTTAAATGTTGTTTGCAAATGGTTTGTGGGTCTCATTGAAAGAATGCATTTTTATGGACTCTTGACTACGAAGTTAGTTATTTTGGAGAATAGTAAACAGTATAAATTTTTCATAATTTTTTAATTTTGCAATTAACTTCAACGATTAAAGTTTTTATTAATCTTACATGTACTCATTATTGCTCATCGAAAAAAGAACCTACGAAGGGGGTTGAACTTAATATTTAATTGCAATCAAAGTTACAATGAAAACTTTATAAATAAGAAAAATAAAAAGCAAACACAAATACAAAAGAACAAAGTGAAGAAGTAGTAGAAGATGAGGGCGAAAAGTTATACTTAGGGTGCGGGTGGATGTGAATGTTTGGGGGGTGGCGGGGAAGAAGGAAAAAGGCGGTCATAATAGAGTTTCACAAACTCCCCAAGTATTAACAAAGAGTTGTGGCTAATTCAGTTTGCTAAGATTTCTTGACTCTATTTCGTTTTATTCAATCGACTTTTATATTCAGTCCCTGTCTCTCTACGTCTATGTCTTTGTTTGTGTTTGCATCCCTCTCCCCGTCGTGTCTTGTTGTCTCGCTACTTTTCCCACTCATCCCTTTATTCTACAATACAATTTTAATGGCCACATTTATCTCCAACAGGTTTTTAACTGTCTATTCGACACAAACAAGATTTTACTAGCATATACTGTAAAATATAAACCAGTAAAGATATTGACCAAAAAAATTAGTACTTTTAACCGTATTTGCGGAACTATCAGTCGATGCCTGAAAAATAAAGCCAGGAAAGAGACAATGTTGAAATTTTATACAACAATGGCTGTCCCCGCACTTATATATGGCAGCGAAACATGGGTGACGACAAAGGCACAAGAAAATCGAATTCTGGGGCAGGAAATGAGATTCTTAAGACGTGTTAAGTCGAATAGACAGAATAAGAAATGAAACGATTAGACAAGAACTTCAGGTATTCAACTTAAATGAAAAGATAAAATTTAATAGAAACAAGTGGCAAGAACATTTAGAAAGAATGGAACAATACAGGATTCCAGTAAGAGCTAGAAAATACAAAGCCAGAGGTAGAAGAAATTTAGGTAGACCAAGGAAAATGTGGGAACCGTAACAGTCAGAATGCCTAAAACATGAAGTGAAGAAGAAGAAGAAGATACTGTATAATCCATAATATCGACATCCTATTAAAGTACGTAATGACATTTCATTTTACTCATCCCATATTTCAAAAGAATTAATTTATAATGGCGATCCAGTAACAGTAATACGTTCCGTCTTAAGCCGAAGCAGCGCAACACCTAGGGAATCTCCCACTCCTCCATTTCCTAAACGTGTACCGGTATTCAATGTTTTGCCAACCTAACCACACCCTTAATTAACTCTTACCTTTATGCTGTTGTTCCTTTAGTTTAAGATTGCATATCCAAGAGAAATACATAAAGTCTGATTAATTACTTTCGGAATTGTCATCACTTTGTAGGTCTTCTACGTGTTTCTTTCGTTTCATATTCTTAGGTTTGTTGTGTATCGTTTCAAGATGTCCCTGGCGTTATTTGTTTGTTATTTATTATTATACTTATTAGTCATTATCATCATTCTTAGAGATATCACTCTCAAGATAACAATTAGGAAGTCTTCAATTGAAAAATGCGTTTATAGTCAATTTGAGAGCTGATATATTTAGCTCATACCATTCTGGAATATTCCTAAACGTAAATACCGCTTTTTGAAACTTGCTCTGACTTCTCTGAATGATAACATTATCATCTGCATTAAGAAAAAACTAATAGACAATATTTTATCGTTACTAAATGTCTAAATCTAAATGTCTAACATTTGTTACTTAGAACTACATGAAGTATCCACTGGGGTTAACCGTTTACTAGGGTTTTAAATAATAATCTTGGTTCTTCTAATTTTTGAAAAATTCTTTGTTAGCAATTCCAATAAATTTTTGTCTACTGCAAGTCACGAATATTGCACATTTAAATTCTATTGTGATCTGCTTCTGCGCTCCACGATCTCTTTAGCAAAAATTATGAAAATACGTCAATAATGTACAATTAAACTTGTTACAATGAAATTTAAGGAAAATTGTAACATAATTTTATTAAAAGTATGTGAAAGTGTGTTGTACGTGTTAACAAAAAATATTACAGGCATATATGATATACGCGGAACTGAGCTGAGACATACAAAAAGGGGACCTTCAGTTCACTGTAGTTCTTGGACACGACTCATAGCTTTATGATGTTTTTTTGTTAGTATACAATACTCAGTAATCATTTTGAGTTTGAGCAGAACTTTATAGACATAAATTACCATGAGAATCTAAGTTCTAACATTATTACCATTATTCAACAAAGTTCTTTTGGCTATCAAATTTCCTTGATCACGTAAAAGTGCTAATTTCTGGTGACTCAGCCAAATATATCAGAAGGCATAATGCAGGACAAAAAATATTAGGAAGACCCAGTTTATGTTTCACCTTATGGACCAATTCCCGGTAATGTAGCATTAACAACATTCTGGAACTAACTAGCAACATAACTAACATGTCTAGATAGACAGTTGTTACTAAACAAATTACACTGATGCAACGGAAATTACACGGTACATGCATTTGTATTCAACAGATTACAAGGAAAAGTTAAAACATTAGTTTTAATAGCATAAAAAACGATATGTAGAATATTATGAAAATATTTTTATTTATCTGGAAGTAGAATTGAAGATATACTTTTCCCAAAATCGTCAAGTTTATTTAGACATTTATCTTATCATGATACGAGGTTTGTATGTCACTGCTGTAACAGTTTTGTCCAACATCCGGTAACTATTCCCACGCTGCATTTTAGAACACGTGGAAATCACATGGCACAAGATCAGGACTGAAGGAGGCTATTCAGAGTTTCCAAGGAGTTCCTTCGTAACGTGTGGCAACTGATGCGCGCAAATGTTTCGGTATTGCAGACGCTTAGAGATGATCAACTCTGGACAGTTTCATGCGGAATTCTCAATCATTCTTGCAGTATAATGTACTTATCCTGCTGTTATGATCTATTGTTATGTACTTATTAGCAAGCAAAAATGTGGTAAACGAGTTCAACGTTGTCGTCCGTTGACGAAGTTGATGGCATTCCAGGCCGACAATCATCCTCGATATACATGGGGCCATTTTGCAATGGTCTGGCATGAAACTAATATATAAACATACACTTCACTCAACTGGTGACGAATTTCAATAGGGTTACACCTCCTACACAAAAAACGATACACAAACGATTTCTAATTTGGATGCTACTTGAAATTGACGCGACATTTTGCGGCTAACAACGGACTAACCGTTCCTACCAAAGGGGAAACGTGGTGGTTCCTACATGTGACGGAATCGCAAGTTTATCAGTGTTGGCAACTACTTTCATCAAAATATCTCTTTTAGGAAAAAGAATGTGGGAAAGTGCAACTAACTTCTTGACTGCCTGCTCCTCGTATACTTACTGAATTACAGAAATTGGGAAATGGGCTTAAACGTTAGTTTATATTGTTACAACTAATCTTTAACTCCAAACATAATGGAAACTTAATAATCTGACTGTTATCTCCGACAGATTAACACCGTTTATAAATCGGCTTGTATTTAAAAAATTTAATTTTACAAAATGTTTAAGCAGCCACGAGTTCAAAACCACTTCATTAATCATACAAGTTCTGAGTACACGTATTCTATTGTAACTTTCTGTCAATAAAAAGAGAGGCATAACTTATATGGCGTCAAACACATTATAATAGATTTATGTATATACCTTACGTATCTGCGTAAAAGGTAATAAATTTAGCGGTTAGACTGAACAAACACCTGCCTTATTAACACCATTATTCTCTTTTAACTAAACTACAACTTAGTTAATTACGAAGTACTATACAAAGTAATTATGACGGAAAGTAACTTAAGCTATGCACCTGTACATTAAGTGATCAAGTAAGTAGTCCAGATTCTCATTAAATAAATGAGTCGTAATCAAACAAACAGAAAAACCACATTTACGTTTAATAGTTGGAAAAGTTTTCTTTCGCGCTAAGGTAATTGCATCAATCGATTTGTTCAGTTGTGCAGTCTACAAGGCGCTGGTTCTGTTTAATTATTCCCAAGTCTCAAACAACTTATGCGGAACACATTTGTTTAATTGACCGATATCAAGTTCAATGATTTTCATTGGTTCTATTAATTATTGTAATTTTATCATCTGCAGCAGCCCTCTTCAAAAGAGCATTTAAAGGAAATAATAACATTATCAAAAGGTAAACCCTTTGGTAAACTAATCTGAAGATATTGATGTCACATAAACGTATAAAATAGAATAAAACAACTTTAACGTGTTGTCGATTGTTTCAAATCAACGGGATGATTAAGAAAAATGGAACGAAGATTCAACGGGTAACAACAACAAAAATTATATTTACTCTCCAGGAGGCCAGACCCATTTGTAGGCTGTAGATTCTAAGTGAAGAAGAAGAAGAAGAAGAAGAAGAAGAAGAAGAAGAAGAAGAAGAAGAAGAAGAAGAAGAAGAAGAAGAAGAAGAAGAAGAAGAAGATCTAAGTGAAGAAGAAGAAGAAGAAGAAGAAGAAGAAGAAGAAGAAGAAGAAGAAGAAGAAGAAGAATGTGATGATGTTGATGATGATGATGATGATGATGATGATGATGATGATGATGATGATGATGATGGTTAATAAATTTCAGAAGTTTATCGAAACTTCTTCATGTAACGATTAATTGAGAATCAAGTAAATACCTATTTGTCTTTCGAAACCTTCATTGTTGAGCAATTAAAGAGGCAGCTATAAACAATAAAGATTTGTTTTATATCGTTGTAATTAGTGTGAAGTATTTTAGGTGTTGGTTTCCAGCAGCGATTTAGTAAACTTAATGACTTCAGAGATTATAGTGTTTACTGCGAATTGACCAAAATGAATTACTGAATGAGGTGCGATTTGCTTAAAAGTGATTTGAAAACTTGTGGTTGTTGTGTTAGTTTACGTAACAATTTAATGTTATTACCTTAATGTTTGTTTACTCATGTAATAGTAATAAAGAACTGAAATTCCCAGAAGAATTTCCTACACGAAAAAGCATGTTTTCTTGTTCCATAACATTTTGAAGTACTTTCACAAGAAATAGTTGAAATTCAAAAATATTATAACTGAAAATTAAAATGAATGTTTCTCTCATAATATTTATATTTTACTATTCACATCTGTAGAATTAATGAAACTATAATTTCAAAAAATCTAAGTTGTTCCGCAGGTTGAATTAATAGGTAAAGAAGATTATGTTAAGTTTAAATGTAAATGTAA
Source organism: Magicicada septendecula (assembly GCA_034769895.1). Lineage (NCBI taxonomy): Eukaryota > Metazoa > Arthropoda > Insecta > Hemiptera > Cicadidae > Magicicada > Magicicada septendecula. The sequence continues at coordinate 78,264,478 of CM068370.1, forward strand.
GTTATTGTTCTCTCTCCCTCCCGCTCTGTCTGTCTGTCTCCTTCCCTCCTCCCACCATCTCTCTCTCTCTCTCTCTCTCTCTCTCTCTCTCTCTCTCTCTCTCTCTCTCTCTCTCTCTCTCTCTCTCTCTCTCTCTCTCTCTCTCTCCATCTCTCTCCCTCTGTTTCTGATTCTTTCACACTCAAAAAACAGATGAATTAGAAACTTCCTAAACTTAAATTTAAAATTAATTTAAAAATGAACTATAGACTTATGGGACTTTGAACTTGGCTTAAGTAAACGAATATGAGTTTGTTTTTTTGGCAAATCATTTCATTTGTTTTAAATTAGTAACAAATAAAAGAATGTCAAAAATAAATTTGTTATTATTTCAAATTATATATTCTAATTAGATAATAATTTTATTTTCTGTAAACGTAATGGAATATTACGTTATTTAGTAACGTAGTAAACGTTAATAGTAACTCTGTAAACGTTATTTAGTTCTATTGATGCAGAGAATTCATAACACAGACTTAATGTTTATCTCAAGAAACAAACTGATTACTCGTCACACAATGACTAAATAAAGAGACATAAATTTAGAATTTAGGAATGACATTAGACGCAAAACTTGAATGGAAGGGGCACGTCAAAAAGAAAAAGCAGGAGTTGAATCTAAAGTTCAAGAAAATGTTTTGGCTCTTTGGAAGACAATCCCAGCTGTCAATCCACAATAAATTACTGTTGTATAAGCAAGTGATAAAGTAAGTCCTACATGGACCTATGGGATACGCTCTGCGGCTGTGCAAAGAAATCAAACATAAATATAATTCAAACATTTCAAAACAAAGGTGCTTCAGTACAATGCTGATGCACCATGGTATGTAAGAAAAGACAACTTACACAGGGATTTAAAAATTTAACTTGTCTTTAAGAAAATAAAAAAGCAGGCATGGCAGGCAGTGAAGCATGGGCAACGCGTCTTGCAGCATGTACACCCTGGGATACGGCGACTGCTGGATACAACTAATGCAGCTAGAAGGCTGAGACGAACTAAACCACTTGGTCTGACGGATATTAGTTAAATGGGGAGATTATAGCCAATTGGTTATATCTCTTGAATAGTGTCTTTAATTATGAAATGTAAATTACTAGATGGGTAGTACTCAGTTGTAATAAAAAGAAAGAATATTTTGATATTCGGAACGTAAAATAGTGTTGCTCTAAATATCGTGTAACCGTACACTATTTTTATAAAAATATTCTAACATCAGCTAAACTCGATGTAAACTAGTAGATACAAAATTATATTTACCTACCCTTGTATTTACCTACTCAATTCTTACGTCTCATCAAACCAGTATTCAGCCAAACGAATCCGGCTTCAAGCAATTTCCGTTTTCAACCATCGGGCCAATTTTATTATTATTTAAAATTAACAGCTTTCCGTAACGTTGAGTTTGTAGTGCAAACAGCTACGTATATGCATAGTAATCATAGCCGAATGACGTAATTTGGTGCGTACGCGGATACGCGGCATTGTGACCGTGAATCGATTCGTAATCGCCGTGGCTGAGGAAATTATACTTAATAAGGGGCAGTTCTTATGGAAATATCTAATGGCAGGGTTGAAGGTTGGTGGTTGTGAGTCCAACCTTTCTTTACACAGGCGGGAACGAATTTTTAAACACAAACACATGAGGTACACGCGAGGCACCCTACGCGCGCGCGCGTGTGTTTCCAGTGTCGACGACTAAATTACAAATTATGTGTTACTTCTTCCAATACATACACCTTTGTTTTTACATTACTTAATATTTTGTGGACAGTTGTTTGACAAATTTCTATAAGTCTTAAAAGTCTCTCGATCAAAACCATAAAATGAAATACATTGGGGTTTACAAGTTTTAACAGTAAGAAAATTGATTTTGATTGTTATTTGTTATAAAACTGACAAAATTGAACCTTTGCATCAACATTCTCTGGTAATATATGAAAATAGTGGCTTAGTGGATCTATTGTAACTCCATCTCCTTACCCTCCTTACAGAAAGGTGTATTGGTGCGGTACAATATAAATGAACTTTATAATTATTATATATTAATGAATATATAAACAAATATTTCATAAACTCATATATAAGGGTTCATATATAAGATTTGGTATGTTTAAGAGTTCTTTTATATAAATTTAAATGCTATAATTTGACAGCTTAGTATATGCAACTTCAGTGTCCCAAAATAGTTTTATCGTTTTGCGTTGTGAGTTTATTTAGCATTTAAGTGCATGTCTTGTGAAGGTCCTTTCCTTACTGTCTAACTGCGTCTTGGTACTCGTGCAGCCGCCCTCTTCTTATTTCGCAGGTGCCACAAACCTTGAATGCTGTATTTTTTCGTATCGGCCATCTAAGGACCTCATGCTAATTTCAATTCTTTACTCTTTGTTCTTTTCTTTTTTTCTAATATTCTTTCATATTCTCACTGCGTCTCTTCTTCCTGTCTTCAGTCCACTTTGAACCTGCGTTTTTGTCTCTCCTACCCTGGACTCCATCCATTTTTAACACTTTTGCCCGAAAAACTTCTCCTTCAATTGCTTCTTCTGCGTGTATATTATTTTTTTCTAAATCCTTTTGGACTTCTTTAATCCAACTTGACGTTGACTTCTTCCCCACAGATATCTGAAGATTTGCTTTGTCAACCTATTATTGTCCATTCTATATAAATGTCCAAAAAATAATAGTCTTCTTTTTCTCATTGTTTCTGTTATATTTTCTATACTTTGATACATTTCATCATTACTTCTTAATTTCCAACCTTCTGAAGTTTTTTGTGGGCCTAATATTTTCCTAATAATTCGTCTTTAAAATAATTCTAGTTTATCTAAATTATAATTTAATCCTAGACATTCACTTGCATAGAGTCATTCTGACTTCACTACTGTGCTGTAATGCCTTATTTTCGCATTTTTAGATATGCACTTTTTATTGTAAATATCTTTAGTTATACCATATGCCCTTTTCATCTTATGAATCGTTTTTTCTATAGCAGATTTTTCCAAGCCATTCTCTTGAATTATCTCTCCTAGATAATTAAATTTGCGAACCCTCTCTATTCGACCAGTATCTGTTACCAGGAATTTTGGCGGGTTTTTAATGTTTGTGAGAAATTTGGGTTTTCTGCAGAAATTCTTAAGCCTGTTCTACTGACTATGTCCTCTAAAAAATTAACTTGTGTTACTGCAGATGTCAGATTTTCAGAAAGTATAGCAGAGTTATGTATCTGCGAATGCCAAACAGTTTATTACAATACGTTTGTTCCTTCTTCCCAACATGATTGGTGATATTTTACATTCCTTTAATTTTTTATTCCAAATTCTCACTACTTTCCTCCAGGACACAGTTAAAAAGAATTGCGGATAAACCACCATCCTGTCTTACACTTGTATTATATTTATATTGAATGGTTGAGATATTTCTCCCATGAATTTTATTTTTGAGACTGTGTCCGTAAGGGTTTCACGGATTAGATTTGCCAATTTAGGTTTAACACCAAATTTTCGGATTATTTTATCTATAGCTTCTCTATCAACAGAATCAAAGGCCTTTGTGAAATCAACAAATGTTACTACAATCTTCTTTGAATGCAGTAGCCTGTGACGGATTATTGACTTCAGAGTGAATGCTGTATTTTATTTTTACAGCGATTCGTTTACTTTCCTAAATTATATAATTTCGAAAAATACTTAATACCTTTAACGGATTCTTAATAACACTGTGTAGAGACTTGTCTATTTCTAAACACTCCTGCCTTCGTAATTTGATACCAACACGTGTGCACTGGAATATCTGTGACTTGAACACTCAGATATACTTGTAGAACACGCAACTCTATTTCAGATATAATTGCCTTACCCGTTTTATCCTTCCTGATAACGTTATACATATTTTACTTTTCATTCTTTGTTAACGATACCAACAGGTCATCGAGTTTTCCCTGAATTTTTTAATTCATCAACTGCGCACTATGTCCCACCTGAGAACGCTAAATTCATTAGATGTTTGTTCTACACGTGACAGGTTGACATGTCAGAGAATGCGTGTTACTTTTACCCTAAATTAACATAATTAAAACCTTGTTGAATATTTCAAATAGTTCAGATATTCTGTTCCTCAATCATTACACAAAACTTGTCACATAAGTAGTTTTATTGAATTTTCTCTACTTATATAAACATCTTGTGTACTTGTAAACACAACTACGAATTTAAAAAAAGCAAGTAAACAGCGGAAAGGGGTAATGCACGGAAAAATCCTCTTTAATATATACCAAATTAAGCAATGAAATTTACGTATTCGATAATCACATTTTTACACATTTTTCCGTTTCTATAGTCCACGTGTATACACTTTATCGGTCATTCCCTCTCACAGACTAGCAAGTGGTTCCCTGACTAAGAATAATTAATATATCTTAGCTAACCGTTTTGAGCATACGCCAAGTTGTAGGACCAACAGGCCTATGAGAGAATCTTGAATGCGTTGCATGTAGAGGAGATAGCTTCGCTACGGATCGATTCGAGAACGGCATTAAAAAAATAAGAAATGAAGTGTTCTCTTCGTGCAGTATAATATGTTATATTATAGAGTTCTTCAAGAGCACTTTGCTGTCTATATAGTAGAAAGTACTTCACTTTGTATTTCAAAATCCCGTTGCGCTAATTAATGAATTAAGTAAATTAAAAAAATGCACTTGTTTTTATTAATTTAAGAAAATGTAATAGCAACAGTGTATTATAACAACGGTGAGAGTTTTATTTTTACAAAGTACCCTCCCTCTCGTGATGAGTGAGAGAGAGAGTGAGCGAGAGAGAGAGGGATGAGGGAGAGAGTGAGAGGGGGGGAGAGGGGGAGAGAGAGAGAGTGAGTGTGAGAGAGTGAGCGAGTCCAGGAGGATAGTGTACCGGTGAGGAGGAGGTGGGAGAAAGCGTTGCAGGATAAACAATTTTCCTCGGCATACACATGCATTAAAGTTTTATTTGACGAGACGTCAGAGCGGTGGTGGGCTTCCACTGTCTGCAGGACGCGTGCAGACACGCACACACACACACACACACACACACACACACACACACACACAAAACACACGCCGCTCGCTTTCCTCCGCTTACTTCCAGTAATTGATTCATAAACCTCTACCCCAAACTACATGTGAGTGATACCGTATAAAATTACTTCAATTATGGAGTTTGGAAGTCCAGTGGACAAGATGTGTGACCGACCGTTGGAGCGGTTATTGTCCATTTATCACCATCATCATATTCAAGGATTAAACCAAGAATGGTTTGTTCCGGTCTCAAATAGGCAAAGATTAGAGCTGGTCACTCCAGCGCTTCCTCGGACATCCCACACCTCTCCGTCCCCTCGGCTTATAGTTCCATTGTTGTTTGAGGATGCGGCAATCATCCATTCGGCGAAGTTGTTTCCACCAATTCAGCCTATACTTGGTATCGGCTAGCCGATACTTGGAATATACTCATAATATTCAGTTCCTGCGTGAGTGCGTGTTTCTTCTATGATCATGGAGAGTATACCCTGCCACGTGCCTGAGAAATCTCATTTCAGCCGCTTGGATGCGACTGGCCTGCCCTTACGTTAAAGTCCAATTCTCAAACCCATAAAAAAGTGTGGGAAGAGCCTTGTAAAAGGCTACCTTGTAAAATTTTAGGCGTGTCCTTTACTTGCTGACTTAAGGGTTCGCCTAATGGTCCCGCACATAAGGTTGAACTTATGCTACTTATTCACACCGTCGTTGCTTGCATTATACGACACACTGTAGCCCATGTTCCAGGACACATGCTAACTTTTCCAGGACAGTACCATCTATAACAATTTTTTCCCGTACGGGATAAGTTCCACGAAAAACTATCACCTTGTTTTTAAGTGTGGATATTTGCAGTCCAGAGTCATTGCAGATTCGATTTAACAAATGTATCCGTCCGGCTAGTCCTTATTTGAGGCAATGTAGTAGTGAATTTGTCCCCTGGATGTTACTAGCATATCGCAGGGTAAAACGTATGGTAGGGCTGCCACCTTCATGTTAACGTCCAGCCCGATTTTCTGTCTGGGTGTTCTCCCATAAACTGACTATCCTACCAGACTAAAGAGACCAGTTTTCCCTGTTGAGATATCCATAAGGATCTTTAATGTGGTGGTTTCTCCTTGCCTCCCACATCCTACGTCGTTGACCAATGGAAGGTCATCCGTCTTTAGGGGCAATTTCTCACCGCAAGGGCAAGAGGGTGTCCTAACCTCTACATGACAATGACAAATAGGAGAGGGGCAGTTTATACCGTGTGTCGCTCGGTCTCCAGAACCGCGTTAGCCACCTGTAGGTTTTGGCCATCCCCACCACTTGGAGGTGCGGTTGGATATTTCCCTTCATCAAGGAATGAGACCATAAGGCATTACTCATCCTTTCCAGAACTTTGGCCATTTTACGAAGCCTATTTTATCACGTCAAATCTGCCTCTGAAAGCAACACCCTGGATTAACCTGGAATAATTTACTGGCTAAACAGTTGGTTCAAATGGTGAAACAAACGTAGCACTGCTAACATAGTACACAAAAGCGGTCTATTTTGGGCTTCCTCAAACTGCTTTGTTGGGAAAAATGAATAGATGTTAACAGAAGCACTTGAAATTCTTTGCAGGCTAAAGAAGCCACGTGTTTTTAATGGTTTTTTTTAATATGATAGTAGTCGTTGACTTAAAAACTTAAACCAAAACGTTTTTAAATGTGTACATAGTAGAAAAAGTATGTATCTTGAATCGCATCAATTCTGAATATTTTTTTACGTTCAGGTAAATCATAACAAAACTTCAAAACTGGGTATCACAACGAATCCAAAACAAAATGCTGAAAGTTTTTCATCAGTTCAACGGAGGCAACCAAGAAATTAGAAATATGATGACTTCACACTCAAGTTTGTGCGTAGCATTACATATTTGCATATAGAGTAATCACATAAATACTGTTCTGAAGAGAAATGTTAGAATACACGATGGCAACAATTCACTAGATACATGTTTAGTGAAGAGTAAAACTCTAAAAGATACTTTTAGACAATATTAAAGAAATAATTATAGAATAGAAACGTTACTATTGTAACGAAAGTTATATAACAGCATTAGACTGCGTATTGTAAGACATGGATTGTGCATATCACGTAATTAATATTACGTTAACTTTCTTTGAGTCTTCGACAATAAGAAGAAAGAGTCTTCAAAAACTGTCTCAGGGTCTTTGACAGGGTCAAGAGTATAAGAACGAACCACAAATCAGATCAGTCGATAGAGATTTATAGGGATATTGAGATTTATCAAATCGCAAAGAACGTAATAGGTGAATACCTGGAAACAATGATGATAGGAATCCATGAGTTGCGTTGATGAAAGGAACTGTACAGTGGTGACCGCACACCATTGAGAAAGAGGAAACTAGAAAGATAAAAGTTACTGTAGAAATCATTAGGACAGTGCGAGTGAATCACTGAAGGCTTGAGATAACTAACAGTTAAAACTGAACTTTGGCGTGAGACAACCACGATTCATCGAAGGATGTTGAGCTGAAGGGAGGTATTGAAACACAAGGCTTAGTGCTACATACTGAGTTCATTGTAATAACTGCTGAAGATTAAGATAATTCACAAAAGGGGATCAACACATCCGTCAAAATTTGATGTAAAGCTATCAGTGAAGAAACGAAAAATTATGGCATTTATAGAATATATCGTTATATCTTTACCCTCCAAATGTAAGACAGTTTTAACAATAAAATTTGAGAAAAAGAAAAGTTTTTTTAATTGCCTGGAGTATAACTTGATCAATGACATCTATCAAGATGTAACCACGACGTTATACAACATTTAAATATACTGTACGTATTTAGCATTAGGATATTTAGCATTACGTATTAGGATATACGTATCCTAATGTTAAATTATATACACATATTATATTAGCATTGTAATGTTGACTTTAAAAAATTACACTAGAAAAGAAACGCATATGAAATTTAACAAAACTATTTCACTGCAATTCTTACATACGGTAGCAAAATACATAACTATCGTATATAGTTGTTAACGATTTATAAGCTGAAGCTCAGGAATCGGACCCAAAGGATGAAGTATCTTAGATCGCACCAAATTCGATAGAGACGAAAATTTAAGACATTATCCAAGTATGTATAACTTAAATGGAAATTCAAAAGATTATAGATGTAGATTATATGATCAGGTGGGGAGAAAGTATAAAAGTGAACTTCCAGTGAAAGAGCAAATTATAAATTACAGAAAAATTTGTTGGCCGTCCGTCAGAGAAAACGCTGCATTTCCTAACATGTACTCCGTCTAATAAATTGAGGGAGACGAAGAAGAAAGTGTACTATATTCAGCAATTTATGTATTACAATCTGCTACCAAATATATGATAATTTTCGTTCAATTGTTTGATCCAATTGATGAAATGTTGTTTACATATATTTAAATACATATTAATTACAAATATATACTACCACCATATATGTATTGCAACGAAACAAATTGTGGATGTATAGACGTGTATTAGAATTAATAATATATAACAGAGTCTCTTATATGGACTGTGTTCGTACGCGTTCGTACAGGTGTATTCCGAATGAATACACCTGCCCTAAGCGGAAATCTTGACTAACGCGAGTTAGCACTATTTCATCTTCAAATAACTCAGCTCTGCGGTCTAATAACTCCTTGATCTACGGGTATCTCGTAGCTAAGATTTTGGACTGTCGTCACCCTTATAGAAAACTTGTACTGTCGCGAAAAACTTGCACAGAGAGTTCGTCTTATAGGGCGAGTTCCAAATGAGAACTGTCCGATGTTTCCTCTACCAGAGCACATCGCAAATGGAAATTGGAGCTCCTGATTGGTTGAAATCTACAAGACGTAATAGATTTCTACCTTGATATCTAGACATCATGTAAGACTATGCAAGAGTGCAAAATCTTGTACAGATTTAATCTAAAAGTTTTATGACTTTTCTGCAGATAAGACTTCTATAGAAAAGTGAATTCAGTAAAAAATACTTATTAAAATTTTATGTTTTGAGTTTATGACATACAAAAAATATAGAGCTATTTATGACGCGTACGCTGTCCAAGTTGCATTCCAATATTTTAATTATTATAGGAGTTATTCAGGAAAATACCAATAACACGCGCAAACGCGCACACGCGCACACTAAATTTGCACTTGGCATGACAGATAATAAATTTATGGGTATTTTGACATAGGCCTATAACATATAATTACCCATCTCTTATTTCAAAACTTACAGCTATATACAAAAATTTTAACAAGATCAATTTAAAACATGTCTATAACGTCACAAAGAGTGTAACAGCGACTTCGCATATTAAAATGACTCTTACTGCATGTTTTATCGCAGTATGTAGAAACTGTGATGTAAGCTTATCTCTAAAGTTTTAAATAAACGAAAGCCTCTGTGACGATTTAAGATGCTTAAATCACACAATAAAAAAAAATAAATAAATAAAAAAAAATAAATAAAAATTAAAATACTAAAATAATTTAATAAGGTACTGATGAACCCTTTCTCCATGCCCCAACCCGGTAGTAACATGCCGATTTGCCAATGTATCAGTTAATAAAATTAGATGTAAGGAACCCAATAAATCTATAACGACCTCGCGTTACATAAAAGAATAATAAAAGTATAGAGTAATGTAACTAAATTGTAAGCAAATTAAAGGAAAATAATTAATAATAATTGAGAACTACTTTTCGCGCTGAGAAACCACCCGCGCGCGGACAGCCCCATTGCCCCTATAGTTAGTTAGTTAGTTAGTCCAGTTGACTCAGAGACTCCGCTGCTGATACAGCGTACAGAAAGTTGTGTTGACAATATAAAACATGTAGACTAGGTAAAGCTTGTGTAATTGCAGAATGATGTGAATGTTGTAAATGACTTGGGTGTGCGACGATGACATCTCTATAATTAAATAACATCACCTAAATGTGATGTTAAACTTTTAGAATGTAACTGTTAACCGTAAGCAGTATGTGCGGTACGACAATGTGAACACCAGTGAAAGTTACCACCAAAAACAGACCACAAGAATCTACAGAAGAGACAGACTACTCATCCTTAAAAATGACACCATACTTCACCAACACACGATAGACAGAAGATCTCCCAGACACCCTGCACAACAGACAGAAGCGCCGATTCGCGGAGGACATGTTACACACAGGTGACACGGAAGTTCTACTTCCGTGGTTCAGAACTTAACTTAAACTAATATATATTAAAGACACTTAAATAACAAAATAAGAGTAGAATAAAACACAAAAGACTGACCTAATTGCCATAAAATTGTAATTTCATGATATGTATTAAGATGTGTTAAATTTAATGAATTTAATGAGTATAACACTCTAAAGTTAAATAAGCCCATTCTTCAGATGGCACAAAATAAAGATTATTATTTGTAATATCATATACAGGAACAAACAACTCGGATCCGAGTGTAGTACAAGTTATGTTCACCCATGACTTACACTAATTTCAATTGTACGAAATGTGCAAATATTTTTGTCTTTAGTATACACATTACTAATTTTCTTCTAGGATGTTAAAACAGTATATAATAAAGAGATGTCATGGTCCAAAAAGGTGAGTGAATAAATCTACAAACCCGTGTCAAAATTCCTGACTTCACGGGATCCTATTTAGCGTTTGTTTATATTTCAGTTAATTATGAGTTTGTTAATATTATGGCAGCCTGTTTAATTGACCTGAGCCAATTAACCAGGTTCCCGATATTATAACGTTGAGACGTGATACCTCTTCCGATTTAACATAAGCAACAATTAATAATGGAACGCTTATAATATAAGTAAAATAAGGAAAAGGCACACACGATAAATATATACTTATTCATGTATGTTGATGTGTGTGGTGCGCGAGCTCGCGCGCGCATGTGCCTGTTACAAAAGTTTAACAACTTTAACACTGTAGCAGAGTTATCATTTGTAGTGATCGCAGTTAATGTTCCGTGAAAAAGACGACGAGTTACAAAAGCATCAGCCTGCGCGGCGAGTAAAGTTTTAAGTGGAGAAGTTGGACTCATTAAGCAAAGCAGAGAACAGCGCCAAAGTACTGGTGGCAAGTTGTAACGATCACAAAAGATTTTCTCAAAAATCAAGTGACTGACGTGACGTGACACTCTGTAATTTAGCTAATAATTTTGTTACTTTGTCAATTGTGTTTCGTCTTAATACAAACAAATGTTTTCTTTTAGTGTTTACTGTTTTTGATAAAGGTACCGTCTAATCGGTATGGGCACTGCGAAACAAACCAATTATACTCTTCGTCTATCGAAAGGAACTCATTAATCTGTTACTAGACGATATAAGCTAGGAACGTTTCGTCACTAGATTCTTCTTCTTCTTCTGATAGTTCCTATCCGTTTCGGATGTTGGATATCGTACAGGCTATTCTAACTTTCTGCACTGCTGTACGGAATAAGTCAGTTGTATTCATGCCAAACCTGGTCCTTAAATTTCTTAACCATGATATTCTCGGTCGCCCAACTCGTCTCTTTCCAAGTGTTTTTCCCTGTAGTGTGGACTGCAATAAGTAAAATCTGTGTTCATTTCTCACGAGGTGTCCCCGATACTGAAGGTTTCTTATCTTCACTGTGTTAATAACTTCCCTATCTTTCTTCATCTTTCTAAGAACCTCAACATTAGTTATATGTGCTGTCCATGCAATGCTCAGTATTCTATATGTCGAAAGATTCCAATTTCTTAGTTGTGGCCTTACTCAGAGTACAAGATTCTACACCGTAGAAGAGGACCTAGAATACGTAGCTGCGTAGAAGTCTCATCTTTGTGTTTATTGTAAAATCGTTATTTTTGAATAAACTGCTCATTCTAGTGTACACTGATCTTGCCTTCATTAGATTCAGTCGACTAATAATAATCCCTAACACCATACTCATACATATACTGCTCAGCGAATGCTTCCCCAATCATTCTCCAGTAAATCTCCCTTGGACGGTAAAATTCTAGTCCAATTCTGGGCGCGTAGTCACCATGTCTCTGGCGTCAAATTCGCTAACCATTATACTAGAAACGTCTCATAGTGGTTTGCATAATGTTATACCGCTTATGTTCCTAACGTTACAATAGAGGTTTGATAATAATTAGTATTTATCAGGACAAAAATGTATTACTGATATAAACAACGATAAGTTAATAATGGAAAATTTGTCAATACTTTTCATGATTACATTAATATGACTTTGAGCCGATATAGACATAATGCTATCAAGTTATACGCGCGCGCGTAGGCACAAGATATAAAGTTGACGTTAAATCATATAGGCATAATTTGAAGCATTTACCGTGTTTGGCCGTGGTCTAGGGTTTATAAAAAAACCAAACGTTTCAGCAGCACCACTGGCTGCCGTCTTCAGTGGAATTCGTGTCTACCCAACGCGGGTTGCGAAACGTCAGGCCCACAATACTGTGGAGATAAGTGATAACATGGTGTGCTGTGCGGTAAAGATATCTGAAGAAGCCATTATTTCATACTGTAATGTAGCTCATTCCCATAAACGTGTTGGGAATGTAGGCTCTTGTTATATAGAGAGGAAATGTAGGATCTTACAAGCGTCAGGGCGCTTAGAACGTTAGAAACGGTCTACAAGAGAAGCTGTTTTTCAGATCCCGTTGAAAGACCGTTTAAGGAACGAGAAATATGGGGACTACGCACATATTCTACTCATAGACTTTAGAAAATAACATTCGCCGTAGCATTAAATTGTTCAACATGTGCAGAAACTAAAAAAATTTTTGGAATGGCGCCACACTCAAGAAAAGAAAATATTGATAAATAGTGTTAGCATTCTCTCTCTCTTATAGGTTAGCAGCAGCAGCTCGCCATAGGCTGGTTGGCAGCAGCTCGGCATTCTTCATGCTTCTCTGCTTTTCTTTTCAACTTAAAATATGATGTGCAGTTTATATCCACCATAAGCTGTTACATGTAGTCTAAACGGGGTCGTCTTCTGTGATCCTTCCCTTTAATTGTTCCTTCTATTATTCTCTTAACCAATCCATTGTGTCGTAGTATATGCGCTATAAACTTAGCTCTTCTGCCTTTCAAATTTCGTAGAAAGCTCTTCTCCTCCTGAGCCCTTCTAAAGACTTCCTCATTCGTTATCTTCTCCCTCCAGCTTATCTTGAATATTCTTCTGTAGCACCAGGTCTCAAATGCTTGGAGTTTTTTCTTGTCACTTTCTCCAATTTTCCAAGATTCACTCCCGTATAGGGAAACACTCCACACGTATGTCCTTACTAGATTCGTCCTAATTTTTAGGCTGATAGTGTTTGAAGTGAGAGGTTTTTTTATTTGTTGAAAGCAGTTTTACCCTGCTTAATTCTGCTTATAATTTCTTTACTGCTACGTCCATCACTTGTGATTTTACTTCCTAGATAGTTACATTTTTTAACTGCCTGGAGAACATTATTTCCAAGAGTTATTCTGACTGGATCTTTATACAAACTTAGTGTTAGCATTAAACAACGAAAAACATAATTACTCTGGCAGATGGCTGAAACGCCGGCGATTTGGAAATGGAAGGAAGAAGAAGAGAAAGAAGAATAACACATTAAGAGAAGACGAAAAAATTAAAAGTATATAAAAACATGAAGATAAAGCCGAAGATTAAGAAAAATATTAAAAATTGTGATGAATAAGAAGGAGAGTAGAAGAATAGAATACGGAGACGAAGGTAGAAGACGAATATGACGCTCACGTTAAGGTAAATGTGCAGACACTCTTATGTTTGAAGTACACAATGACGACAAGATTGATTACGTTCACCACGGCGGCGGGCTTTACTCTTTTGTTGGTTGCCTCTAGTAAATATATAAACACACCACTCTGTACTCTGCCTTCTCTCCCGTACATATATCATCATTACCGCGCTCCCCTCAAATCTATTATACACAAGCCGCACCACACGCTTGGGCCTACAACGCCTTACTCTTGTACTTCATTCCGCCAAGGGTCAGACACGAAGTCGAGTCATATACGCCTGAATGGATAGTATCTTTTGACAAACAACGATGACAAAACGGACGGTCTAAATAGCAGTATCCGATGTTCGAGTGCGTCATTATACGTGATCTGCGCTGCGCAAAGCATTTCCTTATATTGAGATTTTGTATTTCCTTACATTGAGGAAAAAGTAATAAGGTTTCTCTTATATTCCTGCAATTGCTACAAAATATTAGTTTCTTCTTTTGCTTATTAAATTTATACCTGAACACACTTAACATAAACTATAATTGAAACTAAGAATCTTAAATAGATACTTATTTAAGGGAAAGTAGTTAACATTTTATAAGTAAATTTTATTGTTAAGATAATGGAAAAATTAGCCAGTGGCGGCTGGTGGTTCGAAATTTTGGTGGTTTCAGTAGTTGGTTGAGTGGATGGGTGAGTGGTTAAAAGACATTAAACTATCATAATCACAGTTTGATAATAGTAAATTACTATAATTTTATAGCCCTCAAACAACGGCTAACGTTTACCTTGAACCAACGTAAACACTAAATCTGACACGACTTATAAATCAAGAAGGCTGTGCTTATTTCGTACACCAAGTTGCGCTACAGTGCTACTAGTGGAGGGTTGCAGAAACTTTGCAACCACCAAGCTTACGTTGGGAACATAGGACAATTTTTGTGAAGAGTAGCGCACGTCCTCCCATATGTTTGTGTAGTAAGCTCTGCCATTTACTGTTGAAGTTGCAAGCGGCCTACAACTGCCAGCCTGCGCGCCACATTTGAATTGTACGCCAACTTTGCCGCGTAGAATGTGATACGCTCTCCGTTGAAAGTTGTGACACTTTTAGCTGCTTATCGTTTTCGCATATTATTTTATAGTTTATTTATTCTATATTGGTGGTTGTGCAACGCTGCAACGATAACACCAGCTGCCACTAGGTTCTAGCAAAGGAAGTCTAGTTTCTGTAGTCGAAAGGAAGAAGGTTCAATCAGAATTATTTCCAAGAGTTATTCTGATTGAACCTTCTTCCTTTCGACTACAGACTAGGACTTTGGTCTTTTGTTCATTTATTTTCATATTAAATTCTTTCTTCATTACTTGATCCATTGTGTCAAGGATCAGAATCTTTTGTAGATCGTCGTTGCTCTCTGCAGTCACTGACAACTCAAGGTATTACATCGATTTTCATGGAAACCAAAATGCAATATCGCCTTTAGGAAGGTACTCTCTCTGTACCCCTGCCTAGTAACGCGTGTCGTTTTCGCCGTTCGGAACTGCTCACACCTTCCAATTGAAATCCTACGAAGTGCAATTTTTCATAAAAATTATTGATTTTGATTTTAAATTATTTTAAGAATGAAAACATTCTGTCACAAAGTCTGCCGTTAATTTTAAACTTTTCGTACAAAGATGTACGACACAAAATCTACTCATATTAAAATAATTACTATACCGATATAATCATGAATAAGTGCTGAGCGAAGAAAGCAATAGAGCATACTTGTACAATAACCTTTGAACCTCTTGGTACGACCCTTGTCGTTTCTCTTTTTGGACTGAGTGACGTGTTGTAAAACTTGGATAACAAATTCCGTGGTACAGCTACAAAGCAATGTTTCTAGAATTGTTCGAAGAGAATTTGTTGTACAAAACCACAGTTATTGGCCGTACAAGTAACAAAAATTTACCACAAGTTCAGAAAACTTTTTATACACCCTAGGTGTATTAGTAATCTTAGCAGCCACGCAGATGGCTGGCGTAACTTAGTCGTGTGCTACAAGTTATTCCCAGTGAGGTTGCAGCATACAGCGGCCGATTGTTTGTACGACACGTATATTGGCTGTTAATTGTGTTTTCGACACGAACCTGCATGATGGGATAGGGCCATGCAGGGAAACAGTGCGTTGCGGACCCACCGCCGCCAGGTGAGCCCGGGCACAGTCCCGGGATAGATTTGGGTTGTGCCTTACCGCCGATTACCGGTGGCTCAACTCCTTCCGAGAACCCCACCCTGGCGTACGCTGCCTTACGGGGTGCAGGGATTTCCCATTTTCGGCAGTATCAGTGCTGATAATCGGGACAAAGCGTACGTTCAGTGTTAGGGGAGCGCCGGCATGTGTCGGTGCGTGACCTGCGCTGCTGCGAGGCTGTACCCGACTCGAGTGTGGTGGCTGGCCCCCATTGCCTCGTGCTATCGGGTACCGAACGTTCCGTTTTGTATGGACATTCGTGGTCCTACTCAACGTAACGGCCAAGACCGGTAGTATCCTCGCTCGAGGAGAGGGCTCCAGTCCCACTCGCCGACGTGTCCAGTGGACGGAGAAAGGGGATTTTTCTGGGTTGCATTCCCGGATTGTGTGTTTCGTTGGTTAGTGGGTAGATAAAAGTGGTTGAAATTCGGTGTTTCCTGAGGCGAGGGGCCCATGGGCACTTCGGCGCCGGCCCTTAGGAACTGTTAGTTGTGTTGTATGTGATAAGTGTAAACGTTAGAAACTGCCGTGGCGAGTTCCTCAAAATATCTGCGTGCTATATATTTTTCTACGATGTATGTATTTTACCTTTATGTTCCAACAAACTGTAACGCATTAACAATTTTCTGATGATAGGACACATTAAATTAACACTTATTTTAAATACGTTTATTAAAAAAAAAAAAGTTTGAAATAACTGACAACTTATTTTATCCAATATAAATTTTAAGTGATCTAACTACTAGCAAACGACGGATCTTAAAAGAGAAGGTTAATTAATAAATTTAAATTTTTAATAGTGTATAATATGTTTAATGTATAATGTGTTTGTAAATATATGAAACTATTAAATTTAATGTACGCTGCATAAAAGTAATTATTAAAAATGTAAATTTTTACTGTTTCTGTTATCAAATTGATATTCACACAAAAATTCCCAAATCGCCAAGTTTTAATATTTAAAAAGTCCCTGTTCATGACGTAGGAACAAATTAATGGCCAGTCGAGGAATTAGTGCTTCAACATGACGACGAAAAACAAGTTTTACACGTCCTAAGGAAACGAGATAGCTGGTTTAAGGTAAACCACGTAAAAACATGTCTGGAACTTTAGAATGTGAACAGGTAAATGAGCAAAGAAGATGATGATGTTAACATCATACAGAAATAAGTCATCAAGCTTACCAAGATATGGCAGTGGTAACGGAAACCTTACTTTCTCTAACTTGTTTTTTTTTAAGAGTTAAATAAATATTTAAATGACAGCTTGTATTGTTTCAGTTTGCTAGAACCTAGTGGCAGCTGGTGTTATCGTTGCAGCGTTGCACAACCACCAATATAGAATAAATAAACTATAAAATAATATGCGAAAACGATAAGCAGCTAAAAGTGTCACAACTTTCAACGGAGAGCGTATCAGATTCTACGCGGCAAAGTTGGCGTACAATTCAAATGTGGCGCGCAGGCTGGCGGTTGTAGGCCGCTTGCAACTTCAACAGTAAATGGCAGAGCTTACTACACAAACATATGGGAGGACGTGCGCTACTCTTCACAAAAATTGTCCTATGTTCCCAACGTAAGCTTGGTGGTTGCAAAGTTTCTGCAACCCTCCACTAGTAGCACTGTAGCGCAACTTGGTGTACGAAATAAGCACAGCCTTCTTGATTTATAAGTCGTGTCAGATTTAGTGTTTACGTTGGTTCAAGGTAAACGTTAGCCGTTGTTTGAGGGCTATAAAATTATAGTAATTTACTATTATCAAACTGTGATTATGATAGTTTAATGTCTTTTAACCACTCACCCATCCACTCAACCAACTACTGAAACCACCAAAATTTCGAACCACCAGCCGCCACTGGCTAATTTTTCCATTATCTTAACAATAAAATTTACTTATAAAATGTTAACTACTTTCCCTTAAATAAGTATCTATTTCAGATTCTTAGTTTCAATTATAGTTTATGTTAAGTGTGTTCAGGTATAAATTTAATAAGCAAAAGAAGAAACTAATATTTTGTAGCAATTGCAGGAATGTAAGAGGAACCTTATTACTCAATGTAAGGAAATACAAAATCTCAATATAAGGAAATGCTTTGCGCAGCGCAGATCACGTATAATGACGCACTCCAACACCGGATACTGCTATTTAGACCGCCCGTTTTGTCATCGTTGTTTGTCAAAGATACTATCCATTCAGGCGTATATGACTCGACTTCGTTTCTGACCCTTGGCGGAATGAAGTACAAGAGTAAGGCGTTGTAGGCCCAAGCGTGTGGTACGGCTTGTGTGTAATAGATTTGAGGGGAGCGCGGTAATGATGATATATGTACGGGAGAGAGGGCAGAGTACAGAGTGGTGTGTTTATATATTTACTAGAGGCAACCAACAAAAGAGTAAAGCCCGTCGCCGTGGCGAACGTAATCAATCTTGTCGTCATTGTGTACTTCAAACATAAGAGTGTCTGCACATTTACCTTAACGTGTGCGTCATATTCGTCTTCTACCTTCGTCTCCGTATTCTGTTCTTCTACTCTCCTTCTTATTCATCACAATTTTTAATATTTTTCTTACTCTTCGGCTTTATCTTCATGTTTTTATATACTTTTAATTTTTTCGTCTTCTCTTAATGTGTTATTCTTCTTTCTCTTCCTCTTCCTTCCGTATCCAAATCGCCGGCGTTTCAGCCATCTGCCAGAGTAATTATGTTTTTCGTTGTTTAATGCTAACTCTCAGTTTATATAAAGGTCCAGTCAGAATAACTCTTGGAAATAATGTTCTCCAGGCAGTTAAAGAATATAACTGTCTAGAAATTAAAATCACAAGTGATGGACTTAGCAGTAAGGAAATTATAAGCAGAATTATCCAGGCTAAAATTGCTTTCAACAAACAGAAAAACCTCTTCACTTCAAACACTATCAGCCTAAAAATAAGGAAGAATCTAGTAAGGGCATACGTGTGGAGTGTTTTCCTAAACGGGAGTGAATCTTGGACAATTGGAGAAAGTGACAAGAAAAAACTCCAAGCATTTGAGACCTGGTGCTACAGAAGAATATTCAAGATAAGCTGGAGGGAGAAAATACCGAATGAGGAAGTCTTTAGAAGGGGTCGGGAGGAGTAAAACTTTCTACGAAATTTAAAAGTAGAAGAGCTAAGTTTATAGGGCATATACTACGACACAATGGATTGGTTAAGAGAATAATAGAAAGAATTATTGAAGGGAAGAATCACAGAGGACGACCCCGTTTAGACCACATGAAAGAGCGTATGGTGGATATAAACTGCACATCATATTTTAAGTTGAAAAGAAAAGCAGAGAAGAGTGAAGAATGGCGAGCTGCTGCCAACCAGCCTATGGGCTGCTAACCTAGAAGAGACCTTGAGTTGTAGCGAGGAAACGCCGAACTCGTCACTGTAGGGTCGCTCCTTTCTTGACACGTGCAGATTACCCCTAAATAGTCTGCGTCATTAACCGATCAAACCAGAAGTATTAGGTTATCTGTCTCGCAATACTATATGAAAAAGGTATGTACTGTTTGCCTACGGCGTCAACATCGCTTTTTGTAGCGTAATTCTCAAACTGCATCACATCCTCCTTGCTCTACTTAACGATCTCATGTTTCCCGTTCGAAACTTTGTGCGACCACGTCCATGTAACATGATATCCAAATTTTAGATGCTGTTGGTAGTAATATTCCACCTCTAACTCTGTTCCGGTTCCTGTGTATCTGTCTGTTCGTCTGCTTTGTCTTTATGTATGTCTCTCTCTCTCTCTCTCTCTCTCTCTCTCTCTCTCTCTCTCTCTCTCTCTCTCTCTCTCTCGATCATATACCATTTACAAACTGGTATTATGGTGTACACAAGTTGTACGCTACGGGTGGCCATCTTCTGAAGACGTCGAGACGTCGTATTAATCGTCCTCTGTTTAGAATCCGTGTTCCCTTTCAAATCTGTTTCTGAATCTATTCGATTCAAGAATTTTTGCCTCCTCTAAGGACAAAAATTCGTATGCAGGTTGTCTGACCACAAACGTGGAGAAGGTAATAGAACAACGAATTCGTTATATTCAAGACATTTCATAGAAGACAACCGTAAGTTTGTTAATCCTTTGGAAGACTACGAAATTGTAAAAGTAGTAAATAACACAGTTGAAAGGAAGCTTAGGGAGGAGTTAGAAATATTGGAAGAAGGAGAAAAAGGGTTAGACAATTTAATTAATACTAAAATTAAATTTGATAATGATTATGATAATTAAAATTAAAAATGATAGAGGACAGATAGATAAGATTAAGAATTAAATTGCAGAGGACTAATTGGATGTTTTTAAATAAGGGTGTTTAACTAGCCCAGATGTGGGGGAGAAAGACGGGTAGGTTTAAAAGGAATACACACACACACACACACACACACACACACACACACACACACACACACACACACACACACACACACACACACACACACACCACTGAAACACAAGGAATTTGCTAGAAAAATATGTAACTGTCCAGATGGTGGGACAGGGCTCAGAGGGGGGAAGGGACATTGAATTATAGCTTGTTGTGTGTGAGCAGGGTGTGGTGGGGTGGGGGTGAAGGGTTTGTTTTTATGCTATTTGTTCACTTCCGATCTGACGATGAGCTGTGAAGCTTGAAAGCGCTAATCGGAATATTTTTATATAGTGGTGTGCAACAGTGATAATTCTGCTTGTGATTTTTACCACTAACACAACTTTCTTCATTAAAAAAAATATCTTTTTTGTGTATATATAGGTATAACGTGAAAATAAACGTTGCGGAATAAGCAGTTAATTTCATTATTTCTGCTCCATTTAGTTAGAAATTGCCAGTAGAGCCTCGTGAATAAATTATGAGATAGTGACTGCGCGGTTGGTTGGCACGCAACTGCGTTCGGCTGTGGCGGCGAGACGGAGAAAGCTGGCAGACGTGTCCCGTCAAATGAAACTTTTATGCAGTTCTTCACAGTGTACGTTACTTGCAACCGTTCTACACACTCTCAAAATGAACAGAAAATCATTAGCTAACTTTCCTTGAAATAGGAATCACTTCGTTATCTGTAATTTTAAATATGCGGTCTCTATCGTAGCGTGTATAAACTTTTCCCACACACGCAACTATCCACATATTTTCTCATAATTTATATAAATTTCTTTGTGTTTTTCATTAGAAGATTTTTTTGAAAATGTATTACATGTGTTTCGTGTTTGTGTAAGTCCGATTACAATGAGCATAGACTTCATAGATTTTAGTAGGTAATTCTCTACCGATTTTGAAAATTAAATTACTACGATTTTTATATATTTTTTACATTTTGTAATGTGTGGAGGGTTGCTTTATATGGTGCAGAGATATGGACACTGAGGAAGGAGGATAAGAAAAGACTAGAAGCATTTGAGATGTGGGTTTGGCGAGCAATGGAAAAAGTAAGGTGGGTTGATAAAGTAAGGAATGATGAAGTTTTAAGAATAATAGGGGAAGAGAGAAGAATCCTAAAGATAATAGAAAATATGAAAAGAAATTGGTTAAGTCATTGTTTAAGAAGATACTGCTTGCTTACAACAGAGATGGAGGCTGTCATAGAAGGAGAAAAAAGAAGAGGGCGAAGAAGAATGAAAATCAGAGGATGTTACAAAAAACGAAAAGACTGGCATACGATAGGACAGCTTGGAGAGCTTTTACCAGTTGAAGACCTGCCTTAGGGCAGAAAACCAAAAAATAATTACATTTTAAATGCTGAAGTAAAACAAGAAAAATTAAGTGAAAATCAATGATGAAAAGAAATGTAAAACAAGAAATTACAAGTGCTCCAGGCGAGGTACATGTTGAAACTCTACGGTTAAGGACTACTGTTGATACGTTCTCTTCGATAAAAAAGAAACTAGTAAGCCGCCCAAAAATATGGATACACGGTGTAGGTAATCAGTATCTTGCGGCGGTAGTTTAAGCGCGAGCGAGTACACTGTAATGATGATTTATTTGACGCTCCGTTCTACACCTTATCAGTCCACGGTACAGTACATGCGTCGACCTGTTAGACCAGACATCGTATGTATAATCAATCTTGTCACCACCGTCAGCGTCGACATGACGTTAACAAGTGCAAGACAAAAACAATACACCACCGCCACCACTCGTGTCTCAAGGGTAATTTATTATTGTGAAAATAAATTTTTAATCTCAGCTTGTACGAAACTGCCGTATTATTATTTTATACAGTCTAGAATGTAACGTAGCGTAATAATACTCGTATTTTGTACTATAGTCAACTCACAGGTTTCTCACTATATAAAATCCTTTATACTACTGTTACTAATAATAATAATCGTCATCATCATCATTATCATTATCATCAAGTTAATAATTTTGGAGGGAATAGAAAAATTGATATAAGTTATATGCTTAAGAAACTGGCAGAAGAATATGCAAAATGGGGTATCGAAATAAATACCTCAAAAACTGAGTACCTTATAGTAGGAGGTGAAGGTCAAGACCTAGAACTAGGAACAAAAGTGATCAAAATATTAAAAATTTCAATTATTTGGGTGTAACAATGACATCGGATGGTGACAGCAACCAAGAAATAAAAGTAAGAACTGGACAAGCTGAGACAGCAACAAAACAATTAAACAGTCTGCTTTAGAGTCCACGAATAAAAAAAAGAAACAATTAAATCAGAATATATAAAACTATAGTCGAAAGTACAGGCCTATATGGTGCAGAACCGTGGGAAATTATTAAAAGAAATAAATCTAAAATAAGAGCTATGGAGATGGATTACTGGCGGAGGTGCTGACTAACAAGACTAGATACAGCGATAAATGTAGAGATAAGACAAGCGATGGGAATCGACATTATAGAAACAATAGAAGCAAGAAGACTGAATTGGTTCGGACACCTAAAAAGAATGTCGGATGAGAGGTGGCCAAGAAATGTATGGGAAGACTCCACCCTCTAGAAGACAAAAAAGGAAGACCTAAACACTCATGGAAAATGGACGTCGAAGATGCAATAAATGCAAGAGGACTTACAGAACAGGACTGTTTAGACCGGCGCCAGTGGAAGCTAGGATGCGAGAGGCGGCGCCAGCCGTAATTAAAATGCAAAAAGAAGTAGAAAAATACGTTATATGTAGTCGGCGGGTTATATACAATTGTTATTCTACCCCCCCCCCCGGGTGTGTCCGCTCTTTCCCTCTTCAGGTCACTCAACCCTGAATCGCAGCCAGAATTACTTCAAGGTATCTCCTATGTACTCACGAGAGCTCGTATTTCTTTACATAAGTTTATGTAATGATATTAATCCAGCTCTCTCCTCTTATCTTTGAGGACCCCTTTGACATAAGCGCTAAGGTAGTTTCAGAGATCCTCTGAAGCTAGCATCGTCCTTACAACAATCTCCGCAGCGATGTCGCCTGTCTCCGTCAGAAATAGTCCTTTTCTGTCCGCCTGCCATTTTCTACAATGAAGGAACGTATAGTAAGGAAATAAATAGTACCACATCGCTGAGTGCTTACGTGATTCCGGGCACACGGCGAGCGAGCCTCTTCCAGATATTTACCGGACATTCTGCGCGGCAGAGTAACGTAACGTTCTGGATTCTTCTAGATTGTATGTGCCCCCCCCCTTCCAGACGTGTCCTCGACTACTCTACTGTACCAGCATCCATGCCTGATAACTCGCTACATTGTTAGGTCTTACAGGTTTATACACGTCCTTGCTTCTTCTATTTCCCTTTTACAAATTTTCCTGTTCGGCATTAGTTCCTGGATCTTACAACTTCTATACTTTCTAAGACTGTCATTGCCTGATTCTTCCACGAACTATTCTCTCCTTCTTCCTCTCACCCCGCGTGACTTTTAGATGGTGATCTTCTTTAAAGCTGTTCTTCTTTCCCTTCTGCTCATGTGCCTATACTAGCGAATACTTTGGGCCTTTCTCGCTATACAATATATTTTCTTTTCACAATGTTTTACCCTCCGCATTCATTTTCTGTTATTTTCTTTATCATGCACCCTCGTTACAACCTGACTTTTGAATATTCGTATCTTTTCTTCATCTTACCTTATCAAGAACGTTGTATCCCCGCATATGTCTTGCAAACAACCGCAGACTGCCCAGAGAAACATGGAAACAATTGTGTTAGGAATAATACATATAAAAAAGGAACACAATTAGATACATGCGTAACCAAACTAAAATATTTGATTTAAGAAGAATATGTAAACTAAAATAGAATTAAGAAGAATAAATAAAGCTGGGTAGATTGGTGGGAAAAACATATAACGAGACCAGAAAGACGACTCCTCTTTGCATGATGGAGGAACGATGTAATTAAATACGACGTACAGAAACCTGGACAAGTATTGATCGGGAGAAAATCTGTGGAAGCATTCGGTCAGCAATCGTCATGATTGTAATAATTAGCCTACACGCTATATCAGTATACGTTTTTTGTACTTGTAAAACTGCTATTTATTTTTACGAAGAATTGTGTGACGAGTTAAAACTTAGCAGTTTAGTCGACAGCATTAACGCAGCGCTGCCGCCGCTGTTCGGAGAAAAACAGCAGCAGACACTAAATTAATTAAGTTTCCTTACCATAATGAACAACAACAGGTGACAGACACACGTACCGCGTTAAGCAAACATCACGTCGCTTCGAGACGTATCGATACCCGCCCGTTGTTTGCTATCTATTCACCACTCCTATTTAAATATTGTAACATTACATTTGGCATAGCTTGATATCGTACCAGATTTAATGAAGATCATGGATAAGAAACTTAACAAGAAGAAACATATCTTTTAAAAATGATAGTGAAGATGAACGAATGACAAATTTAGACTGACTTGGACTATAACTGACCGTACCCAAATTAATATTTAGGTAAAGTGATGCAAAATACCCCGATGATGACATGAAGTTCAAATAATTAAAATAATAATACTTATAAAGACAGACAGCATTATGTACCATTAATATAAGTAAACAAATGGTTTTATTAAATGTATCAAAATATAAAAATAATCAAAATACAAATTGAGGGATAATAGGCCCAAATATACAATATAATATAAAATAATATATTAGTAAAGTGTTAACTAAATGATATAATGAAATAATACAACAAAACAATTATTATAGATACATGGAAACATGCAACTAACTGTAAATAATAGTGGACATAATGTTATCAAGAAAATAATGTATAATCTAATAATAATTCTCAAATGTATAAAAAGAAACAGAAAAAGTACCGTACCTAGTACAGCAATGGCTGAACTACCTAGGAAAAATGGAAAAAATAAAAAAATCATTATTAAATGATTAAACTTTCCTTTTTATGTTCTTAAAACACATTTAAAGTTGTGTTGATGTTATTTATAGTTTTATTAAATAATATATGTATGATATGCCTTATGCAGTATGTATGTAACCAGGCATATACAAATTGTTTAATCACAAAATGTGAATTATGTTTTTTTATGTTGTTACTGTAATAATTATTGTTATATTTTTAAATGATAATACTAATAGAGTTATAGGGAGTAGTTTTGATGGTAGTAGCATAATTAATAGGTGTTACAATAACAGAAAATAGAAATTTAACATGTCAAGACCTAGGCCTATAAAAACTTTGGCATTTTGTAAATTTTAGGAAATACATTTAGAATTTTATAAAACAAATGTTGTAATATGGATAGGTTTATAATTAATAGTATAGACAACAAGTATGGAATCGAAATAATTAGTTTTAAGTTATTTAAGAAAAATTCAGATAGCAAAAAATGTAACATCAGTATTTCTTAAGCAAAAATAGGCATGTTTAGTGTCTATATGTCACAAATGTTAAGACCATAATAATGATTAAATTAGTTTTAAATTCCCAATCAGTTAAAAAAAGGTATACTAATTTAAAAGTTTTGACCTAATTCAGACATTGAAATAATGAATTTGTATGACAATGTATATCTGAATCAACCAACCAGATTTCAAGTTTTACCTTAGCAACCGGAAATTCAGATAAATAAAATAGGAACTTCTTTAACAACCGTCATTGAGGACAGATGCGTTATAAAAACGTCTCAGATAATTACATTTTAATTAGTAAAAACACCTACCAGACTTTGTAAAACGAATTGGTATAGTCAATACTAAATATTATAATAACAAAAGAATGTCAAGAATTTAATTCAGAAGAATTTAGATCCGGGGAGAAGAAGCAAAGAAGACTTGGACCCTATCGTCATCCTGGAAGAATAAAGAAGAGGATCTGGGTGAATTGGAATAATTTATCATCTTATATGTGACAACACCTACACTTGTGTACACAACTATTTAGGAATTAAACAATAAATAAAACTACAGGCACTATTCTACACCAACATTAAAGAACACTTGAAAATAACACCAATTGAGTATTACACCTTTTTTGAACACCATAAAAACTTTAACGATAACTAATAAGCATCTAAACTGTTCATAACCTATAATAGTGAGTAACACATACACGACTACCAGTTTGCACTATACACATCAAAACCTTGTAATATCCTTATATTGTGAAGTTTGTATTTTGATTTTAAGAGTTGTATTATTTGTTTAACCATAATTTCCGAACCAAATACGCCCTGAGATTATTTATTTCATTGAAATAAAAACAAACTGCATCATTCTTTTGCTTGTCGAATCCAGCATAGAGCACATTATTTTAGTTACTACCAACTTATGAATGAAGACGCATAATTTTGTCATAATTGTAATTACAGTAAAGAAAAACGAGAAGTAATTAATCAATACTTCATTTGAATAAAGATTGTTAAAAGGAATATATCTGTTTGGTGTTATCTTTGCATTATTATTACTGTTTCAATTAAGAATTACGATAACATAGCACAGCGGACGGAGCAACTGTTGGCAACTCCGAGTGACGTCATTGGAACTAGATGCATAGTGGGAGTGAGCGGCAGAATACAACCGTAGCATAATAATTTATCGTTCAACATATTTATTATTATTGTTACAAATTGACGAACCCAACAGTGGGGCTTAAGATCGAACAATTTATTTATAATAATAATTGATATAACTCATCTCCTCTTGTAATTATTGTTACAATATTAAAAAATCCTTTTTATCTGTCGTATTCTACAGGTAATATAGGTTAAAGCTTTCAGTTATTATTAAGTCTCGCCGCTTACATCACATTGTATGTATGTAATTAAGTCTCGCCGCTTACACATGTATGTATCAGTTTTTAAGATACTTCGCAACATAGTCTTCGCATTCAAAATTTGTCAAATTACATACGTGTATTAAGGTTGACGCGTATTTCGTAACACATAAAGTTATACTGAGTTATTGACTCAATAAAGCAGCAAACACTCTCGATATCTTTGAAAGAAAAATATCACGAAGAATCCTGGGTCCAGTTAATGACGTACACGGTTGGAGAATGAGATATAACTTTGAAGTGTATTAAATTTTATAAAGAACCACCGCTAACACAATACATAAAACTACAGCGTCTAAGGTGGGCTGGTCATGTAGCCAGGATGGGGGAAGACAGAATACCACGAAAACTATTGAATACCAGAATTCATGGAAAAAGACCAGTGGGAAGACCGAAGAGTAAATGGGAGGAGCGGTGGACGAGGATGCGAAAGAAAAACTGAAAGTGCGTTCCTGGAGGAGGATGGCTACCGACAGAAAAGAATGGGGAAAAATTGAAGGAGGCCAGGGCCCAACAAGGACTGTAGCGCCATAGGAGAGAAGAATAGACCTAATAATTTCAAATTTATTGGCTAAAAACTATAGGCGTTTGTACGTTCAGATGACATTACGCAGGAGGTAGCGCAGCTGAAAATCGATATATCCATGTATGTGATAGGCCTACATAATATTCTATTATTATGACAGTAATTAAGTGATATGAAACAATCCTAAAGCTGAGTTTGTCCGACCACATACATGCTTTGTTTGCTTTGTGTAAGCAAATAATTTTTGTAAAATTGATGAGAGCTTTGCAAAATAATACTGGTGAAAATATAAAATTTTTAGAAG
Source organism: Magicicada septendecula (assembly GCA_034769895.1). NCBI lineage: Eukaryota > Metazoa > Arthropoda > Insecta > Hemiptera > Cicadidae > Magicicada > Magicicada septendecula. The sequence goes on from CM068370.1 coordinate 78,292,644, forward strand.
TACTTAGGTACAACCTATTAAAAATCATAATTGGGGCGCAGGTCCCTTCGATCGTCTTTTTTTTTAAAGTTGAGGTTTGTACAAAGATGTTACAACTGCACACAATTTAAACGTTGGTTATCTTTTATTTTTTTCTGAGTTTGCAATGATTCTCTTGAGCCCAGTAGCGTGGCGTCCATGTAACAGCTGTTGCCGGCGGCAACAGTACAAGGAATGAAATAAAATAAAATTAATTATATCACAGAATAAATACTTTAGTTATTAAATAACTTGAAATGCGAACAATATTAGTAGGGAAACTTGAAGGAAAACCATAGCATTGCTTTCGAACTGCTGGACACTTGCACCATCTTGTGTTGCCGGCTCAGACATCGGCATTGTTTTACTGCGTGTGGTCATTGACCTTGTAGTAGTTGTCACTGTAAAAACTGTAGAGGAGGAAATATTCGTCCACCCAATGTGTTGACGCTGTATAAACCGGCAAAACGCTCGTTAGCAGCTATCTTAGTTTTCGGAATCAATGTGCAGCAGTTACTAAGTACCTATTTGTGTTTTGTTCGTTTACTCATGTGTTTCTCTGTTTGTCTTTATTATTTTTAATTCGATTATTTGTGTCCTGATTTATTCTGTGTAAGTATAATGGAGTCAGATCCCGTTGAATCGGGACCCTCTTCTTTTGCCAGCAAATGATAGAAAATACTCTAAAGAAATATTTCGGCTCTAAGAAAATCACTTCGTATAGAGCCATTCCACATCAAATCAACGCAGGGTATAAACCTGACCATCTCAGAATTTGATGAAATTTGGTATGTAGGTAGTCCTCATGGAGATTAATAAAAATACAAATTTTTTTTTTCAAATATCTCAAACAGTTTAGAAATTACGGCTATGTAAAGTTTTCAAAAAACGGCCAAAAACGCACGTCCGACATATTTTGAAATCACCACAGCTGCTCTCCTAATTGAGCTAGAGAAATGAGAGTGATGTTATTTTACTCAGTTTTTCATGCAGTTTTCAATGATATACAGCACAACATACCTTTTCATAAAAAGTTTTTTTGTAAACACAAAATCAAAATTTTAAATTTAATTTTCTCAAAAAGTGCATTTTTGAAAATTTTTTAAAAATTCCTACAAATAGTTTAGACCTTTGGTAAGTGATTCTCGAAATTTCAAAGTGGGAGGCTAATGGGTTTATAGTTAAATAATAATTTTAAAAAAGAGCGTTTTATAAAACTGATAGTAGGCCTAGATATTAAAACATATTTCATTACTATATTAAATTATTTATACACTTTACATTAAATCTTTAACACTTACATCTTTAGCAAAATTTTATGTAGAACTTGATGATAGAGCTTGTGAAGTTGTTGTGTCATTCAAGCGTATCAAAGATTTGTGTAAAAATATTCTCTGAAGATACAACAGAAGGAACAGTGATCATCCAAAAATCCTCAGAAAAACTACAAATGTCAGAAGTAAGCGGTTATATAACGGCCGTATATGACCAAAAGTGGTGGCTGGCATATGTGTTGGAGAAGAATGAAGAAGAGGATGAACTAAAAGTGACATTTCTACATCCTGCTGGCCCTTCATCATCATTTTCATATCCAAGGAAGCCGGACGTATTGTGGATATCACTGACAGACGTGCTTAGCAAAGTTGATCCTACAACTCCTACTGGAAGGATTTATGTAATAACACCTGAAAAAGCCACAACAACTTCACAAGCTCTATCATCAAGTTCTACATAAAATTTTGCTAAAGATGTAAGTGTTAAAGATTTAATGTAAAGTGTATAAATAATTTAATATAGTAATGAAATATGTTTTAATATCTAGGCCTACTATCAGTTTTATAAAACGCTCTTTTTTTAAATTATTATTTAACTATGAACCCATTAGCCTCCCACTTTGAAATTTCGAGAATCACTTACCAAAGGTTTAAACTATTTATAGGAATTTTTAAAAAATTTTCAAAAATGCACTTTTTGAGAAAATTAAATTTAAAATTTTGATTGCGTTTACAAAAAACATTTTATGAAAAGGTATGTTGTGCTGTATATCAATGAAACCTGCATGAAAAACTGAGTAAAATAACACCACTCCCATCTCTCTAGCTCAATTAGGAGAGCAGCTCTGGTGATTTCAAAATATGTCGGACGTGCGTTTTTGGCCGTTTTTTGAAAATTTTACATAGCCGTAATTTCTAAACCGTTTGAGATATTTGAAAAAAAATTTGTATTTTTATTAATCTCCATGAGGACTACCCACATACCAATTTTCATCAAATTCTGAGATGGTCAGGTAAAATTTTTAATTTTAGCGCGTTGATTTGATACGGAATGACCCACTAGAAAACATTTGAATTAATTTTTAGGCTTACCACAACCAGCAACAGCAATTATGTACCCACCCCACGCCACTGCTTGAATAGATTTAAGATCTTTTATAACTCAAACGTAGTCGTAAATTATAGGATACTACACGGTCAATACAACTGAATTTTAAGAGAAATTTTCAACTTAATTGAAAGGTTAAAGGGAAAGAACTCTTGAAGTACAGGTACTACTTTCTCCATCGATGGTAACATTCCACATTTTATGCACTAACAATTGTAACAACAAAGTGAACAAGTGGCTAAGTGTAATGTGCAAAGCACATAAATTTTACTCGACTTCTCTAACGTCAGAATCACAATGAATAATTAATTCTCCGTTGTCCTGAATTTAAAGAAGAGCGCCGAACACTACACCTGTCAATGTGAATTCTTCTTCTTCTTCTTCTTCTTCTTCTTCTTCTTCTTCTTCTTCTTCTTCTTCTTCTTCTTCTTCTTCTTCTTCTTCTTCTTCAGCGGCGCGTCAACCCATTACTGAGTCAATGCCTCCTGGCTGAGAAACTGATAAAAGAGTTGCACCGATTTGTTCTGCATATAAAAGAGTTGCACCGATGGGATATGTGAATTCTCCGATCGAACCCCCAACCTGTAGGACCAGGAACTTTAATTTGAGGGTGCTCTTCCCCTAGAGAGTTACTTTCACCTCAGCTGACGAGCTCTTTCTCCCCGGTAGCAGTAGGCTAACTGACTCATCCCATGTGTGCAGCCGTTGGGCTACTATAGCGTCCTCCACCTCCACACTAGATGCACATACTGCCAGGCCAGGGGGGGCAGGATACCCCAGACTGCTCTGACAGAACCCCCACCTCTCGTTTGCTTACCGATCCACTCCACCGAAGGGATGGGTTACCACAACCTTGGAGTGGATTGTTCGGCGTAACAGGGTCCACCGACATGTAGGTGAGAGTGGAGTTGGGGCGGAGAGGCTGGTGCATTTCTCTTCTATGAAAGCATATGTTCGCGTTACACCCCCTTTGGACCCCAGTTAACGTGAACATTTATACAAATTTTGAAATCTAAAGGAAAACAGTATTAAGTTAATAGGAAAAGTAGTTATTTTGCCTAACTGATGTCTTATTCAATAACATTGTCTCCGCCGTAAGCTCAACTGTACGTGCAAATGATAATAGAATCATTTCCTTGTAAAGACATCGTCAGTGATTACATTGTTATATGTTAGCGAACTATTAAATAGCTCAATTCAATAGCAAAGACAATAGTAACGTCAGCTTTACTAAACGCATGTGTCCAAATGACACGAAATGCAACAACCTATTAGATAAAGGAGATAGTACAAATCAGTTCTGACTGTTCAGAATTTTATTTGGCGTTCTGCCCTAAGGCAGGTATTCAAATGGTAAAAGCTCTTCAAGCTGTCCCATCGCATGCCAGTCTTTTCGTTTCTTCGTAACACCCTCTGATTTTAATGCTATCTATCAACTTCATTCTACTACGCCCTCTTCTTTTTTCTCCTTCTATGACACCCTCCATGGCAGTTGTAAGCAAACAGTCTCTTCTTAAACAGAGACCTAACCAATTCCTTTTCCTATTTTCTGTTACCTTCAGGATTCTTCTCTCTTCCCCTATTCTTCTTAAAACTTCATCATTCCTTATTTTATCAACCCACCTTACTTTTCCCATTGCTCGCCAAACCAACATCGCAAATGCTTCTAATCTTTTCTCATCCTCCTTCCTCAGTGTCCATGTCTCTGCACCATATAAGCAACACATAACATTTGGCCAACATTTTCCTTAAATTCTTATTAATTTTGCCACACAGCAGTCTTCTTTTCCCATTAAATACCTCTTTCGCTATACCAATTCTTGCTCTAATTTCACGAGTGCAGGTTATATCTTCACTTATCAGGCTTCAAACATATTTAATCAACTCCACCTGTTGTGTTTTGTCTTGCCCTATCTTTATGTTTACCCTTTTCCCTCCTCTGCTAATCACCATATACTTAGTTTTTCCTCATTAATCCTCGTTCCATATTCCTTGCATACTAAATTCAAATCTCTTATCATTTCATTCATTGTCTCTTCCTTTTCTGCTAAAAAATGCACGTCATCAGCAAACTTTATACATTCAATTCTTCTTCCACCGACATTCACACCTCTTGTTTGGTCAAAGCACTTCCTAATCAAGTCATCAAGGTAAATGTTAAATAAAATGTTCAGAATAAACAACGTCAATTATAACAAAGAATGATACTAGGTTTTCTAATTATAACGAACAACATTAACGCTATGACACAAATCGCAAGTGAACTGACATATCAAGAATGTCAGAGTAGTAACAACGTTAGTTAGACGCTACAACGACGGTCTGTTCTATTTATTGCTCATTACGCATGCCAGTGTTTGGTGATACGTCGTCACGTTCCCGTCCGTAACCAACGCCATGCTATATAATTGGTTTATTATGTATCGAATTCTGGGGCAATATAAATCTCAAGCAATAAAATTAAGAATCGAAACAGAATCCAGTGAAATTTTGTCGATACCGAGGTAAAGATAATTCAAAATACTGAGTTCAGAATTTTAACAATCTAGTTCAGAGATAACTGCTGCCAAACACGTTAAAAATATATGCAATTATTTTATTATACGTGCTTGCGCGCGCGCGCGCGCGTGTGTGTGTGTATGGAAAAAATTCTTCGGTGTGTTCCGATTAGAAATCTCCCGCTGTTCTTGTCTATCTAATGATGAAAATGATTATCTTCTAATCCTTTTTCCCTCATAACCACGTTACTCCATTTCTCCAACTACTGCTCTGTCTTCCTAATTTTTTCTAATTTTCTCCTGTTATTTTGACATGTGATTGTTGAAAGTACAATACATTTTACCGTGGCTCAGAAAGCGAAATTAACAGGAGAAGGTAACAGAAGGAAAACAACTTCCATCAGTAGTTCTGGTATTGAGCCTCATGCAAATACCTGAAGTGAAATAACGTCAGTGGGTACTTTTGAAGTAAAATTGTTGGATTAAATTGTCCTCTTTTATATCCTTGACACGATTTAGAGGTAACGTAGGTAGGCTACGTTATTTTAACCGCACGGTGCTAGATTTTAACTTTCCCAGTTTACAAAGCCGCGAACCAATTAGGGCTTCGGCTCAATGTGGTAAAAAAACGATCCACTACGAGAAAGATTTGAATCCATGACGCCTCAAATATATTAGCAGTAATTAAATAGTTAAAATATAACTTAGTAGCCTAAATTTAAGAAAATCGAATCCCAGACCTCTAGGTTAGTACTCAATTGCCATACGCTCTGGAGTATCACTTCGATATATGAAAATTCGATGTGTATGCCTATAATAATTTTAACTTTTCTTTACCGAAGAAAAAAAAAACATCAAAACATTGGTTGTGAAAAGCCAATGTTAGTTTGATAGATTTCAACCATCTACAAAAAGGATTCGATACTTTTTAACCATTTGTTGGTTTTATTACTCCTAACACATTTTCCAGTATCTGCCGAAATTAAACTGATAAAAACATAAATTTTGATTATTTTGGAATGGGATATGTGACATTTATGTTGTACATTAAAAACATCGCGGTTACAGTATGAAGTTAGTTACCGTATTTTGACATCAGAGGTTGACAACGGTCGAAGTCCCGTGTGTGAAACTACTCGTCTGCGGTCGCGCGTCTGCCACTCTGTCGCGGTGTGAACATTACACTTTGCGCGCCACAATTATGTTTTCACCTGTGTTGTACTGCTGAATGTGCGGCGATGACAATTTGTACTGTCACCAGCGGTTTGTGCTTACTGATTTCAATCTGACCTGAAACTATCGCGTTATTTAAGGCTCTTTTACATTTTAATGCGGTTTCTTGGCCAAACAATTGACATTTCTTGTATATCATTCCATTCCAAATGAGACAGTTACTTTATTCTGTTGTTTTTCTCCTTTTTTTCTACGTCTCAATTCTTTCTCTTCTTGCATCTTTCCCCTAGTTCATTACTTTTTGGTACCGTGAAGAATAATTGATTGCAGGTCTTGTAATACCAGGCATGTCGGATATGTGACCTTGACTATTGAGTAGTTAATTAAGTGCCCTCAGAAATAATCATCATCATCATCATCTTCAAGCATTAAACAAAGAATGGTTTGTTCCGGTCTCAAATAGGCAAAGATTAGAGTTGGTCACTCCAGCGCTTCCTCGGACGTCCCATACCTCTCCGTTCCCTCGGCTTGTTGTTTCATAGTTGTTTGGGGATGTGGCAGTCATCCATTCGGCAAAGATGTTTCCACCAATTCAGCTGAAAAAGGGCGATCCTGTCGAGTATACTCATAATATTCAGTTCCTACCATATATCTGTGTTTCTTCTATGATCATGGAGAGTATACCCTGCCACGTGCCTGAGAAATCTTAAGAAATAATAATAAAGTATCGAATACGCAATATTTAGTGATTGGTGACGAAGTGGAAGATTTAAGTACTACAAAATGGCCACAGAAAGTACCAAGGATTATAACTATTTGCGAATACAGTAAACTAGTAATAGAATACGTGGTGATGAAGTACTACGGAGAATAGCTAGAGGGAGAATGATAACAGACTTTACTCGGTGTAATGTAATAAGACCATAGTAATAAAGAAAGCTGTAAATGTATAAGTCGCTAATAATAAAGTTCAGCTTCTTATGACTCCTGAGCTTGGGCACTAAATAAGGGACCTTAAAAGAAGAATATTTTTCATGGAAACTAATTTAAATAAGACATTTTTGTGTCACACCTCTAGGTAATTATAAATCGGCACTTTTATAGAAAGATTACAGGTAGAAATTGACACTGAAATACAGAATACGAGAGAAAGGACTATCATAGTATGAACACACGAGAATTATGAAGGAGAAATGATTACCTAAGAAATATTTTAAACTTTTTCTTTTTTTTTAAATGTATTTATTTATAAGATCTTTGCAATAGGAACGGTCATTAGCGACCACAAAAATTATAAAAAAGAATTTGTACAGATTCTTATACAGATGCAGTAACATATATTAAATATCTTTTCAGATACCAAATAATGTAAATATAAAAAAAAAATTTTTAACGTTTAAAAGAAGCCAAAATGTCGCAAAGATATATGGAATCAAAGTAAAGTTGTAGAAAAAATTAAGCGAATACGCTTTGAAAAGTAAAGAAAACTTATAGAAACGCGCACGCGCTCACTCACACACACAAACACACATATGCTTGCGTGATAGTGCGTGTGAATGCGTTCACGTGTGTGTACACAGAAAAGATTAAATGGAATAACATAAATATTTGAGACATCTTATTTTATTTAACAAATATGATTTAAAGAATTATTTGTTTCTTTAACAAGTGTAATTATTTACTTTAAAAATTAATTAAAATAAATAACATTCAAATTGTAAGTAAAATCTAACTGTGCAAATTGAGAAGAAATATACTTGTAATAAACTGAAATATTTAGAGTCTTAGGTCAGATAATTTTTCAGATGTGACCTAGATGAAATGGGGGAAATCGGGCATATCAGAGTATCGATGAGGAATCATCAAACAATGTTCCGTAGTGTATTAGTCTTGATAAAACGTGTTATTCAAGAGACGCAGTAAAAGAAACTCCTTAAAATAATTGAACGTAATCAAATAATTAGAACCGAATTCTTGAAAATCCGTTCTAAAAGTTACATCGCTAAGAATTAAATTATATAAGAATTTATATAATTCTATATCTCGGATCATGTAGAAGGTGCCTAATCGAAATAATGAAATAAGAAGCGTAAAATTTCGAGGAAGCAATTGTCGAAAAATTATAGAAGAATTTGAATATAACGTAGTTAGTAATAGTGTCACGTTAAATGAATGGCTCGAGGCAGGTGTCATTAAACATATTATCGTGGGTCCCAAGGGAAACTAAAATTTAGACAACTTCTACGATGGAGATAATTCCTTACAAGAAGAAGAAATGAGTAGTCAAGACAAATGCTCAGACCGAAATTCACAGAGGGAAGGAATGACTCACTTCTTAAAATAAAGTAAAAGAAGAAGAAGAAGAAGAAGAAGAAGAAGAAGAAGAAGAAGAAGAAGAAGAAGAAGGTTTAAATGAAACAAATAAACATTAACACAAGTTGGTCGCTTAAATAGAACACTTAATTTTAATTTTAATTTGAATTTTGAGATCTATACTATATTAATGTAAAATGTAGGCCCTAAATATACTCATTCATTCAAACCTTAATCTTCACCAATTCCTTTCTGGTTTATATTGTCTTTCAATTTATTCTGAATGACGTTATTTTCTGACGTCTGTTGTAAATTATCAGCTTCTTATTTTGTTAAGAAAGTGTATATTTCTATACTTTTGTAGTTGTTAATTATGTTTATTGATTAATATATATATATATATATATCTCTTTAATTAAATTTCTTGCCGTTATATTTTCGTTTTCCTTATTGTGTACTATTTTAATTCGACAACACTATCAACGCGGTTTTAAGTTTAGCTTTAAATTTAAATACTGTAGTTATCTCACAGATTTATATAGTTATTACACCGACAAGCACCCATCGCTAGGCAAAGAGATATAATTGGAAAAACGGTTATTTATAATTAACTGAACTAGAAACGGGTATTCAACTTCTCCATTTGTAAAAGACCCATGTAGCCGTCAACTAATGTGGACTGTCCATTACAGACAGCGAAGCGTGGGACTGCAGCTTCTGTAACCACGTTGTTTTACGTAGATAAGGCAATCCACTCATACATCGCTCAACCAGTTATTTGGCTTACCATGTGCTAAAATTTCGGGATCGATATTCTAAGACGTTACTTTGATGTGGCTGTTGAACGTTCACTTTCTTTGTAAAGTCAAAGATCTTATAAAATAAGGCAAATAAAAATCTGAGGATGACTGAAAAGTATATGAATTAGAATAAACTCAGTCTGGCATCGTGTGAGACCGAGGCGACAGAAGTAACATCATGTTTAGATTAGAAAGAATTTATACAGTACCAAACACAAGTCTTAATTACCTGGGCGTTTTCTTTGAACTTACGGGGCAGTTATGGTGAACACGTTCCAGAAAGTTGAGGAAGAAGTGAAGGAAGTATCAAAGAGACTGTTATGTCTCATGTCCAATATTGGCGAACCGGAGGGATGGAAGAAATCAGTACATCGTGGAGTTACGACCTATCATTTACTCTATGGAACTCTAGCATAGGTTGAAGCGCTTTTGTATCTAATAAGTCATTACGAGGCTACCTTCAGTTTCTGAACACAGGTTTTTTGTGGATAAGAAATTGGCTCATTGCTCAACTTCTCACCGATATGCCGATGTGGGGAGCCTGCTTCCTATTACTGATTCATATTTTATGCTGTTCGCCAACTTGAGTCTTGCAGTTAACACACTAGGCAATAAATTATTCTGTAAAAGTATTTAATTATGATAGAAATACCCTTCCTTACCCCTACATTCCTTGATAAGATCTCCCTCTGTTATCATATCTCCGGCATGTTCACCGGCAATTATTAGGTATAGACTTCTACTGAAGATTTGAAGCTAAACATTAAACAAAAATATTATACTTATCATGCTATTACTAGTCAAAGGTATAAGAAGGACGAAAGTACAAAATATTGATTCATATAAATTTAATGAAAGATTTAAATCATAATTTAATATTAATTTTTTGTTTAAACATTTTTGCAGCTAATTACTTACTAGCTATTTCTAATTAGTTTTTCACTTTACTAGAACCTTTCATTTTTTTATTTCTCTAGATAGCTTTTCGTGGTATTTTGTTGAGGCTTTCAGTTTAATTACTTTCTACACAGTCTATAAGAATTATTTAGCAATAACGTAATTTTTATCCTGTACCCTCTATTTAATTTTGTAACAGTGTTCCTTGTTTCCAAGAAAACGTTAATTTCTATTAAAGGTCTGACTACAATTTACTGCGTCTTCTCTCGTTCTGTCTGTCTGTCTGTCTGTCTGTCCGTACGTCTGTTTATCTCTGTCTGTCTGTCTGTCTGTCTGTCTGTCTGTCTCTCTCTCTCTCTCTCTCTCTCTCTCTCTCTCTCTCTCTCTCTCTCTCTCTCTCTCTCTCTCTCTCTCTCTCTCTCTCTCTTCTCACTCTCTCGTCCTTTACTCCCCGTCCATTTTTTTTATATTCCTTTAAATCCTTAAATTCGGAATGAAACTTGATAAAAATCAAAATAACTTTTAATAATTACATAATTGAATATCCCTATAATCTGTATTTAGCTATAATAATATAAATTTTACTATTCTATATGTTGACAGGTATAAACGTTTTCCCTACCAATTCTAATATTTAATTGGTGATCACTGCTTTTATAATTAATTACAAATACCATTACATTAAGAGTAATTTAAATTGTAATATTGTATAAATTTTCTCGTTGTCTTAAAGAAAACATTTGATGATGTAAAACGAACTATCTCCACTCTTCACATATACAAGGATACACACATACGCGCGCACACAAACACGTTTATTCAAGTAATTGTTCTGTTGCGTTTGACATTTCTTTCTATTCATACACAGGTCTGAACGTCGAAACGTCCAAAAGGTCCCAATAAACATTGTCGAAACGTCGACACAAATAAGTTAAAATTTGAGTTACATGTTTTGACACATCCTCACAAACCCTTCACCGAAAAATTATATACCTTTTTTTCTTTACACGGTTTTACCTTATCCTCAGTCTTCTTACAGTCTGTCCGTAGACTTCTTGTAGTAGTTTTTATTCAACAGACACCAACTTCCTTTGTTACACAATTACCTTAATTTAATGTTTTATAATTAGCAAAGCCGGTTTTGTTCTGGTTTCTTTCTCACTAGCACGTGTATACGTCGCGCATTTGTAAGTCTCTACATCGTCTGTCTCTGTCTTTTCCCTCTGCCTCTGTCGTAATCCTAATCGCTACTGCCTAATCGCTTGTTGAATACCAGTGTTTGAAAAATTCTTCATAATGATTTAAACATGCGGCCTACAAAATGCATACATTGTAAACTTGAAGTGTCAGCGATAAAGTAAACCGTGTGACTTTTGCCGCCAGTTCTCGTATGTCATAAATAACAACGTAGACGTTATTCACAAGACGCTAATGAGTGACCGCACTATGAAGTGGGCATAGTACGCACAGTTGGCGACACATTTTGTTAAGCTGCTAGAGACTATGGAGTTATGGAGTGCTTGTATACAGCGTTCCGAACATCTTCGGTTTCCGTATGTATTGGTAACAGACACGTTTTAAGATTTTTATTTTTTGACTTGTTTTAAAAATATCGGTACAGAGAACCATACATGATTTCCATGTTCTAAGATTTATATTCAAAATCATTTAGTTGAATTCGGTTCGATAATTTCTAAAAAAAAAATATTCCCCACCATCAAATTATTTTCACTATTTATAGATATTTTTGTAATTATGTGGTAGTCGTTTAATATGATGTTGTTTTCGAGTCACTTTATCTATAAAAATTAGATACTTTATTCTTATAAAGAATGTGAACTTCGCAGATACCTATCACCACCATTAATGATATTTACACTTACATAGAGTAACAGTTTTATCATATGTAATTGCTAAGGTATCATATCCTTCAAAATTAAATCCTCGTAATTTACTTGATATCACCAAAGAAATTTTCAAAAAATCACCCCCTCTCCCTTCAACTACCCTCTTCATTTATAGACACATCATTTACAATTTTACAGTGGATTAACATGACTTTATTTTCGGGGCACTTATTTATCGAATTTAAGTTCCTTACTCTTATTAAAACACAAAACTATGCAAGTGAACTACCCATTCACCTTTGCCGAACAACCCCCTTTTTTATATTTATACTTTTGTTGAGTAATAGTTTCATTATATGTATTTACTAAGGTATCTTATCCTTCAAAATGAAGTAGTTTATTGAACATGAAAAACATAGTTTTCAAAAAATTACCCTCTCCCCCGTCAACTAACCTTTTTACTTATAGAGCTACCTTTCTACAGTGGATTATTATGACCTTATTTTCAGGATACTTTATTTATTAAAATGAAGTACTTTACTCTTGTTAAAACATAAACGTTTCAGGTAAACTACCCCTCTCTCTTAACCGATCTTCACCAAAATCAATAGGCCTTGGATCCTCTACAACTCGAACACATATGTACTGTACGTACGCCCGAAAACATTGCGCGCACAAGAGCTCCTATCCTACGCTATCCTATGCTAAACATTCTGCCTGACGCCATACAGTTTCACGTGGCTCGTCGAATACGTCTCCGAAAAATTCTTCATAATGATTTAAACATGCAACCGTACAAAATTCAATTACTGTAAACCAGAAGTGACAGTGATAAAGTAACCCCGTATGACTTTTTGCCGTCACTTCTCCTATGTCATAAATAACAACGTAGACGTTATTCACAATACGCTAATGAGTAATGAAACGCATTTCCATCCGAATTTGGTTGATTTGTTCAAAATTTATCCTGAAACATACCGCAATTAGTTAGACAGGCAGACAGATAAATGCCAAACGGTCGAGTTAAACCCTAGCACTCGCTTCCTCGTTCAAAATGATAATAAAATACTAATTAAAATACAGTGGGAAACGTTTAACACGAAATGACGGGAACCTGTTGTTCTTTCGTGTTACCAGAATTTTTAGTTAAACGTATAAAAAGTGAAAGAAAATGAGATAAATGAACAAATGCTGTATAGCTTACATACTGTATTGTGTAGTAAAATAAAGCAATAAATAATATCCGAAAGGTACTTATATATATAAACGTTTTATTTACTCTCCTGAATAGTGACTGGTTAATTTTCGGAAAAAAATTTAATTTACGTAAATTTGCACTGTCATTTTCCTGTCACGTTCGTCGGCACTATAATGACTTTCATTGTTTTTTTGGGACGTGCAGGCATGGATTTATTTATTATGAAGCCAGCAAAAATGTATTTTTAACAAAACTCTTTCGTTTTAAACGATATTTTCTAGGTAAAGCTTTCGTCTTAACCGTACAAACTGTCACTGTAGAACACAAGCAGCGATCGGAACCTGAGTCATATTTTGTGGCGACATATATTTCGTTCTTGGATTTCGTTGTCCATGACGTGTCCGTTACATGAAGCCTTCTATAGGTGAAAGCCGGTTTAGGCTGTAAGGTAAAACTTTACGTTTTTACCTATAAAAAACTTTGTGTTCCGAGTCGTCAATATTATAGTGATATTTAGATATTTCGTGTTAATCGTTATCCATTTTGTACAAAAAAATGGTTAAAAATGGATCCAGAAACCTTATACAATAACCATATCTGATACGATTCAATAGCAAGTAAAGTCAGTATAGAAAATTTTCAAAATATAAATATATCACTACCGACTCGGAACACAAAGATTTTATTGGTAAAATCGTAAAAGTTTTACCTTAAAGCCTGAACTAGTTTTCGTTTATTGTAAGTTTCGTCAGAGGCTGCCACTGAGAGCGCTGTCCGTCTTGTTCTTGGCGACGGCGTCGACTTTTGAAGGATGGATGATGTGTGTGTGTGTGGGGGGGGGTGATGTGTTCGAATAATACGTTAGATTTGAATTGTGTCTGTTCGTTTAGGGTGTCGTTTTTAAGTGTCTTTGTGTGTCTGTATATTTTATATGTTTGTATATTTGTGTTTATATACAAATAGTGGTATACAATATACAATTCCAGTGGCAGCCTCTGACGAAGCTTATAATAAGCGAAAACTGGTTCAGTCTATAAGGTAAAACGTTTACGACTTTACCAATAAAAACTTTGTGTTCCGAGTCGGTAGTGATATACTTATATTCAGTTAATTAACGGACACGTCATGGACAACAAAATTCAAGAAAATTTTCAAGTTGCTGTACAAACGGATACACTGCGGCTTGGCTAAACGTCGAACGGTACGTGTTTCCTACACTCGCTAAGGACATAACTTCATAAAATAACACCATCCTGCAGTCACCAGAGAAATAGCAATGTTTACACGAAGTGATTTGATTGCTAACTAATTAGCCTAATTATTTAATTCGAATTATACCACTATATTTTTACCAGTGCTTACTTTTAATTTTGTAGTGAATACCCCCTCACTGCGCGACTGTTCAACAGCTAATTGAACAATACGAGCATCATTATAATGAAAAAATGTAATTACAAAGCTTAATAATTGGAATCGAAATATTTTGAAAAATAATTATTCAGGTAAACATATACGCAAACAAACAAATGACAAAATTATTAAAAATAAATTCCACAATAAGAGGAAATTAAAAATAATGAAAAACAAATTCCATAATAATAATAATAATAATAATAAAAACAACAAAAATTTTTTTTGGACATTTCTATACAATGGACGACAGTACGTTAACAAAACAGATCTTCATATATCTGTGGGGAAAGAAGTCAACATCAAGTTGGATTAAAGAAGTCAAAATGGTTTTAGAAAAAATAATATAAACGCAGAAGAAGCAATTGAAAGAAAAGTTTTAGAGCAAAAGTGTTAAAAAAATGGAAGGAGTCCAGGGTAGGAGAGAGAAAAATGCAGCTTCAAAGTGAAGCGAAGACAGGCAGAAGTGACATAGTGAAAAGATGAAAGAATATTGGCGAAAAAGAAACGAACAAGGAATAAAGAACTGAAATGGCATGTGGTCCTCAGATTGCCGGTACAACAACAAAATAAATAAATAAAAATAATATAATAAATTCTAGGTATTAACTTTAGTGTAGATTAATGTGTGTTTTACAGAATCAATTTCTGTATTTACTGATATTGAATCTGTGAACGAATTTATTGATTACGATAATGATGAAATCAATTAAATAACGAATTTTTTAAATAAAAAATTTAGGCCTCAACATGATAATTTAGATCTAATACTTATATTAAATTTCAGATAACTTTTATTCTCAATTTGATGCATAAGTATAAGTCTAGAAGTCTGTTAATTGTAGGTCAGGCGTGTTTCAACGTCTTCAGTTACAGACGAAACAGATATAATTAAATCTGTCCATATACACGACATCTAATAGTGCACGGAAACGGTGAAGCAAAGTTGCAAGTTTGGAGTAGAGTTGAAAAAGTCATTAAGCAGTGCGGTCTCTCTTCAGTTCAGTTTACTTACATTGTGAAGCGTTGGATTACGCAATAACTATGGCCCAGACGCTTACGGCATCAGAATGAAATCTGAGCTCAACATTATGGCGTCGCGTCCTGCAGGGAAAGCAGATGGCATCTACAGTATATGAGAAATTGATCAGGTTTTCGTAAGAATTGTTTCTGGTTTGGTTCATAAACAATGAAACCATAACTAAAAATTAATACTGCATAAAATTTATAGAACAATACAGATGTGACATACTTTTCAACTTTTTGCTGACAATCCAATGGTATGGTTTAAATACCCAACTTTAATGAGTCTGGTACAGTAAAAAGTTAATACCTTAGAAACCCTCCAACTTTATATTAATAATAATTATTATTATTTTCTTTTACTTTTTTTGTTATTACTACTATCATTATTGTAGCTGTAGTTTCGTCCTTTATACCTTACGATAACCGAAACCAACGGATTGATTACAGCACATGCCATAATATCTTCGTCCGCTATACTCCGGTAATTATGCGAGTAGGCTTAGACTTCCGTCCTGCAATTAACTTAGACTTCGGACAACAAAGTCTTGGCTACCTTCCTTTTCAGTATATGCCTAGAGAAAGTAGTAAGGGAGCTACCAATAAACCCTGGTGGCACAATTATGGATAGAAGGTCGAAGTGCATTGCATATACTGACGATATTTTTTTCGTGATAAGAAACAAACAGGCACTGGAAGAGACGTACACCTCTCTGGAGCATGCTTTGACCAACCTAGGGCTGCAAGTGAACAGCCAAAAGACAAAATATGTGCTGATGAGGAAGAATGTCCGAGAAGAAATAGTCCCAAAAATTAAAGCCAGTGGCAATGAATTTGAGAGGGTGATTAGTTTTATATATCTTGGGTCCCTCTTGACGTCACAAAATGAGATCGTAATGGAAATTCAAGACAAACAGGCCATGGAAAGTAGGTGCTACTTTTCTTTGCCGCCTATCCTAAATTCCAGAAACATTTTTAGAACCTCCAAGGTCCACATTTACAAAAATGTATTACTGCCAGTAGTATTAAATGCGTCAGAAGCCTGGACCGTGATCTTAGCCCAAGAAGATATGATCAGAAGTTGGGAAAGAAAGATTCTGAGGGTGATATGTGGAGGTGTACTAGGTACTGGAATGTGGCGTATGAGGACAAACGCCGAATCGTACGATCTATACAAGGAACCGGACATCGTCACAGCAATAAAACACGGCACAATAAGGTGGGCAGGTCACACGTACAAAGAATAACGGAGGAAAGAATAGTGAAAAAATTATTTATTGAGGGACCAGGAGAAAGAAGAGCAAGAGGGAGGCCAAGAAATAGATGGGTGGACGGTGTAGATGAAGATATGAGAAGACTGGGGGTCAGAAGGTGGCGAAAGTCGCATAGGATAGAGAGGAATGGAGGCAGTCATTCTGGAGGCTAGGGCTCTTCATGAGCTGTAGTAGTAGTAGTAATAGTAGTAGTAGTAGTAGTAGTAGTAGTAGTAGTAGTAGTAGTAGTAGTAGTAGTTCGGACAACAAAACATCACGTAAAATTATAACAACTATAGTGAATGCCCGAAATAGCAGAAGTTACTGTAATTCGAGACCGGACGGTGGCGTAGTGTTAGAGATTCCTTGTCGCTGCAATACATTTATATACCTACAAGGAGGACGTAGTCTTATCAATTTAATTGAGAAGAACTATATTTTTACAAAAGGAACAAGCGTGGTGTAAGTTTAAAGGTGGGTTTACACCTGCGAGAAATTGCGCGAGTTTTCTGTCCGACAGTCGAAATTGCAAATTTAAACAGACCGGCGAGCATTGTCGGAACTGCTGCCGCGAGTGATGTCGCAAGTAGGCGGAGTTAGTGTCCGACACTTCAGCTTGCAGGTCTAAACACGCAGCTCACCTCTCGGAATTTCTCGCACTCGCGCTGTCACTGGATCAAACAGTGGGAGATATTTAGCGACAGTTTTGTGCAAGTCTGGATAATGAGTGGTTGGTTTCCTATTGTTTCTCAGTGTTTTATGTTAAACTGTGTAGCGTCGTGATGGCTGAAGAAAACCCTGCTATTGAAATAACACCTAAGCAAACTAATACTGGACCTCCTGCCGCGAAAACTCCTACGGATGAAAATAAAAATGATAGTTTAAACATATATAACTTCAAATGTTAACTCTGGTTTTGTTCTTGTTTATAATACATAGAATGTAAAATGTAATAAAAACGATGTTGATTAAAATTTTGATCATTGTTGATTTATTACAGAATATAGCCTATATGATTTTTTAAAGCCAACATAGTATCTTATACACAAGCTCTATTACAATATTAGAGCTAAAATATTAAAATTAGTAACCTCCTCTATTGAGAAAAAATGATTAGCTTACCTTCATTAAAGTTTCTTTGAGAATATCAAAAATTGCTTGACACACTTCCGGTATGAATATACGTACTTATGGTGCATACTGGGATTCTGAAGAGGTACATCAAAGAATGATATGAGTCACCTAAAAAAGTAAATTTCAATATAGTTTTATAATAAAAATATAGTAATAATATTTGAATAACAATGTATGCATTTTACAAAGTACTGAGCAAAGCATACTGAATGATCTGATTTGCATTTAAAGGTTCTAAAAACATAATTTTGTTTTTATTAATTACAAAATATAAAACGAATTAGTCAATACGGCAAAACTTTTGTGTGATAATATGATTTCAATGATATTTGTGAACTTACCAGTGGCCAGAAAGCGTAGGGTAACCATCAGTCGCTCACTGGCTTGTATCGACTCTCTAAAAACAGTATCCTGTTTTTGGATTTTAGGTCCAACAAGGCATAATAGATCTTCTAATTCTACAGCAGACATCCTGATAAAATTCCTAAATTGTTGTGAATCTTCAATTTTTAACTCATTTAAATAATTAGTGTAAGCTCCATACTCTCGCCTTCTGTCAATCCAATCTCTAACCCACATTCTCTTCTTCCTCCTTTTCCGTTCTTCTACGCGTAACCAATAATCCACTATTACTAGCGCAGCAGCAGTTTTCACACGTCTGCTTCGTAGCATGGTTAAAAACTAACTGACGTCCTGGGAGGGACCAGTTGAGCAAGTTGAAATTGCATCCATGTGCTGTCTCGTGTAAACGGATTTTCTACGAACTGTCGCACAACAAACAGTGACACTAGCCCGCGCGAGAGCTAGCGGGACACTTGCATTCAAACTCTCGGCAAAAATTGCATCTCTGTGTTTACACTATTAGACAGCACTTGTGCAAGAACTGTCGCAATTTTTCTCGCAGGTGTAAACCCAGCTTAAGAACAAGTTTAAGAATACTTATTTCTTTTAAAGTATTCAATATTCATGTATACAAACGAAGACAAGTAAGACTATGAATGTCGTAGCTCGTCGCTTGCAAGGGGAGTAGCGAGGAACTGAGAAATGACATGGGGATATATTACTCTCGTAATAACGGAACCACTGTTCAACCCGTTTTTGCTCCCTTCTAGCGCCTCCATGAGCTAGAACCTCCACATGTATGTGGACGTGCGCGATCGTGTTGAATTTGAAATTTGTTGTTAACAGATTGAAACGAAACCCTTTCGTTACTTTCTTTTACATAAAAATTTACATATTCTTTACATAACATCTTACAAAACAATTTATGTACTCCGAAATTCAAAAACCTGGCTGAGATGAACAACATTATAAACTTTACACTCTATACTTCGCCAGGGTGTCCGACTGACCAGTCATAGGTCCACTTTTAATCTAACAACTAACTTATATATTTGAGAAAGCGTTTATGATTTCTGGATACACTATTGAAACGTACACGTATTTGTAAATATATTTTCATCCACACACATACACACATGCGTACAGTTATAAAAAACACAATTACGAAAAATTGTACATACGCTAAATTTTAAATAAATCCAAACAAGAAAGTTAAAATAACGTCCTAATTTTAAAACACAGTAATACATTGTTGCAGTACTTGACATCTTATTCTTATACACAAATTACATAGTCATAACACATAAGAGTATATTGCAATAAAATAAAATAAAAACTGTACTGTCTGTTGTTCCATTAATAGGGGTTTCCACTATTTATGAAACTGATTTTTTCGCGTGCAATATTTAATGTTCTACGGCAATAAATTTAAAAATTAGACCATGATAAGTAAAAACAATTTGTATAAACAGGTAAGTTTGGTTTTGGATACGAAAGAATTTTAATCAGTTTTTAATTCTCTCTCTCTCTCTCTCTCTCTCTCTCTCTCTCTCTCTCTCTCTCTCTCTCTCTCTCTCTCTCTCTCTCTCTCTCTCTCTCTCTCTCTCTCTCTCTTTCCCTTTTGGCTCTGAAAGCCGTTTTGATCATCCGCTTTTAAGAAAATATTGTTACGACGGTGTACGTACTTGATAGTCGTATGGTACAGTGAAAAACAAAAATACAAGACACCAATGTAGTCACCATTGACTTCATTATCATAAATAACGTGCAATAATTCCAGTTAGATTTGTCCACACGCAATAATAATGTCAAATATAAAGAATTCCGCGCTATAATCACTTTTCACTAATACACCACTTGCGACGCACTGTGCAAATCGCCCGAAATACCACTGAACTTTAAGCGGGAGGTATGGGTTATTTATCATAGTCTGCAGAATTCCACAATATATGTCTTTAACAAACACGTGAAAATGATAGAGAATTTGAAATACTTCATATTCGTATCCGAACCACAAATAGATTAAGTAATTAAATATTACCTGAATAGTCCGTCTTGTGGGTCACTTGTTTTATATTAAAAACACAACGCGTTTCGGAACTAAAGTTCCATCCTCAGGTTATTTTCCTCGTTAGAGGTCGTCACAACATTAAAACACAAAACACAAAAAAATAAACATTTATGTTTTATATATGTGTTTTAATTGTTTATGTTTTTTGTGTTTTGTGTTTTAATGTTGTGACGACCTCTAACGAGGAAAATAACCTGAGGATGGAACTTTAGTTCCGAAACGCGTTGTGTTTTTAATATAAAACAAGTGAACCACAAGACGGAATATTCAGGTAATATTTAATTACTTATAGAGAATACTTCAGCGCGGCCATGGAAGAAACACACACCGTTGGGCTAGTCAAGAAGCTTGAACGACACCATCGAACGCACGAGATTACGAGTATTACGCATTACGTAATACTGCCTCGCGTGTCAAGCGTCACGTACGCATTACAGCTGCGGGGGTAGAGTAGAACAACGTTCTCCAATGTACCAGAACGTTCCATAATGGCGTAACACTGTTTCCTCATTACGTAACGGTATATTAGTGATTTTATTGATAGGATCTTTTATGTATTTGTTGTTTTGTGTTGATAGCGTGTGACGCTAAATTGGTGTTACATAGGCCTACTGTTGCTTCAACATAAACCATCCGTTCCCTGATACAGAATACGTTAACTTAAAAAAAAATACTTAGCAAAAGGCAAAACATTCGCATCTTATAAAACTTTAACACGCACAAAAATCTTGAGAACAACAGACGGCTTCTCGAAGAAATACAAATAAATATAACAAATATTATATTCGAGTTAAAATAAATTACCAGTTTAACAGGTGTATCATACACGTAGTTACATATACACACTCAACCAAGCATACGGGCGCATGTACAGCCACAGCGTACACCTGACAGTAGATTTTGAACAGTGGCTTAGAGACACGCAGTGTGCGAGGCTGATAAATTTTCATCAATTTCGCACCTGCGCAGATCAGTCTTCAATAGTGTTTCATAGTGTGCAGGCCAGCTACAACAAGGCTAGAGTGAACATTACAAGCGACAAGTGAACATCGTTGTGAAGCGACAATATGTGTGACAGAGAGATAGTGTGTGAGTGAGACAGCTAACTGTATTGCGTTCTTTCCTCATAATCACCTTACGCTATACGCTATTCTCAAGTGGGGGTCTTTCGTTGGCACCGCACATTACACAGCTCTAGAACAGCTGTCAGGTTTCTAACAAACTGGAAGATCAGAAAGAGTACAGACAAGTTGATCAACGAGATAAGACGACGCAGTTACTAACTACGGGGATAAGACCAGTGTCCTTCAAAGCGATATGCAGAATTAAAGTCAGTTATTGGAAAAGCTTGAAAAAAAGTTTTTTTAGCGCTGGTCTAATATCACCATAAAATTGGAAGACCAGACAAAATCACCAGAGCCATCATCACAAATTGGTCAGCACAAAAAATGAAAGAAGCCAGAATTTTTACAAACGCCCACATCGCCTCGAGGCATCAGGAACTAGGCAAGCAATGATCTCTAACATGAGAACACTTTGTCCCCGATAGCCAATAGGAAGGACAGCCAAACAGCGCCGAACGCTAGCCGTAGATGTCGGAAAATCTCACCTGGCAAAATACGTAAAAGCGAAATCCGGATTAACGCCGAATACACTCCTGAAGAAGACTGGAAGAAGAAGAATGTCGAAAAGTCGAGAAGAAAACAAACATTCACGTAGTCATATCCGGAAAACAAGAATACTAATATATCGGTGTGCGGAAAAGTACACGAGCAGAAATAAATAAATATATGCCACACCTCACACGAGCGCGCGCGCGCAAACGGAGCAGTTGCTTTTCTTAATACATTTAATGGTTAATGTTATTTTCGATGTACACTTGTTATCTCAAATAAGCAACAAGTATACCTCCGGATCAGTATATAATAAATTAAAATTAATTTTATATATATGATAAATGGTGGAAAATGGGAGGCAGCTCTTCAGAAGTGGGAAGTAAAGGGAAGAGAAGACAAATGATACTGATGATGATACTCATGATGCAAATAAACATATGGAACCAGCGGTGCACGTCAAGAGACACAGAGAGAAAGAGAGGGATCGGAAGAGAGGAGAGGAGAGAGTAAGAGAGTTGAGAGGGGAGAGAGAGAGAGAGAGACAGTTTATGGTATGGTGGGATAAATGATGAACAACACCTGTTGGTGTTAGTGTTTTAATTAGAAACAAAATTAAATTTTTCATTTACTATTAGAAAATTGAGTCACATAATTTGTAATAATAATTAAATTATGTTACGTGTTTGGATGAAGTGGAGGTAATAATTTTTACAGTTCTTTTCACTGTTAATATAGTTAGCATAAAATAAAACTGATAGCGTAATTAATGCAATTAAATTAAATATTTGTGAATTAAATAAAATATAATTAATTATGTTTTGATAATAATTATGACCATGATAATATTTCTGTTCAACGACGGGCAGATTATTACTAATTTGCGAGGCTTTTACTGCACTTTATTGTATGCGTTTCCAGTTTTAATAGGTTAAGTTTTTTTATTTTGGCTAATTACCATCGCCATTCTCTTGTTTGAAAAGAATATTTAATAGAAAGTATTTCCTCCTTGTCTTTTCTGTTCATCTAGTTAGAATCTAGCTGTCCTTTTCTTCCACAAGTCCAAGTCTGCCAATCGCCTTAACTACATTTAGAGCAACGGTCGGGTTCAGTACTGTGATACGCTGACTTAGCAAGATTTTTTTCGAAGAAGAATTACTGTGGACGATTTAGGCCAGGAGTCTCCAAACTAACGATGCCCGCGGCAACCCGATCGATGCTGGGTGTAGTTTTTAAATAGATCGTCAAAATAGTTCAAATATTGTAACATTTTACTAAATAACTAACCAAGAAATAAGTTCAGTAAAATGTTATAATATTTTGTACAAGTTTAAAACATTTACGTGCTTAATGTGCTTGTTCGTCTGGAAGCCTTGAATGAATTATGCTTTTCACTCGCATAAACCTAAAGGGAAGATTCCTATTCCCCTCGTGCGCTCGGCAAGAGCAAAGCTTTCAATGTTTGGATCGACCTATATCTGAGAACAAACGTTTTCTAAATGAACTTTGTAAAATCAAAGTACAGGGCTAACTTGTCAGACGAACACTTAAAATCCATTCTAGTGATAGGAGCATCAAAATTTGACCCAAAATGGACAGACATTATATGTCAGAAGCAACTCCACACATCACATATGTAAATAAGAAAGCCAAAAAATAATACATATGGAATATCTTTTAATGTTATTTTTTTCTTACTTTTATTTACATTATTTTGAATAAAAGAATGAAACGCCCCCTTAGTCCCAGAATATTTTTTTTACACCCTTTTTCTAATCTCCAAAAAAAATTTACATTTATTTTTTTTTCCTGGGAAGGTGTAACTTAATATTTAAGACTAGGCATGTAGCCTAGATGGAAATAAAATGTGCTGAGCCCATAGTGACAGGTATTGCAAGAAAACAGCTGATCAACAATAACAAGATTTTATTTATGTTTTCTTTTGAACAATTGGTTTTACAATCATTTTTGTTTGAGTTTTTCATAATTCTTGACATCCATTCAGATCTCTCTTTAAAGTCACATGGTGGTTTAATTACAACAAGAAGATATCAAAGTATTTCCAACAATTGAATAAGGGCATGCCAACCTACTGAATTTATTATTCTTATTATAAACTTGTAATTCTGTATTTTACTTTCAAAAGAAATGTTTGTATTGCATTAGTAATGCAGGAACCATTTATGAACATATGATAATTATACGTATCCGGAGCAGACAATCCATGATCATTAGATAATACAATAATAATTAAATCAATAATTAATAATTAAATTCAAAGACAAATTACTTAAGTGTGTAGCAGTACTTTCATCTACCTTTTCCCATCACTAGGATTAATCGGATTAAATTGAAACCAGTGATCACAGTAAACCACCTCGAGGTCTAAGTTTGTTGCTTAAATATTAAATATGTAGTAAAATTTGTTGTTAATGAAATATTAAAAAATGTCGCTTCTTTTTTTTGTTAAGTTAATTAAATATAGGAATATTATAGTATTATTATAAATTGAATAGTTAAGCTGAAACAAAAAAAATAACTAAATGAACAGGAGTTTTAAATTTAGAATATAAGAAACCAAAATTGGAACGTGCAGGATCACAAGTCATATGACAGGCAGATGCAAGTACTCCCCGAGTATTACATTTTCTTTAGGTCAGGAGTTTGTCAAACAAAAATTTTAAATTCGTTTTCCCTTTTTTCAGCAATAGAAATAAATATTTAGATAATACAAAGGTAACCCTTGACTCTATGCAATTCAAAACACAAATACTTATAAGTTACTCATAACACAGTCAGCAGTGTCCACACTTTACCATGTCTTCACAAAACATGTTCAGTAATGTTAACTCTGAAACATGAGTCTAATTTCTAGCAATAGGTTTTAGCGTGTGTGTTACCCGATAACCTGCGGAGCACTTCGTGTGTGAAGTTTATTAAATAAAGGAAAGTTCCCACCTGATCTTTCGGATGGCACTAAATACGTTCCTGCATTTTTGGTGGTGTGTGAAGGACGATGTCGGATGGCGTGACGGCGTTGGAGCTTCTTACGCAGGCTCTGCAGATGGGCGAAGATGAAGAGTGCCCATCACGTGGACCCGTTTCCTCCCGACTAAAGCGGGGAAACCTGAAGCTCTTAATGAAATTATCTAGGCATAGTGGTATCACACTACGCCGTCACAATCAAAGCCGCACCAAAGTTGAAAGAGAAAATAGGCTGACGAACGGCACAGCGCTAACTTATAAAAACTCAAACATTGCTGTCTAAATTTCGTTGACAAGCGAACGCCACAGCCTGCCAAATGACGTCACCACTCAAGGTCGCCGTGAACGACTGAATCTCGATATCAAAGCGGGCATCGTAACATGCAGCGATAGTGCACCGAACGCACGGAAAATACAATTAAACTGGCCGTGGTGTTTACCTTTCAATATAACCACGGCACAAAAATTTGTTTTCTTTGGATAAGTCTGCTTAATTTTTATTTAAATACCTACTTTATTGACTTGATTATTTCATAAACTTAAAAAAAATAAGTTTACTATATATATTGTAACATGACATTTGGAACAACTAATATCGTACATGATTTAATGAAGACTTTGGTTAAGAAGCAAACAAGAAGAACAATATCTTCCAAGATGATAGTGAAGAGGAATGACTAACCATTTTAGACTGACTAGTAAGACAACTGACCGTACCCAAATTAATGATTTAGGCTAAGTGATGCAAAATACCTTCAACCCCAATTATGACATGAACTTTCAGTAATGAGCAAACAAAGAATTATAAAGACAGACGGCTTATGAACCAGGACTATAAAGAAACAAATGGTTTCATTTAATGTATCATTATATCCAGATAATCAAAATACAAATTGAGGGATAATAGGCCCAAACATGTAAAATTATGTAAAAGAAATATTAGTAAATAATTAAGTTAATTGATGTAATGAAAATATAAATACACCTGATTATAGATACTTGAACCATACAAATAATTGTCACATATAGCATTCATAAGATTGTCCAGTAAACAACAAGGAATAACCATATAACCATAGAACTGGTGTTAAACCATGATAAATTGAGTGACAAAGCAGAATGGACTATATAAAGATGTTTTGCTAAGTGTCAAACACTTATACAGTTTGAGTAGAAAACAGTTATTTGTGCAAAGATTCAGTATAATCATAGCCATGTGGGCATGAATTTAACTATTAGAATAATATATCTTTTGTGTTGTTAAAATAACGTTATATGTTAAACAATTTTGATGAATGTTAAAAGTTAATTTAATTGTTAAAGATTTTAAAACATGGTGATGAAAATAATACCAGTACATAGGCCAGGTGAAACCAACTTTAGTAAATTTTGAATAATAATGTTAGAAATTTTGTAAAACAAATGTGAAAGGGTAGATGTATTTATAGGTAATAATGTATACAAGGAATATAGAAACAAAATCACACATATCAAGTTATTTAAGAAAATTTCAAATAACAAAATTGTAACATCTATAGTTCTTAAGTAAAAGTAGGCATGATTAGTGTCTAAATATAACAAATGTGTAGATCAAAATAATGCTGATAATGGTTTTAAATTCCCATTCAGTATAGAAAAGTTATGTTAATTTAAAGATTTTGAACAAATTTTAGACTTTGAAATAATGAAAGTATATGACAATGTATATCCGAATTAGCCAACCAGATTCCAAGTTTACCCTTAGCAACCAGAAATTTCGGATAAATAAAGAGAGACTTCTTTGACAACGATCTTAGCGGATAGACGCGTTTTTAAAACGTCCTGCATTATATAATATAAATTGTGGAAAAACCATACAAACAGATAAATACAGTTAGAGGTACACTACACGAACTTTTTGCAATAACAGAAGAATACCCATTACATGGAATAGAAGATACAAGAACCAGGAAGAAGATCTGAAGTGGACGTAGGCCGAGGAAGAAGATCTGACGTGTACGTGGGGCCTATCTTCAACCAGGAAGAATACAAGAAGAGTATTTGGTGATTCTGACAAATTATTATATTGTACTTCAACACCCACATTTGTATACACGACTTTTAAGTAATAATCAACTAAACTACAGACACCATATGACACAAACACTAAGAACAATCACTAATAACACTATATAAGATTAACATTTTTTCAAACACAACAAGAACTTTTAATTTACATAATAACTATCAAAGCCTGAACTGGACATAACCTTTTTAAAACTGGTAACCACTATACAACTCCTGTGTGCACGTAACACTCTAACATTGTAATATCCTGTAATTGTAAAACTTGTATTTTGATTAATAGTGTAATATTTTGTTTAATTATAATCCCCGAACCATATACGCCCTGAGATAATTAATATTTTATTAGAAACGTTAACGAAGCATTGTTTTGGTCTCGAAGAAATACTGAATGTTTGGCTACTGCTGCCAACTGGTAAAAGAAGACTTATAGTTTGCGCTACAATTGTGATTATCTTGTTTAAATTTATTAAAACTGTTAACCAGTGTTTTTTCCGAATAAAGGATTCCACAAGGATATATGTTTGATGGTATTTGTGTGTCGTTATTATTGCTGTTACATTTAGGAAATAAAATTCACAGATTGCAGCGGACACGACAGTTGGCATCGTTGAGTGACGTCACGGAAACGTGCGGCATAGTGGGAACAAGCGGCAATTTACAAAACCATTCGCCGTTCAACATAACACATTTATAATTACACATCGACGACTCCAGTGCGAGTTTGTCGCTACATTATTTATCTATATAACAAGTTGACACTTCCAACGGGCGGTGTAATTCAAGTGCACACGACATATATACAAGTAACCTATTACTAATAACATTGTACGTAACGAAAAATCTGATTACAAATTGACGAACTTGAAGTGAGGCTTTTAACATTATAAGTAACGAAACTCTATTTTATCATATCGTTACAAATTGGCGCCCAACGTGGGGCGTGTAATTTAATATAAATTAAATTATTACTAGTAGACAAATAAACCAAAATAAACAAGATGAGGAAGCGAGAAGTATCACGCAAAAGAGCGGTCGAAGCCGAGAAAGTAGACGAATTAGATATGGAAGACAAAGAAGCAACACCGGTCAAAGAAGTAGAAGTAATAATAAGAGAGGACCGAGGAGATAAACAAGAACCGGACAAAGTCACAGAGAGCGTTGACCTGAAGAGCATTATGGAATATTTAAAACAGAGTAATAAGAACTTAGAAAAATTGAAGGAGGGATTAAAACAGGACAATAAACAGTCCATAGAGAACAGTAATAAGAACTTAGAAAAATTGAAGGAGGAATTAAAAAAGGACAGTAAACAGTCTATGGAGGAGAGTAATAAGAAACTAATGGACGAAATAAAGAGTGATAATAAACAAACAAAGGAGGAATTGAGCCGAGAATTGAAGGAGAATAGCAGTAAAATGGAGGAGAAAATAGACGAAAATAATAGAGCATAGAGGGAAGAATTGAAGGAAAATTACCAGGAAACCATGAAAAAATTGGATGAACACAAAGAGTCATTAAAAGAAGAGTGGAATAACAAGATGGAAATTAATTACCGGCAATTGCAGGAAGAATGGGACAAGAAGCTGGAAGAACCGGTGACTGAAATTAAAAGGGTAGAATCCGAGACCAAGGAAAAGTGTGAGCGGATGAACCAAGAGATACTGAGCGTCCGGGAAGAAACGAATGGACGAATTGAAAATATAAGAACCAACCAAGCAGTGATGGGAGAGAGGTTAGAAGGTATGAGTACTAGTCTCAATCGAGTGCAAGACCAAACAACTGCACATAGAGATGAAATTAATTCCTTACAAAACAGACAGTGTACCGGTACCCATACAACATGCGAGGAAAATCGGGAAGTTATCGATTTTCAAAACTATAGAAGAAACCCCATTCTATTTTTAGAACGAGTCGAAGAGAAGATAGCCAAAACCGGAGAAGACAGATGGTTTGTGATAAGGAGCATGCTGGACGAGATGTTCCGAAAGGTCTATGACAATTGGTGGACGGCAATGCGGCCGAGTATACAGAACTTCCAGGAGTTTAAAAAGCAATTCAAATCTAAATATTGGTCGGATGCCACGCAACACATGATAAGAAGTGACATAGGATTGGGCCGAAATGACCTGCACGGCAAGCAAACTCCAACCGCATATTTTCTTGGCAAAATAAACATAGCCAGACATTTAGAGCCTGCAATTCCTACAGAATGTTTAGTGCGGCTATTAGCTTACCACTATGGTGGCGAAATTACAAGAGGCCGAATAAATGGACGCAAACAAACCATCGAGGAGATGTCAACATTATTGGCGGAGATGGAACAAGAGAAGAACTTCCTCCAGTATAGACGAAGGAATGATGAAATAAATAGAAATAATGGTCGCCGCGACGCCCCATATGTAAACAACGGGCAACGACCGAACAATAGTTATAACAACAACGGTAACCACTATCAGCGCGGTTACCAAAACCAGAATAACACTAACAACTATCCACGAAATAATGCGAATAATAACAACAATAACAACAACCACTATTACCGTAGCCCTCCTACAAATAATAACAATAATGGTTACCAGCGTGCCAATGACAGAGACCACCAGTACCAGAACAACCGGGGTTATAACAACAACTATGATAACCGATACAGGCATAATAATAACGGCCATAATAACAGTCAAAATCAAACATATAGAAGACAAGTGAATTATGTAAGCATTGACGATAGAGACGTGGGAAAACGTTGGTACCAGGGACGAGCAAATTATAATGGGAACCGCGGAAGAAGTTTTCAGGAGGAGAGTAACCAGCACTACCGCGATGAACATCGGCGAAGTAGAAGCTGCGACGACAACAGAAATAACCGAAACTCAGTGACGTTCAATAATAATGCCATTGAGGTACAAGAGTCACAGAGTAGAGACAGACCCAATCAACCAGACAACAGGACTGAGGAGATCAGCCCTGATTTAAACGGACTGCGGCAGTGAAAATCCACCAGGTCCCATCACTGAACCGGCAATTTGGGTACTTACTAGGACGAGACAAATTTACTGACGATACATTGACAATAGTGCACAATCATTTCTTAAAAAAATGTTAGAGAAGAACTACTGAACGAAGACACGATAACGCAAAATAGTTCAAATAATGAGATCGTTTATATCATCGCCCAAGTGAATGGACTAGAGACAAGATGTATGATAGATACGGGCGCAAACGTGTCGTTAATCGACAACAATGAATACATCAAAATTCAAAAATATAGTAAGGCCATCTTACCAACTTTACCAATTCAAAATATAATTTTAATCGGAGCCACTGGAAGGCAAAACAAGTCAATAAGAAAACAGTATAAATTTATTATAATCATGTTCGACCATTACTCCAAATTTACAAAACTATACCCCATTAATCGGGCAACTACAAAATAGATTTTGCAAATAGTGATCCAACAATACATACCAGAGTTAGGAGCTCCACGATCAATTATTACCGATCACGGAACTCAGTTTCGAGGAAGGGTATGGAAGGAGACTTTGTTAGCCTTAGGTGTCAAGACATATAAAACATCTGTCTATCACCCAAATAGCAACCCGGCGGAAAGAGTACTGAGGGAGGTCGGCCGTATACTCAGAACATATTGTTTTGATAAACACCAGAAGTGGAGTGACTACATTACACAAACAGAGAGCTTTATCAACTTAGCTTACCATGAAGCAATACAAGATACTCCATATACCATAATGCATGAAAGACTACCACCCCGAGAAATTAGTGAAATAATCAATTTCCCAAACAACCCAGCTTACCAGTTCGACAACGTGAGATTCCACAGCAAACTGAATGAACAAGTGGAGAAAAGAAGGAAAAAATACAAAATAATTCAGCAGAAAATGATCCAGTACAAGATTGGAGACAAGGTATTGTTAAAAAACCGCGAATTGCCAAGTTCTAAGGAAGGAATAGCAAAAAAGCTATTATTACTGTATAATGGACCATATGTTGTTATAAAAAACAATAACAATAATACTTATGTCATTAGTGAGGTGGAAACAAAAAAGATTAAGGGGACATACAACCAAGTTTCCTTAAAAATGTATTATGAACCTAATAAACAAAGTTATAATACCACCAAAATTCTAAAGAAATAGTAAGATCAACTTACAACTAATTATTTATGAGAATTAATTTGGAATTGAAGAATTTATTATTATAAAACCAACAAAATTCCAAACAAATAGTAAGAACAACTTACAACTAATTATTAATGAGAATTAATATGGAATTGAAGAATTTATTATTACAATACCACAAAATTCAAAGAATATAGTAAGCTCACCTTACCAACTTTGATAATCCAGAATATAATTTTAAATGAAGCCAAATAAACAAATTTTAATATCTCAGAATCCCAATAAATAGTAAGGACAACTTACAGTACAGTTTGATAATGTTATTATGTATCAAGCAGATAAACAACTGGAATAAATTTCCAAATTCTAAACAAAATAAGCACCTCTTATTAAACACAGTTATGAACTTATTATTGGAATATAAAAGAAAGATGCAACATCCATAAATTAGAAGAAACCATAGTGCTATAAAACGAATAAGAAAAGACAAATGTAGACAATCGACGATGAAAATAAGACAAGACTAGAAACGAATTTATTACAAATAACCTATCATGATTGTGAGAGAATCAACAACAACTAAAGATGCAAATACTTGTTATGTTTTAATTGAATGAAGATAGTGAATGAAAAAATGAAGATTAAGCAGTACTGATAAAGAAGGAAGGAAGATAGTACCAATTGAAAATGAAAAATGTTATTAATATCGCCACAAGAAAATAAACATCTGAAAGAATCAATGGAAAGAAATATTTAGATCTGAGAAGTTAGACTGAGTGAACAATCCCAAGAATATATTATATTATTTTTATTTGATTTAGTCGTGAATAGACTAGTGATTATTAAATGTGATTGACTGATGAGATAGCTCCAGCAATCGATATTATTTATGTATTATGTATTGTAAGGACAGCGGGGTATTAGGTCAAGAGAGCCCCCCCGACTGATTCCAGAATATATGGTGATTAATTTGTTAGGGAAGTAACATGTTCCAGGGATAGAACACTTATAATTAAAGACAAGTATACCAGATCATAATAAGAATAACAAATGACAATGTGAAAGATAAGATATTTGATAATTTCAACAAAAACAATATTTTATTAAAATGATCAAATTTGGTGGCAGGGTAGTATGTAACATGACATTTGGAACAACTAATATCGTACCTGATTTAATGAAGACTTTGGTTAAGAAGCAAACAAGAAGAACAATATCTTCCAAGATGATAGTGAAGAGGAATGACTAACCATTTTAGACTGACTAGTAAGACAACTGACCGTACCCAAATTAATGATTTAGGCTAAGTGATGCAAAATACCTTCAACCCCAATTATGATATGAACTTTCAGTAATGACCAAACAAAGAATTATAAAGACAGACGGCTTATGAACCAGGACTATAAAGAAACAAATGGTTTCATTTAATGTATCATTATATCCAGATAATCAAAATACAAATTGAGGGATAATAGGCCCAAACATGTAAAATTATGAAAAAGAAATATTAGTAAATAATTAAGTTAATTGATGTAATGAAAATATAAATACACCTGATTATAGATACTTGAACCATACAAATAATTGTCACATATAGCATTCATAAGATTGTCCAGTAAACAACAAGGAATAACTTGGTCACAATAACATTTATAACAAGAGTGAAACCCATATAAACAGTAAATGTAACAAGATTATTAGAACTGTGTGGTGAGGTGGAGCAACAGTGTTCACTTTATTGTAATTTTTGTAAGTCAGACATCAGTAAGTATACAGATGTTGAAACCCATATAAACAGTAAATATAACATAGACAGTGTCAGAGTAATTAATAAATTAACTGACAAAAGACCAATTAATTAGTGTAGAATTTGTTTTATAAATGTGCATGTTATTATGTTTAAGCACATTGTTTTATATCATAGTATTTGTGGTGTGTTTTTTGTATGTAGCAGGTGATACAGTTAGTTTAAAGGAATGTCAATTTAATGATATTAATTCCATTTTTTTATGTTGTGTTAACAAATATAACCATAGAACTGGTGTTAAACCATGATAAATTGAGTGACAAAGCAGAATGGACTATATAAAGATGTTTTGCTAAGTGTCAAACACTTATACAGTTTGAGGTAAAAAACACTTATTTGTGCAAAGATTCAGTATAATCATAGCCATGTGGGTATGAATTTTATTATTAGAATAATATATCTTTTGTGTTGTTAAAATAACGTTATATGTTAAACAATTTTGATGAGTGTTAAAAGTTAATTTAATTGTTAAAGATTTTAAAACATGGTGATGAAAATAATACCAGTACATAGGCCAGGTGAAACCAACTTTAGTAAATTTTGAATAATAATGTTAGAAATTTTGTAAAACAAATGTGAAAGGGTAGATGTATTTATAGGTAATAATGTATACAAGGAATATAGAAACAAAATAACGCATATCAAGTTATTTAAGAAAATTTCAAATAACAAAATTGTAACATCTATAGTTCTTAAGTAAAAGTAGGCATGTTTAGTGTCTAAATATAACAAATGTGAAGATCAAAATAATGCTGATAATGGTTTTAAATTCCCATTCAGTATAGAAAAGTTATGTTAATTTAAAGATTTTGAACAAATTTTAGACTTTGAAATAATGAAAGTATATGACAATGTATATCCGAATTAGCCAACCAGATTCCAAGTTTACCCTTAGCAACCAGAAATTTCGGGTAAATAAAGAGAGACTTCTTTGACAACGATCTTAGCGGATAGACGCGTTTTTAAAACGTCCTGCATTATATAATATAAATTGTGGAAAAACCATACAAACAGATAAATACAGTTAGAGGTACACTACACGAACTTTTTGCAATAACAGAAGAATACCCATTACATGGAATAGAAGATACAAGAACCAGGAAGAAGATCTGAAGTGGACGTAGGCCGAGGAAGAAGATCTGACGTGTACGTGGGCCCTATCTTCAACCAGGAAGAATACAAGAAGAGGATTTGGTGATTCTGACAAATTATTATATTGTACTTCAACACCCACATTTGTATACACGACTTTTAAGTAATAATCAACTAAACTACAGACACCATATGACACAAACACTAAGAACAATCACTAATAACACTATATAAGATTAACACCTTTTCAAACACAACATGAACTTTTAATTTACATAATAACTATCAAAGCCTGAACTGGACATAACCTTTTTAAAACTGGTAACCACTATACAACTCCTGTGTGCACGTAACACTCTAACATTGTAATATCCTGTAATTGTAAAACTTGTATTTTGATTAATAGTGTAATATTTTGTTTAATTATAATCCCCGAACCATATACGCCCTGAGATAATTAATATTTTATTAGAAACGTTAACGAAGCATTGTTTTGGTCTCGAAGAAATACTGAATGTTTGGCTACTGCTGCCAACTGGTAAAAGAAGACTTATAGTTTGCGCTACAATTGTGATTATCCTGTTTAAATTTATTAAAACAGTTAACCAGTGTTTTTTCCGAATAAAGGATTCCACAAGGACATATGTTTGATGGTATTTGTGTGTCGTTATTATTGCTGTTACATTTAGGAAATAAAATTCACAGATTGCAGCGGACACGACAGTTGGCATCGTTGAGTGACGTCACGGAAACGTGCGGCATAGTGGGAACCAGCGGCAATTTACAAAACCATTCGCCGTTCAACATAACACATTTATAATTTGAACTACACTAAGAATAGTTCGCACTTTATTATAAAAAATAAATCGCACTTACACATCGACGATTCCAGTGCGAGTTTGTCGCTACATTATTTATCTATATTACAAGTTGACACTTCCAACGGGCGGTGTAATTCAAGTGCACACGACATATATACAAGTAACCTATTACTAATAACATTGTACGTAACGAAAAATCTGATTACAAATTGACGAACTTGAAGTGAGGCTTTTAACATTATAAGTAACGAAACTCTATTTTATCATATCGTTACAATATATATATATATATATATATATATATATATATATATATTACAACGATACAAGTTGCATATATCTGTATGTAATTTAATTTGTATAGCCCCACGTTCTTTGGGAGCCAAATTGTAACAAGTTATATATTCTGTGCAATTTAATTTGTACATTAATTGAACTCATACACTTTATATAACATTACTAAAAACTTGTATGTGTATTTGGGGTTCAGGTGTAAATATAATAAGAGTATTCTTATTATCAGTATTAAAAACTCATATTTATTATTTTTCATTATTAAAGTTATTCATAAACATCATTAATTTGTCGGTCACGATATTGCTCATTATTTGATGCTTATATCTTACGATATGCAACATTACACATATTTAAAAAAATTCTTATATGTAAACATGTTAATCTTATATCTAAACATGTTAAATAATTTTTATTAATTTATTATAAAATTAAAATATTCTTATATTGAAATAAATTGTCTTATCTCAAATCTGACCTCTACTCGCTCAGTCTATACCAAACTGGCTTTTGTTTTAATATTCAACTTTAAATTAACCTTTCTATACTTCAAATATCTAATCCTTTACTATTTATTTTGATCATACACTCTACTCTCTTTACTTTAAATTCTCTTTCATTTATTACTGCTTTTATATTTATTATGCGATCGCTCATTCTTGCGACTAAACATTTATTTATATTTTAACATATTATTACTAAATATAAACTTTCTTTGTTTGAATATACTGTCTTTTGAAATCGTCTTTATGAGCTCTTTTGTTTTTATAAATCATTTAAAATGCATTAAGCATATCACCTCGATTTCTGATGATCTTACGACTGTTGTCCGGGGTCCAGCGTTGTCTAATATTCCATTCCTCTTGTCCTGGCGTGGTCCTGGATACGTCTAGGGTCCAGCGTCGATCTACGGCAGCATGTGTTCCTGGATACATCTAGAGACCATCGTCGATCTACGGCAGCTTTCCTGGATATATCTAGAGTCCAGCGTCGATCCGCAGCATATTTCCTGGATATACTCTTGGTAGACAAACTATTGCTGTATTTATTTTTCCCGTAATATTGTCGTGACTTTAACAAACGTCATTTCGTTTGTTACTGCGACTTGTAATAGAATAATAAAAATAAACTGTTTTGCCGACGGACAGCATGTCCGGCTGCAACTGAGTCTTGAAATGAAGAGAAGGGTTTTTGGTCGAACCCTTAATTTATACCCTCTCGAAATTCCGCGCTAGTCGGCTCCAAAATCGCCCTGTCGATACCTGCGTATCTCTTGACAGCCCCCACTACCGAACCTTTTCATCTATTTGCAATTATTAGCAAATAGCACTGTTTTGCACGGAATCGAGATAGCACAAATCGTAGCTACTTCGATTAATCACTCACTATATTAATTTGAGCGTCTTAGGGTAATTTGCGTATTTTTTTAGCACGTTTATTTTGCACTGTCTTCGCATAACGTGTTCTATTAACGTCATCTTTTCACTGGGGATAACTATAATTTTTACCTACACTTTGGTGCCTTTGGTTTGATCATACATTAATTAGTTTTCTCACAGTGAATTAAAACAAATATTTTATTAATTACTTGCTTGGGGTGGGGCGGGTTGCTGAGTTTCTTGTCTATGCATGCTTCACTCACACACACAAGATACACGTGTAACACACATACAATTGAGCAGGTGTTCACTGCGTGTCGGAACAGGTTACTTGCTCCCCTAATCTAACAATGAAATATTTTTGCACTCTCAGACCTGTCCATTTACCCGTAACTTATACAGACTATACAAAATTTACATTTATTTAAATTAATGCCTAATACAGCTATGGCTGTATCGTTGCAATATATATGTTGTTGGCCCGCCTGACTTCCAAGATTTTTCAATTCAGCTCTCAAGTGAAAAAGTTTGGAGACCCCTGATTTAGGCGATCGGCATCATATTAATGATAACGATGTAAAGATGATGATGACGATGACGATGACGATGTGTTTATTATCCTCTC